>CM037853.1:237655808-238028173 GCA_021234595.1 Delia radicum
TGGGCTATAAGACATACTAAAGAAATATGTATGCATAGAAAACAAAACTACAGTTCCGTCTCTTGGTGGTGTCTTACTGGCCTGCAACCAAAATTATATACAGCCAGTCAGCCAGCATTGAAAAATCTAGCTAATAAAACTGAAATTGTATAAAAAAAAAACTCGTCGCTATTTGACGCTGTTGCTTTTATATTATAATAGACGTTTTTAACAAGCTTAACAAAAATGAATGTATCTGAAACAACATTTTTGTGAAAAAAAAAAAATAAAAAAAAATTGCAATATTCAATAGTTATTTTATTATTTTTTGTTGGATGAAAACAAAAGCAAAGAAAACCTAAATGGTTACAAGGTAAAATAGTTTGCAAGAGTTTTTTTTTTCTGTATTTTATATGCATAGCAATAATATCCGAAATCATTTAACAATAAAAAACTTACCAAAACTACCCAAAAAATTACCAACCAAAAATTATAGGACCAGCATCATTATTTTTTGATTTGAAATGTTAGATGAATGAATATGATTAAAATATATATACTCGAAAAAAAAAAAAGAAATAAATAAAAAAAAAACACTACATATGTTTGAAATATTAAATATTGAAAGAGGAGTGGTTTATGATGAAACAGAGCTACAAAAGAATAAATTTTGCAATACTTTTAGTATCGCTTATCTTTAAATAAATTGCTCTTAAACAATTCTTAGAAGTCCCTGCTTGGGCGCCATTTGTAACATAGTGTTTTTAAAATTTAAATAAAAAGATCTGTTCGACCTCCTTACCGCGATTTCCCGAGATAACACAATTTACTTGAAACGACAACAATTTATACACAAATTTTACAACAGAATATGGTAAAGTTGTTGCCCGCAAACAACAGAGAAAAATTTAGGTATTTTCAAGCTGAAATTCGGTTACTACGACTCAAATTCGGTTATTAAGAATTTCAGTCGGTGGTACAACTCAACATTAGTTTTCACAACAAAGTTCGGTTAATTCAACTGAATTTTAGTTTGCAACATTCAAAAATATTCAGAAATCTAATGCAAATATCGTTGTACTGAGTTTATAAGTTATTACCATTAAAATACACTTTTCAATCGGTTGGCACTTTATTTCTCTGGTGCAGTAACGTACGTGAACAGAGCTAAAAGTTTGTGGTTGTGTCTTGTCAAAGAAAGTCTGTTGAAAATCTCCCTGTGGTAACTAATACAGATCGATCTATATGTCAGTTAACAGTAACAAACAAGTAGGACTATTTGTATTACAGGAAAAAACAATATTGTCAAAAAATTTTAAATTAAACTTTTGGTTGATTTCAAACACACTTTCAGTTAAATCCAGCCAACACATTTCTAAACGCTCAGAATATTATGAAAGATTTAAAATATGATAATTTTTAGAGCGCTCAAATTTCTGAGTCAGAAATAAAACATAAGTTGACACTTATTTATGAGCATTAGAGTCGAGTTTAAGAGCTCCACAAGGCTGACCCTGTTCAAATAGGGTTTAGTTTAGATCAGTCCTAATTTCAGCCAAATCGGTTAATATTTAGAGGTTGCTATAAAATAACGATTTTTCAGGGTTAGCCCGAAATTTAACAGAAATTCAAATTTTATATGGATATAGAAAGGTTTTTAAAACTTTGGACTAATTTTTTTATGTTTCTGGATTTACTTAATGGATTTCGAAGTTTGATTCATCGTTATATTTATTATTATTAGTGTATATTAAAGACATGCTTTTAATATGTAAACATTTCTTAACAAATCTGAATGTTGTAAAAGCAATTCCAAAAAAAGATCTAAATTCTATAAAACCCTCCGGGGTTCCAAAAAACCCTTGTTCATTTCCCGATATAGTTTTACTTAAATGAGAGTTAAATTTATGTAGGATTCAAATCCATTAAGAAAATAAAAAAAAAATTAAAATAAAACTTTCATTTTCATTATAAAATTAAAAAATTTTAAAGACATCTCCGCAAAATGGACCAATAAACCATTTTTTCGCGGTAAGATGGTTAAAAAAAGAATGGTCAATAACTCGTAAAGGCGAGTCGGTGGAAAAATTTTTGACTTTAGAATCGGACTACTAAGGAGGTCAAACTACTTTAGAAAAGTATAAACTCAACGGCAATAAGTACACTTTAATTAACTTAATTTTTACTTATTATTCTTTTTAATTTTGCCTTCAGAATACATTATATAAATATAGAGAGGGATGGATCTATTTGAATTTTCATACATTTAGACCTAGTTAAGATCACAGAAAGCAGTGGGAATAGTATTTACAATGACCAAATTATATAAATACACTGTAAACAAGACTACACAGTCAGAAATTTATAAACAAATACAATTACGCCAAACACCAGTTATTGCAAGTACACTAATAATAATCCATGCTAAAAATACGAACATAATGTCACAACAACAAAAACTTTCGTAAAATGAACAAATATTTGTTTATTTAACGAAAGTTTTTGTTATTTGACATTTATTGGTATTTTATGCATGGATTATTATTAATGTAATATCAGACACGAAACCCAAAAAGTCATATTTCATAGTGACCTCTAAATATCATCCGATTGAAGCCAATTTTTAGTATACACGTATATTTGATACAATTAACAAAATCAAGCTTGTGGTGAAAGAATTGGAATATACTTTTGTTTTTCCATATAAGCGTGGCCCTGTCTAATGATCATATTTGAAAATTTGTACAAAAATTTTCCATAAAATAACGCTCAGAATGTGGATACATTGCAAAGAAAAACCTTCCTCATATAGCAATGATTCAGAAGGTTCTTTTATGAGTCTTATCGGACTCTAATTGTTAGTATCCGACCGAACAGTTCGGCAAAAAAAACTATATTAGGTCGTTTTTTGGTATCTTAAGTTACTTTAGGTAATTTTTAATTTTGAATTTTTTTTAGATTTTGGTTATTTTTTTAATATTTGGGCTTTTCTCATTTTAACGTTACATTTTAACGATTTTTTTTTTAATTTTCGCGATTTTTTTTTCGGTTTGTTTTAATTAAACTTATTATTGGCACGTCATAGATTCGCTGGGCATTTTTCAACTAAACTTTGCAAATATATAGAACCATGCTTCATTAAGAAATTTGTATACCTTTTCTTTTTGCCTTAAAGCGCCCTAGAGTGAAAATATTTGCAACCAAAGTTGAAACTTTAACAGGATAAAAATCCTACATGGTGTAAGATATTTTAAAATATTATTTTGTATAATTCTGTGTTCAAATCGTTAATTCAAAAATATATAAAAACTATATACATAATATTTAAGAAGATTCGTTTATCTTTCAAGTACAGAAAAACTCTTAAAAATTAAATGTATAGTGTTTAAAAGGGAGAAATTTAAACAGCGCCCAAGTACTAAATTTTAAATATACTTTTTTTAATTTTGAAAAATAAAAAAAATAACAAATTGTTGTTTTTTCTATGGAAATATGATGAAAGAGTTTTATTAAATAATTCATTAATAATATATAAACCCCGGGACCCAAAAAAAAAACGAAAGTGTTGTTTTATAGTAAATATTTCATAATTTGCAAATATTCATCTTTTTTTTAAATCGAGAGTGGCCAAATTTGTAATAAGTGCATTAAAAAAATTGCATTTCTTTTTGACGCTAAAAAATTCATCCCCCAAAAGATCCGATTAATAAAATACGATTATCCAAACCTTACACACTTTTTCATATTTCTCATTTTCAATAAAACTAAATAGCACATAAAACCGTGGATTCAAATCGGAAGACCCAAGGTCAAAAATGCATTTTTTTGGCCGGTCTTCGGTGGAATGGCCGATATATATATTTGCAGCCAAACATATATATGTTTCCCGGTAGAACGTTTTTCACTAGAACATATATATTTTTACAGGCAACATAATTACATATATTTGCAACCAATAAACTATATTAGAAAAGTGGGGAAGCGCAAATATTTTCCAAACAAAAGTATTTATTATGATTTGAGCAAAATTATTCAAGTTCAAGATCATTGTTTTTGTTAAAACAAAAAACCGTTTATATTTCCAGCAGTGCTTTTTTTTCAGCGTGTACATATAAAAGATTATGCTTTTGTGAGATTTTATTTGTTCGGTTCTAGATCATGACAAATTTTTCCTCTAAATTACCAGAAAAATTATAATTTTTATATGATAATTTACTTTGACTATTAGAAAAAAACACAGAAAAAGTTATTAGACACTAGCATGAATGGAATGCATTTTCTGACCCACTACGGTCTTCATCAACATTCTTTCGTGCCATTTAGTGTTAATCGTAAATATCATCTATTTAACCTCACACTTTGAAGAAATTGGGTAACGTTAAATCCCACATTACTCTGTGTGTTGAGTTAGAATGAAATTTACCACGAACGATTTCTATTTATAGTGTGTTTGTTTTTTCTCTAGTCATTATCATAGTTGCCAGTTTAACTTTCAGTTAACACTTTAAATGGCATTTCTTTTCTCTAATGTCATCATATACTATCCTTCTACATTAGCAAAGCATATCAACAAACATTAAAGATTTTTTATTAATACATATGACGAGCATATACATTAAACGATTTTTGCACTGTACCTGGTGAGTGGTTTAATAGTGAATTTTATCGTTATGCTTTTTTTATATTTTAAATAATTTTTGAAATAGGTTCCTTTCAAAAATTTATTTTTTCAAATAATTATTTGGCAAGTCTGGATAATAATCTTTTAAAGGCTTTTTATTCTCGATTCAAGTCAAGGCATGGAATAATTTTAAGGTTTTTAAATCACTTAATTTTCTTTATCTAGTAAAAAAATATAGCCGTTTAAAATTAGTGAATGGAAAAAGGAACAGTTCAATAATGAGTACATATATATTTTTAACTTTTGGCAATTTTTTTTGCTGATTATAGAGAATTTTTTAAATTTTTGACATTTTTTTCCCTATTCCCTAAAATATATGATCATGCATGAGCTAAAAATGACCATATACCCTCAATTTTCTGATACGAACTTATAAGACACTTCATACATGATAATATATGATCATTTTCACATGGGTAGTTAAAACTACAATTTTTTTCGTTTTGTAGAGAATTCATTTCAAAACGATTTAAATATTTAAATTTCTGTTTGGTATTAAAGTTATCGGTGACAGTGGTTGTTTTTGGTGTTAAATTTATACATAAATTCTTTTAAATTTTTTCTATTATTCCTTCATCTCTAATACATTATACATTACATTATACTTTTTAGAAAATAGTGGGTGTTTGGTAATTTTTGTTGTTGTAAAATTAGTCTCATATGGATAAGAAGGTTTCCTGTAGCTTATTCTTCCATTCATTCATAGTTAAGCTCTAAGTACAAACGAACCCCTCTTTGTGTGTGTGATTATTATGGCAGAAGTAGTGATAAGAGCGTATAACGCCTACAAACATATATTATTACAAAGAGTTTGTATGTGGTAAATATGAAACATATTTTGCAAAAAAAAATGTATTTTTAGCTACAGTCGAAAATAAAAATAAGAAAAAAAATCAACAAGAACTCACGTCATTGTTAATAATTCATGTAGAAAAAAAAGGAAACAGAAGAAAAATAGAAAGGAAACTTATCTGTCGTGACGTACAAACGAAAAAAACAACTGTTTATTTGTTAGGATGCAACAAGTATCTAACACTCATACAGTCAAACAAACATTCTTACCTACACTTTAACATTAATTAAGTAAAATATTTTTGTGTTTTTCTGAAAATGGCAAAATATTATTATCCATCACCGTTACCGTTTTACGTTATCATCTTTACTATCAACCACCAACAACCATTATTATTAACACTTCATTTTCATTTTTAATTTATTCAATTTTTATTTTAACGTTTATTTTAGTTAGTGTTTTTATTATTTATTTTTTCTTCCGTTTACTTAGTGTTTTTTTAATTTAATTTATTCGCATTTATGAACAGTTAGCAATAGAGCGTAATATTCGTAACATTATAGGTAGTGTCCGACCGAATTCACTTTTTTTGGTCGAAGCCGAACTTGGGCCAGATTTTCAATGTACGGCCGAAGCCGTAGCTGAATCCGAACTTTTGAATTTACACACATAAAAAAAAAAGTGCCAACAGAATTGAAAACTGTATAATAATGTAAACAACTTATAAATTCTGTTAGTACAACGATATTTGCATTAGATTTCTGAATATTTTGGGTGTTGCAACTAAAACTCAGTTGAATTAACCGAACTTTGTTGCAAAACCTAATGAAATTCGTAATAACCGAATTTGAGTCGTAGTAACCGAATTTCAGTTAACAAATAGCTTAATTTTTCTCTGTGTGTACTTTTTAATTTGAATAAAACGTAAAATTCGGTTAATTTTGACAACGAAATTTGTTTTAAGTAAAACAAAAAATATATAAACATGAATAAATCTCAAAAACAACGCTAATTTACAATTTTCTTTAAAAAAAATTTAAATAATGAGTTCAATTAATTTAACGTTGTCTTGTGGGAAAATGGCAATGCTTGAATTTTGTTGTTTTTAAAAAAATGTATAATGAATACAAATTCTTGTGTTTGCACTCGAAATTAAAGAATTTATTCGTAAAAATGTACTCAATTTCTTCAAATACACGGAGTTCGGCCAATATTTGGGACGAACTTGGCCGAACAACACTTTTTGACCAAACTCCGAAGCCGAATACTCGGCCGGACACTAATTATAGGTTTTAGTATTTGAAATATCTGTAATTATTATACTGGTCCACAAGTTCTGACAAAATTTACATCATCTGGCATTAAAATTTTTAAATTACACAGATTTTCTGAATCAAAATTCCGAATTAAAAATTAAAAACCCATTTTTTTTTTGCATCAAATGAAATTCAATTTGCCATAAATTAAAATATATTTGATTGAAATGTTCCCTTGATTTTAAAAATATAAATTTTTAATTTAAAAAAAAATTATCCAAACATTTTGAAAATAGGTTAACATTTTTAATTAAGTTTTTAAATGATAAAATTAATTACACTATTCGACAAATTTAAATTTTTGGAAGGACCTCCTCTTACAATACATCATTTTTATTTTTAAATCGCATGGTTAGTTTTCGAGATATGTAAACTTTTTGATATTCATTGAACACCCTGTTTTTTTTAGCACTTTCGTCTGAATACAGTGAAATCGAACTTAAAGTGTTAAAATCTGCGGAAGTTCATATTTTATTTGGTGTAAAAAAAAATGTTGCAAACACTTTTTAAGTAACCTAATGCATGTTGTAGGTCTAGCTGAGTGTATCCTAAAACATACATTTAAAGAAGCATTAAGGCATTGATTTTTCCATATAAATGCTAATACCAAAGCATTGGCATTTATATGAAAACAATAATGTCTCAATGCTAAAATCCCAAGTATGTTACAAAACCGCTTTGAGAAGTTGCAATATAGCTTAAAAGCGTTGAGATATCGGGAAAAGAGTATTTTTTGCTACTGTCGCACTTAAACATTTATGACTCAGTAATTTTTTTAACCGATTTTGAATTTTTAAACGGTATTTAAAATAAATTTGCTAGGCCTTTCCATATATATATGAGAAACTTCAAAGATTTTCGACACTTTGAGGCAAAAAATTATATTTTTTTTTTAGAAAACATTAATTTAAATTCAGATTTTCCATTTGAAATTCAGTAAATTTCGATTAATAGCCAATTTCAGTTGAAATTCAGAAAATTTCAATTGAAATTCAGAAAATATCATTTCAAATTCAGAATGTGATAATTGAATTTCAGGAACACATCAATTTAAATTGAGAAAACTTTAATTGATATTTTATATTTTTTCTGTATTTCAAATGATATTTTCTGAATTTCAATTGACGTTTTTTGAATTTCAAATAGAAATTCTGCATTTCAATTAATATTTTCTGAATTTCAAACTGAAATTTTAAATTTCAATTGGTATTTTCTAAATTACAATTACAAAAAGTGTAGTTTAATCTAAAACAAAATACATTAGCTTCAGTAGGCATTAAGCTAAAAAATCCAATTTTTCAATTTCCTTGTTAAATTCTTAAAATGTCCGTGAACATTTAAAAACATTATTATATTGAAATGTATGCTTAACTACCTTAGATTTTGAAACCATGAAGCAAAACTGTTTAAAACAGGGTGTTCACTGAAAATCTAAAAGTGGAAATATATCGAAAAATAACATTGCGATTCGTGTTCAGTGTTCAATTAAACATTTAATTGAAATAAAATTTTATATTAAACAAGTCTTAAATTTAAGATTTGTTGGCAATAATTTTTTCTGTGTACCTACTGTGGGCGAGAACGTAATTTCTGAGGGCAGAAAATAGCAAACATATTTGTTTTAGGTATACTAATAGCAGCTGATCAAAAACGAATTAACCCAAATTTATCAATTTAAACTCGCAAAAAAATATTCAATTTCCCATTTGCAGCCACAAGTTATATATTTTTTCTATGTGAGAGTATTGCAGTCTCTTTATTTTCTAAACTCTTTGGTGAAACTACTTCAATATCATTTTGCGTTACTATATGGTTGCGCTCGGCCAATTTAAGTTGAGGTAATTCTAATTTTATTCAAACAAATTAAGACAAAATCTTTCAAAAAATAAACCAAACTATTTTTATGAGTGCATTAAACATCCAGATGTATGATAGATATGACATACATTTGCTATAAATAAATAGTAGCTTTGTTATTCTAAAAATACTCTGTTTAAAAGCTTAAGAGTTGGGATTTTATCTATATTATACTCATTGAAATGAAAATGTAACAACTTGTTGGATTTGACGATGAAAATCATGATGATGATGATGATGATGATGATGATGATGATGATATTGGTTTTGTTTTATATTACTCATTGCGCATCTTGTAATGCGCACCACGTGGGTGCCATATGTTTTTTTTTTCTATAAGATTATTTTTCTCCTAAAAGTAAAACAAATTTCCTTAAATTTTTTCCCCTTACAATATGTTTAGTTAACAATGCCTTTTAACACCCACTAACGTGTATCATACAGATTTTTCTTTTTGAAAAGTTAAACGTGTGCGTTTTCTAACATATGTTTGCAAATTTTGCACGTTTTTTGAAGTTTTTTTTTTTTTTTGCAATCTTTTTATACATTGTAATAATTCATTGAAAAAAAGTCATTGATAATTTCATATTAAATATTTGAGAATTCAAAATTTTTAAATTGAAGATAGTGAAGTGCATCTATCACCAATCTACTACTTTTGTTACTCTTAGCAACAACACTTTTAAGATTAAAAGTGTCTACAATAAGTCGTCAGTGTTATAAATATCTGCAGGCGTTGCTAAAATCCATTTAATTTTTTGTTAAAACAATCTAAATTTCATTTCATTTAAATTTTTGTTTAAGTATATTTATTATAAATGTCAGAGTTAACAGTTACGCTTGATATTTTAGTTTAATAGTAAAAAAAAAAAAATATAAAATAAAATCGTACCAACAATAGGGTAGTTTACCCAATAGTCGGCACTTTAACGTTTTCTTTTTTTTAACTGATGTCCTTACGCATATGAAGATGCTATTGGGTTGAAAACTAAATATTCCACTTTAGTAAGGGTTATTATTTTAGATAAAATTAACTATTTTTAAAAAAATTTTTATTAAATTTGACTAATTTATGTATTTTACTGAAGTCCGCAAACTGTTTCCAATAGTCGGCATGTGATGATCTCAGACTTGGGCGACGTCAATTACATTCCAAAATCGTTCTCTTGTGAAATTTTTCTATATCATTAATAATTTCAGACCTACGCTCACACTTGTGGGCTTAAACGCTTCCTTGGGAAATTTTAAAGTTTGTCAATACCAGACATGGGACATAATTCCAATATCTGTGTATTTAATTACAGGCCAATTACTTTTTTATGTTCAATTACATGTAATTGGGTGTAATTGAGTAATTGCCCTGTAATTAATTACCCAGATGTTGTTACTAATCGCCATGTTTGGTATTCAAGATTTTACAAATTTTCCAAGGAAGCGACTAAGCTCACAAGTGTGAGTGTAGGTCTGATATTATTAATGATATAGAAAAATTCATAAGTGAACGATTTTGAAATGTAATTGACGTCGCCCAAGTCTGGATGATCTAATAGTCCTCATGAATTTTTGTAAAAGAAAAAATAAAGTTAAAATCTTTATTTATTTAATTTAAAGTAGTTTACATCCTCACATATTAAATATTTTTCTATATGCAGACGAGATCTTTAAAATTTAATTCCAGCGCTTAGATTACATAAAACAAAAAGTAATACAAAAATAATTAGTTATATTTAGTAGTAACTTCAAGAAAACTATCTTCATAGTGTACACTCAGATCTTAACTAAACTTTATTCAAGCAGCTATAATTAAATGTTTTGGTAAAAGTTCTTTGTTTTAAAAAATCAAAAACCGATTTTTAATTCATTGATATTTTTGACAATCTAACCTTTTGTATAAAAAAAAAATATTTTTTTTTTTTTGCCAAATTTCAGATTAATAGAGTTTTCTATTCCTCTAAAAATTCAGAACTAGTGCCGAAGTGAAACAAAAATAATTTATTTCAATTTTACATAAAAACATCTATTGATATACACTAAATCTTAACTTTTAAAAATTAATAAGGTTATGATTCTATATATTTTAGATATGCTGATTTCAACGACGCACTTTATTTGTTGATGTATTGTATAGTTTTGCCGCGAAATGACTTAAAAGTTTGGCCGGCTTTATATGCAGTTTTATTCATACGAAGTTTTTAAAATACAATCAATCTGATATCTTTCTGTTGAAATGTAATGCCAGCTCCTGTAGTCTTATTTAAGATACATATTTGATTCTCAATACTTGAAATTTAGCTGGCAGATTAACGGCTTTTCTCACTTTTTAAAGTTTTATCTAATTGTTTTGCTAAACTTGCAATTGTGCTTGACAAATGGTCATGCAATGAATGAACCTATTATAAAGAGTTGGTTCAGCAAGAAAATAATTATTTTAATTGTTTCTTCATATGAAAAATGCGGGATCTTTCAAAAATTGTAAATGGCATATAGCTTTCCAAAATTAACCCAAAGTCCAAATTTTGGTTTGGTTTATCTGAAAAAAACTTCAGATAAAAATATTTATATTTGCAAAAGTTTTTCTAACAAAACCCATACTTTTGTGACAAATTCTTACTATAGCGAAGGTTTTTGTTTGTAAAACTTTTGCAATTGTAATTATGTTTGCCTGAAAAATTCGACATATACTATTGAAAAGCATTCACATATCATACTTAAAGTTCAGACCCTAAGTTCATCTTAGAAAGCCATGTACAATTTTTAACAAAAGCATTTTTAAAAACGCATTTACAGATATAAATCTTTTTTAATGAATCTTTCTACTACATGAACAGTTGTTTGTGTCGATTGATTAATTAGTGATCGAATTCACGAATACATAAATAGTACAAGTGGTATTGTCCTTAGATTCCAACAAAAGAAATCAGGTTGAATTTTTTAAAATTTTTGTATATAAAAATATGCATGAAAATGCGCTAAACTTTAAAGTCATACTGTAGAAAAACTGTAACATACATCGAAAAATGGATTAAGACATTGAAATGAGAAATCGCGACAAATCTGACCAAGGGTGTTCCGATTTTCTTAATATTTAAAACAGGAAGACTCTATGAAGCCATGTACACATTTTTCTTCTTTTTTATGCAAGACCAACACTCAGGGGATGCCCCCTACTACTAATGCATTTGTGTGCATTGTGTTGATATTAGAAAAAATATGTTCTTGTCCCAGAAAACCCGAAGTTCTATGTTTTAGAAAAAATTATGAATTTTGAAAAAATGCTTTAAAATTCGTAGTGGGGAAAGTTCAAAATGCTTTGCACGAACAGTAAAAATGCATTTTTGGAAGGAATAGTTAGATTGTAAAAGAAGACAATCGCTGCTTTCAGAAGCTTTTTTAATTTTTGAATAAACGTGAATGAAATAGCGAGTTTTAAAATGATTAAAGATCTAAAAACGGAATGTCTTTATTGCTCCATAGAGTCTTCCTGTTCACAATATGAAGAAATTCGGATGACATGAGGTCAAAAAATGCCAACTCTTCAATGTTGTTTGATTCAATGAACAATGTGACCCTTATGAACTTTTTTTATAGTTTTAAATTAATGATGCTTTTGGGAGAAATAAATAATGTATTCCGTTAGGATATTTTAAGGTTATCGATATTTTAGAATTATGTTGATAGGGTATTTTGTGGTTATCGGTATTTTAAGTTATTTCGTTAGTGTCATTTTAGGGTTAAAAATAGTTGCTTGAAACGGTATTGAATTGTTATCGGTATTTTAGAGTAAGTGTTTGCTATGCTTGCTATGTTACAAAGTGAAGAATGAATATGTTTTTAATGAAAACTTGATCTTTTTTAAATATTCTATTCTTATTTATTAATTTTTTGAAGTAAAAACATTCGACTGCTATTTTTAAGGACTGGTGCCGAACTTAGCCAGCTTTACCCTATTTAAATTTTAAATTAAACTAAAGAAATGTGCTTTTAATTAAATAACATGTTATTTAAATGTCGAACAGGTTTTAAATCAGGCTTTAAAAAAATTTTATGTAGTCCCCCCTGTTCTCACTCTGCCAATACACGCCTCTTACGTATTTGTGATTTGAAGCATGATTTTTAAATTATCGATTGTTATAAATACGCAAATAAAAATAAAAGAAATTTACTTCTGTTAAATGTCAGTTTTTTTAAGTTTTTTTTCTTCTCTTTTTTAAAAAACTTATTTTTAATAAAATTTGTCACTTAGTCAGCTTTTTTATGTTATTTTTATAATGCCCAACCCATAAGTACCATGTTTTTTTTCTTTTCAATACACTCATAAATATGTTTGAAATATTTGTTGCTCATACGGTGAATTAAAATCGATGTTGTTTTGAAAATAACTTGGAAAAAAACTCTGTTACTGTTACAATTTGTGGTCAATTATATTTATTATACAGTAGAAAATATAAAGTAAATATTTTTGGTTAATTTTTTTATAAAAATGTTGTACACATTACAATCAGGGAATGCAAAATCCCGCAATTTTCCATTTCCTGGGAAAGCGGGAATTTTTTTTTTTTTTGAAATTCGATGGATCCCGGTATCCCGACGAAAAATAAATTAATAAAAATTGTATACTAATTCATATTTTTGTATGCAAAATGTTTTATACCACCTGAGATTTTTTACAAAAAAAAGGCCTCCGTTATATTTCAGTGGTTTTTCTTAGAATTTTTAGTTTTTCTTAAGTCTTAAGTTGATTTTTTTTTTTAACAGCAATTCCTGTAAATCTTAGTTTTATTCAATAAATTCAGTACAAAAAATGTTAAGCTTAAAATAACAAAACAAAGTTCACAAAAAGTTTAAAAACTAGAAAACTTTTAAAATCAATAGAGTCCGACAGAAATTTTCGGTAAAAACTACATTTAGACAATATTTGGTAATTAAAATTGTTTTGGGTAAATTTTTAAAAGCGATCATTTATGGTCGAAGTCTAAGATAAACGGTGAAGTTAACTATTGCGGTTAAGTTAATATAATTTTTCTTTAAAAAGTTGTTTAAAATGTTAATTTTTGCATTTACAATTTTGAGCTTTTAATCTTTTTTGTTTGCACTTGTATTCTTAAAATTCCCGGGATTCCCGAAGGAAATTCCCGGGATTGAGGGAACCGAAAAATGCTTAGTTTCCCGCAAATCCCGGGATGCATTCCCTAAGTACAATGTATCATAATTTAATAATTATTTACGCTATCTACGATTATTAAATAAAAATTACAACCGTAACACTCAAGTGTACATACAATTGTATTTTAAAATATATAGGCGGTGGTATTATATATTATTTAACAATCATATGGATTTCAAAATGTCGCTATGTCGTCTAGTTTTTTAAGCTGTGTTCGATTTTTTTGATTATGGTTAAAATTATCAGTATTATTAAGTTTTCATCATGCATCTTTGCTTACGATAACATTTTATATAAAATGCTGACTTCTTTTATATAGTGTTTTTTTTTTTGGCAAAAACTAAAACAATATAAACACACTTCGTGCTGAAAAATTATGATCGATAAACAAATTTTAGATTCCTAAAGTCGCTTTTACCTTAAACAGAAAGCTTAATAAATGGTTGATATTCTTAATTTGTTCATGCAAAAAAAAAAAAAGATAAAATAAAAAACATTAACCGAATTGTTTTTGTATAGATTTTCGAAAAGCTTGCAAGTATTTAACATGATTTTTGTCAAAAAAAAATCTTCACTTGTTTCAAAAATTTACTTTTTCGGACACACCTCAAAAAAATACCATTCTGTAATAAAATTTTGTTTTTATCTGGAGTTAATGGTTCCGGGGACCCTGGGCCGGACCTTAAAAACCGATACGATACGATAACTTATAAGTGTTAAAATGAAAGGAAATTTGCTCAGGATTTAAAAAATGGATTTTGTTTCATGATCCATGATATTAATGTTGTGCCCTCTAGACCCATTACAAGTATAGTTGAGATAAAAAAAAAATAAAAATTGTACGAAATGAAGCTACTTTATTTTAAGTCAACTTTTTTTTGGCGTTTTTTTGTTATTGTAAAATTTTAGTAATTTGAATGATGGAGGTGATGTTGCAAAATTTAATTCCTTCAAATGATTTTTTAATCATCCCCTCGCCTGTCACAGCATTTTGATTATATCGAATAACTATTTCAGCGCGAGTTCCCTGCCGTCCACAAAATCGGTTGGGTTAAAAAGTATTAAAAAGTGACATTTAGATTTTTATAAAAATTTAGATTTTTTTTTATCTTAAATTTTATTAGAATTAAAATAAAATAACTACCGCCACATTGAATTTTTTTAAATGTTTTTATGCTTAAATAATGGTCATAATAATTTCCGTATTTTATGAGTAAATCAATTTGGTATTATAAACTTCTTAAGTAGATCTGGAGCTAGACGAATTTTATGGATCTTAAAATAAAATGAATCTCTGGAATCGTGAGAAAAGGTTCGGTTTTTACGCCCCTTAACCGATACACATACGCCCCATAACCGATACACTTAGAGAGTTATCTGCATTATATCAATTAACTTTTTCATTAGATCTATGAAATGTGACTGAAATTCGTCCATTGGAACTTAATGCAGTTTTTTTTTATAAAATTTTATGAAAATTTTCATTTCAATTTGTTAAAAATTTTATATTTCTAGTTAATTGAAAAGTTTTATAAAAAATAGTTTCATAAAAATTATAAAGCTTTTTTATAAAGTTTAACAAATTTTTCAGTTAACTTCGTCCAAGAAATTCTCTCAGTGTAATATAAAAAAATTTTCCATTTTTAATTCTAGAGGGGTGCCCAAAAAAGTAACCTAAGTCCACTTTTTTGTTGTATTTATTTTGTTGTTTGGATAACTGTATCAAACTTTTTTTTTTTAATTTTAAAGAGACTTTAGAAAATCTTATACGAATTATTATACTTGAGTGTCTTCAGTTTAGTTGTTGCAAATTTTATTCAAATCTAATAACCTCCGATCTTCTCTGTGCAGAGGTCAAAATTCAACACTTTGTTGTTATTTTTCCGAAATTTATTCAAATTTATTATTTTTAAGCCACATTTTCCGAAAGATATTGTTGGATATTTTACAAAAAAAATAAAATAAAGATCGACCAGATTTCGCAAATATCAGAGCGCAACAAATCCATTCGCTTTAAAATATCCTCCGCCATTTTGAAAATTTAACGTCTAATTCGTAATCAGTGATCTCAAAAACAATAATGTAACAATTTTAAAGCAAGTTCCGAAATTTTTGAAAATCCTCCGTCATATTCGAACTGACATTTCCAATTTTTATATCATATTATCAAAATTGAAAATGTATTAGAGATCTCAAAAATCCTTCGTGCTCTTTCATATTGTACCCGTAATCATTTCTTCTACATACCGCCACTCGACTTTTCATGATATTCTTTGCAAATCAAGTTCAGTTATGGAGGGCTTTACAATGTAAAAATTTAAATACACTAATAGAAAAAACTAATGAACCTGCTTGTTAAACCTTTTAAAAATTAGTTCGAAATGGCGTTGCGGGAAAAACTGCTAAAATTAGCGGATATTTTTTGCTAAGTATTAGTAGTATAAGATTAACAAAAATAAATCTGTTGAATTTACAAAAATATGGTTATATGTAAGCTAAATTTTAGTTAATTGAAAGTCTGCAACAAAAATAGAACTGCTACATCTGCAAAATGTTAGTTTTTGTATATTCGAGTTGAAGTTTAGTTAAATGAAAACACCAATTTAAACTGCTAAAATCAGTAAAAACTTTTCTAAAGATAGGAGACAAAATAAATCAAAAAAATGTGAAATATTTAAATGAGAGTTAAAATATACAGTTTCAATTTTTAGCTGATTTAAACAACAGAAATTTATGAGTACTATGTTTTTTGGTTTAAATATTTATGCAAATATTTTGTTGATATTACAGTTTTTGTTAGTTGATTTTTGTCTACAAATATTTACCAACATTTTTTGCTGATTTAAGCAGTGTAAATTGTTATTTTCAATTAACTTAAATTCAATTGGAATATAACTAAAATTTTGTAAATTTATCAGTTTTATTTTTGCTGTTCTTATCTCACTAATATTTAGCAAAAAAAAATCTGCTAACTTAGCAGTTTTTTATGCAGCGTAATTTTTACCTAATTTGTAGCTTTTATGACAGTTATTTTAAAAAAACATCTTATGAAATGAGATTTAAAATATACAGTTTGAATTTTTAGCTGATTTAAACGACAGAAATTTATGAGTATATGTTTCTTGGTTTAAATATTTATGCAAATTGTTTTTATAATTAAAAAAATTTAATTTTTTGAAAGTGTATTTATGTTAATTTTAAAAAAATTTAAGAAAAACAGAATCCAGTTTTTTTTGAAAGTGTATTACGAAACAACAAAACAAAATCAAAGCATGTGCTATAAAATATTTCAATATTATTTAATATTGCCAAACACATATCAGGCAGTCGGAGATAAGGTTTAATCTGCGTTTAAAAGAATGCATTTTTTATTGACAAACAAAATCCGTAAAAATTATAGCTGACCACAGCATAAAAAGAAAATGACCTTACGATAACATTAAATACAAAGTTATTAATTATACAAACTTGTTATCATATTAAAATATAACAAATACATAGAGATAGTTTATAAGCTTGAAATTTTTTGAAATTTAATTAACAAAATTTTATGCTTTATTTTATATGATAAATATACACTCAAAGGAAAAGCTTCATTATATTTATGAAAACCTTCATTGTTTTTTGTCCAATGTTACTTTTTTTTATAAATATTTATGAAACTGTTTCATAAAATTATTACTAAGGTAGTGCGCTTCGGAAGAAGAAAAAGTTATGAAAAATGTTTCATAAATATTTATGAAAAGTTTCATTACATTCAGTAATACTTCACAGATTTTCGTCAAATGTAACTTTTTCATAAATATGATGAAACTTGTTTCTCTAAGTGTATTCATAATACATATTTTAAAATTGTTTTTTTAACAAAACCTAGAAAATTTTTGAGAAACAATAAAAAGCTTTGCTAATTTTGATATGTCTAAGGAAAAACCTAATAAAATTTATTGTATTTACGTAATTAAAATTTTTTTTAAATATATATTATTAACAGTACTTGAAATATGATTTAGATTTCATTTTGTTTTGTATATTGTTTTATATATAAAACAAATTCATTTGCAATGTTTGTTATCTCTATTATTTTTTTGTTGGTTTTATTGTTATAAATATTAGAGTTCATCACGATAATTTGATTTTGGGATATCATCACATTTTTTACGGTTTTTGCATCAATAACAAAATGGCGTAATTATTATTTTTAATTTCAACCACATGCTCACGGCGGCCAAAAATGCTGATTTGGGGTCCCTTTTTTTTTTTTTTTTTTTTTTTAAGAGAAGCAACACTTAGGTAATTCTTCCTATTAATTAATGAGTTGCTTTCTTTGGAAAGGGGATAGTGGAGAGATGAAAGGTGGTGAAAGATGAAGGGCTTCAAACATGGCAACACTGCAATTGCGCGAGATGATAAGTCTTAGAACAGTTGTTGCTCGCCACCTGATGTAGAGTTGGCGAATTTATTGAAGCTTTTTGTTTTGTTTCATAGCCCTGATTCATTATTTTACTTCGGTGGGGTTAAGTGCTATGGGAACACCGAAGGTGGGCGCAGCGATACATATAAGTGATAGATAGAAAACTCATACATATTATTTTTCCTAAATTGATGTTGTCGTCACCGGGAATCGAACCCGGGACCATCTGTGTAACAGTCTAACGCGCTAACCATTACACCGCCGTTTAGGTAATAGAGTGGACGAAAAACTCTTTTTTTCAAAAACTTTTAAAACTAATTTTTTTAATCACTCACAATAAAAATATATTTCGAACTGAGAATAACGGTACAAACGAACCGCTAACAAGTTATTAAGGTATCATTTTTGTAAAAAATAATAAAAACATTTTTTTTTAACACACACAATGAAAAAGTATTTTGAGCTACGAAGAATGCTACAAACATTTTCAATATATCGCGGCCCGTTCAAAAGTTTATTATTCAATAAAATATTGCTTTTAGTAAAGACAACATTTTTTAAACTTAATAACTTTTTACTGGGTTACCATAAAGCGAAAGTGTTTGTACCATTTTTCTCAGCTAAAAATGCTTTTTGATTGTTTGTCATAAAAAATACTATATAAGTTTTTTCCGACCACTCTATTTCCGGAGTGGTGCACTTTTAAAACGGGGAAAAAAGTTTTCTTAAAACAATTTTTGGTGCAGAATCGAAAGGTGTATTCAAATTTAATATAAATACAGTTCTTTTGCTCTGTTGAAATTTTTAAAAAAATGATAACGCTATTTTTTTGATTAATGCAAAAACGTTTTAACAAGTTATGATATACCAAAAACACAGGAAGTTTATACTTTTCTGACGAACTCTAATAAATATATTAAATTTTTTTTTACAGTACGAAAAAAAGCCAACATTTATAAAGCACTCATTCACAAAACAGTAACAAATCTAGATTTTTGTTGTTATCAAGATATTTTGTAATGAATTTTTTTTTTAATAATATTTTATTTTCTTTTTGTCCCTGATAACACAATTCTTTGGAAAAAAGTAAATAATTTTGATTAACTTTTCCTCTTAAACAAGTTTTATTTGTTATTAAGAAAAAAAAGCAAAATGTTAGTAAATATGATTACAGAATATAAGAAATTCCTTAAAAATACATAAATATTTTTAAACTTTAAAACCAAACACTAAAAAATTCTTAGAAATTTATCTATATCGTACATTATTGTTGTATAGTGAAAGTATGAAATTAAAAGCAAAAATAAAAGAAAATAACCTTGTATTTTATTGCACTAGCCAGTGTTTAAAATTTCAATGAAATTAAATACGAAAAAAAAAAAACAAATTAAAGAAATGATAATAACAAAATTGCAATATTAGCACGTTTTCATTAAGGCAACATTTTTTAAAATCATAATATTTTTATATCTCAGCTTACAAGGTCTTAAGAGGAAAAGTAACATTCTAATTGTATATTTATTAGGGGCATTCATAACAAGATAAATAAACCTTTTAGCAGCAAAACGATTTTTTTTTTTAAATATAACATAATTTTGGCGCCCAACCTTGAGTTTTTCGTTTAATTAACTATTTTTAATTAAATTATATTCATATATTTATTCTAAAAATTTTATACTCTTAAATTAGATGTGTTTGACCGAGTATTCGGCTTCGGAGTTCGGTCAAAAAGAGATGTTCGGCCAATTTCGGCGTTCGGCCAGATGTTGGCCGAACACCCAGTATTTGAAGAAATTGAGTACATTTTGAGCTTAAATTCTTTAATTGCGAGTACCAATACAAGAATTTGTATACATATACATATAGTAAAAATAAAAAAAATCTAAATTAGCGTTTTTTTATAAATTTTTTCATGTTTTAATATTTTTTGTTTTACTTTAAACATATTTCGTGGTCAGAAACAACCGAAATTCACGTTTTTTTATTCATATTAAAAAGTAATTTAAAAAGTTCGGTTAAGGCATCGGCAGAACATTGAAAATTTGGCCCAAGTTCGGCTACGGCATGGGCTGCGGCCAAAAATTATGAGTTCGGTCGGATACTATAAATTAGGTGTTCTAAATATTACAAGCAATTTCAAAATTATAGCCCTTTGAAGTCAAAAACTTGAGCTGTAATTTTTTCGCAACGAAAAAGTTTTAACCCTAACGGATATGTTGTCGAAGACAAAAAATTATTATAGTTACATTAGAGCACCCATAAAGCATATGTGGATACATAAATAATTTCCGTGTAAAAATTTTTCCTCTCGGACAGAGACGACTTTTACCCCTAAAAATTAGCTTTTTTGGATTATAAATAAAGGATTATATATAAAGTGCTATATATGCATTTTTATACAAAATAAAATGACTAACATTTTTTCCCTAAGCATTTCGATGATGACGCGTCATGATGTTGTAAGCGGTAAAAGTCAAAATTTGTGTCATAGCTTTTTTCAAAACTTAAATTTACAAAATTTTAGTTGTATTCAAGCTGAATTTTTGTCAATCAAAAATAGCAATTTTTAGTTAAAAACTTAACTAACCATATTGTTAAATACATTGACATTTTTAGCTAAAATATATTCTAAAATTTCGTTAAAAAATTCCAATTTTTGGATTCACCGGATCTGACCAGATATAGATTTATATTTATTATTATTTATTTATTATATTTATTCATTACATATTTATTATAGGTTTTTTGTCCATTTTGTCGTCCATTTTGCTCTATTTCGTTTAGTTTTCAAGATATGGCCTATTTTATGAATATGAAATATAAGAAAATAACCCGAGAATGATAGCGAACACAACAAAATATATTTAGGTTGAAAAATTAGTTCTAATATCGATGAAATTTGCTCTTGCAACAGGTACATTAAATTAATTTAAATGCAAATAACAGTATATTCGGCTAAAATCAACAAAAATATTTGCTAAAAAAACTAAATTTTAAATTTTTCTATGACTTTTGTTTGTCTATTAATATTTTGCTTCTTTTTTTTTTTTGCTGATTTTAGCAGATACATTTGTTTCTTTCAATTAACAAAATTTCCGTAGATTCAATAGATTTATTTTTGTTAATTCTCTGATAATTTAAGAAGCTTTCCCTGCAATGTAATTTTGAACTAATTTTTACTAGTTTTAGCAAACATTTTTACTTTTTTTTTTTAGTGTTATTGTTAACACAATTAAAAATTTACACTGTTGCTAAAATGCAGGAGTTTTATTATAAAACAACTGCAATTTTAGTTGAAATCAGAAAGGTTAAAACAAACTATTGCTGATATTCAATTCACATTAGAAATTCATATCTCATGATGTTAAAAGATAAAATCTATAAATAAAAATGCCAGGGTTGGTTAAAATTTTTTTTTTTTTTATAACTTAATAAATTTTTATTTTAAGATAGACAACACCCCCTCTTACTCTGATGTTGATAATTTGCTTAAATGCGGTTGTTAAACAAAATAAAAAAAAAAATAACAACAATCTTTAACATTTCCTTTTAGTGATAAGGAAATAGTGTTCTCATGTTTTCAAATACAAAAAGAAAAAAACATAATTGTAAATTGTTTCAATGGAACACTTACTTCACTTACTTATCACTTAAAAGAAAAAATAATGCGAGAGTCGAATACTACGTACGCCATATCAAATAGATTGAATTCTTAAAGTCAGTTCCATGTTAAAGTTTTTTTTTTTTTTTTATCAAATCGGCAACAACAAATTTCATGTTCTAATTCATAATGATGTTGTTCATATGGGTTGTTGTTTTAAGAAAATTTATTAATTAAAAATAATAAATTTTATTCGTGTTTTTAAAGACAATTGATTTATTTCTTTAAATTTTAAACAGGTATTTGAAACCCCCATGATTTATGAGAGAGATAAATTGTTTAGTTTTTGAAAAAAGGAATTTTTTTTTGAAAAAAACTTACCGGATCTAAATCAGAATCCCATATATCCTTAAGATCGCCATCATAAAATGTTTCCATGGTGAAAGGAATTTTGTTTAATTTATTATATTGTAAATAAACTAAATAATAAATATAGTTTTTTAAAACACTCGGTTTTTATTACTTTAAAGTTTTTTGCAATTTTTATTTTTTTTTTTTTTGAAAAAATTTTCACACTTTATGATTAATAATAAATTTTTGTGGTAATTTTGCTTTCAACTTGATGTTGCTTGATTTTTGTTGTTGTTTATTAAGCTTCAATTCATTTTTGTTGTTGTTAAGTCAATTATTGTAGACGATTTTGTTGTTGTTGTTGTTTATGTTCAACATGTAGATACTTTTTTTTTCATTTAGTATTTTTATTTTTAGTGATGAGTAAATTAAATGTTTGGTTTATAACCCAGTTTTTATTTGAGTTAAAATTCTTTGTCATTTATATAATTTTTATTTTAACATGAAATCGTCACTACTAGAGAGCCGTAAAAAGATTTTTATTATTACAATTTTATTTATTTATATATGCATCTTTTTTTGTCTGCTACACTATTTCCAATATAATTTACAAAAAATTTAATTAAAATTGACCTTTTTATAATTCATTTAAAGGTCATCATGTATTTATTTTAAGCTGAGATTAAAAATGTTTTCTTTAATTATTTTTTAAAGTTAGAATATAAATATATTTTTTAATACACAGTGGGAATCTTAAGGGTGGAAGTTAATTTAATTTTTTTTTTAGGTGCGCAATCTCAAAATATTGTTATTTTTAAAAAATAACAATATTTTTGTATTTAAAATATATGTATATATATGTTTTTTAAAATATATTTAAAATTTAAGAACTCGGGAAACAACAATTTTGATACGCACTTATTGGAAATGTAGGTTAAAAAAGCTCTTCGGAAAAAATCGTGCTAAAGACGAACGATTTCGAAAATTGAAAAAAGCCCAGACACCCCCTTGATAAAATTATATAAGCATTAGTATATGCTAACTCAAAGCAACATCAACTTCCCATACAAATGTGGTAGTTTTTTGTATCCAACACTGTGTAGTTTTCTTGTAATTGTAAGTGAATGAACAATTTCTTAAATTTTGAAAAAAAAAATTGCTAAATGTAATTGAAGCTACTTAATTCAGTAAGTGAAACTTTTAATAGTTAAAATTATATTTTTCATTAAAACTGCAAAATTGCATTAATTTTATGCAAAAATTCTTTAATGTCATGTAATTAATTCTCTCAGTGTAAAGTTAATCTAACCTTACTACAGGTTTATAAGTTTCAATGAAATTTAAAAATCTTAAAATACATTTTCAAAGAAATTTTTAAAACTTTTGTATTTTGTTTAGAATAAATTTGGAATGTTTAGAGTTCACTTAAAGAAATAAATCTGAAAAAGAATATAGAATAGAAAAAATAAATCTGTAACTTTACAAAATTTTAGTTATATTCGAGTTCAAGTTATTTTTGTTATTCTTATCTTATTAATATTTACCAAAAAACTTTAGCAGTTTTTTTCTGCAACCTCATTTTTAACAAATTTTTAATAGTTTTAGCAAAAAATTTTACTATTTTTTTCTATCAGTGTAAACTCTGACAGGGCCAACATATATTTTAGGAAATTGATTTTTAACGAACCTTTTTTACTAAAGGCTGAACGATAATTGATTTAAGTGAGGTGTTGATATGAAACGAAAATTTGGAAATACAATTATTTATGTAAATTAAAAAAAATTTAATTTTCTTCTCATACAAATACCTGACTTAAGTGACTTAAGCCAATTATGTTTCAGCCTTAAATGTTTATTAGGTGGATCGATCTAGTAATGAAAAAAGTTTTACTACATTCAGAAATAACATCACTTCCTTAATGAATTATTGATGAAAATTGAAAATTGTCTCTGGAACACGTTCATTGAAACTTTTCATAGAATCTATGAAACAGGTTTCACTAAAATCGATGTTTATGAAATTCTCCTAATATTAATTGAATTTCTTGTATATATTGAAATTCTTCATTGAATTTACGAAAAAATTCTTTGAAATTGTTTCATTAATATTATGAAGAATAATTCTTTCAGTGCACTGCAGAAGAATAGATGTAACTACAATTCTTGGAAAGATTTAGCCGAATTAGAATTCATCTTTACCTAAATTTTTCAAACAAATTAAAGAAGTTTTTTTGTACAATTATTTTACGAAAACAATTTTCCACTCTCTTTGAATTTCAGAAAAGCTCGATATATCTTAATTTGACAAAAACATGAACAATTTTATTTTCTTGCTTTAAATAGAACTAGTTTTTAAGGAAATTTCTTCATGTATCTCCATTTTGAAAAAGGTAAATTTTTCATAATGAATTAATGAAAACCGAAATTAATTTAATGAAAAGTTTCAGTGTACGAGTTTCAGTAACATTTTATTAACTTTTAAACATTAATTCATAAATTTCATGAAGAAAATTCTATCAGTGTTGTGACCAGAATCCCCGCATAAAAATGTATTAAAAGAATTGCGAATTTTTTTCTTCCCTCCGATTGCCATAAAACTTGGATATGTTATAAAATCCAGATACATTAATTAAGAATGGAATACCTTTTTAGCTGCCGAATTTCACATTTAAGGGATAACATTTGTGCTAAAAATGAACCAAGTTACGTTATTTGCGTTTTTTTCCAGCTTAATCAAAGAAAACATATATATATATATATATTTGATATCAAATGAAAGGTATTTGACTGACTTCTCCATTCATATACAAAAAATAGTAAAAGTTTTAAAACCCATTTTTACCCCCTAAATGTGCGATTGGGCAGGTAAAAAACACCAATTGTTTATTACTTCCTTCGTCCCCTCTATTTTTATATCCGACTTTCATCGATATCCGAAGGAATCACCAGACTTCCCTTGTTAGCTACCTCTCTTAAATAGTGTTAGCCTTAAAATACCGATGTTTAAATAAAAGAAATACCGTTACCCTTAAAATACCATTAAAAAAATATATTTATCGTTGTCTATTGGCTTCAACTAAAATCATTCATACAAAAACTAGTAAAACTACAAAATTTTAACAGAATTTTAGTAAAATTGTAATTTTTAACTGAAGTTTAACAAAATATATATAGATTTTTGTAGGCTGTTTATCAGAAACCATTATTTCTTTAATTTCAGACCTATTATATTGAGCATATTAAAATTGTTTCTAAAAAAAAAATTTTTGGAAAAGGTGTAGTTTCCATATGTTTTATGGCCTTTGGTATTTTTGTTTCTTTTTATTATTTCTTACGGATGGCTTGGAATGTTATATTAGTTAGTGTTGTACATGTGAAAAGGAAACCTGTTGCTTCTTTTCTATTTTAGGTGTTTCAAGTTGGTCTGTTGGCTGTTAATGGCTAACAAACAAACAGACAACCTTCTTCTTCGGCTTCTGCGGCTACTATTACTTGTTGCTAGTTTCTGTTGCTAATGCTGCTGTTGTTTCTACTGACGTTTAAATTCGCAGTTAACACAAATACTTGACATGGTCTGCTTAAGGTTTCTTAACGTTCTTTTGATATTAATTTTTTATATGTTGATTTTTTTCAATTCTTCTTTCAAGTATAAGAATGTATGGGTAGAAATCTTTTTCTTGTTGTGGTTATTGAATGGTCAAAATATTTCACTTGTTGCTAAATAACTGTTCTTTTTTGATTATTTTTCACTTCCTGTTAATAAAATTTTTTTCGAAATTTTTGTTTTCTTAATTATTTTTATTTCTGTTAATTTGTTTAAAATATGGTTTATATTTTTATATTTTATATTCAAATTTTTTTATGACTTTCACACTTTTAACATTACAAGTTAATATATTATATTTTTTTTTATGTGAAATAATTACTTCAATACTTTTTTAAAACTCAAAACTAATTATATTTTGTTGTTTTTTTTCGGTTTCATTTAAAAAGATAACATTTTAATGACTATTTTTTTTAGCTTTGTTCATAATAAACTCTTGTTGCAAAAATTATTATTTAAAAAAAATGAAAAATAAAACAATTTGTTGCTGCAGTTTGTTATAATTATATTTTCTGTATTTTAATACTTAATTTATTTAATTTTTTTCTGATTTTTATTGTGTGTGTATTTAGTAGAATGTCCGAAGTACGACTGCCACCAGAAACACCACTAAACTAAATGTCGGTGAAATTCTTTTGAATGCAAACACAAACGTAATGTAGTTGTATAGTAATATTTTTTCGGTTTTCTTTGCTTTTTTTGCTGTTCATGTTCATTGGTATTGTATATGATGTTTCCCATTCAAATACTCATACCATAACAGTAGAAATGAAATGAAAAAAACCACCAGAAAATGTATATAACTTTTGTTTTATCTCATAAGAGTCATAAATAAATGCTGGTTTTTGTGACTTTATGCTCTTTTTTCTCTCAATCTCATTTTGTTGGAAATTTCTCTTATTAGAAATAAAACAAAAGTATCTCTGTATTCACACAGTTGTGGTTATACTAATAGCAAAACTTTTTTAAAAAGATTAACGTGGTTATCAATATAGCGAAATTTAAGTCGATCGATCAAATGACACTCCACTTAATAGATACTCTCGGTTTTTCGTGCCTAAATACCGGTATAGAAAGTAGAAATTGGGAATTTTACTCACATTAAAAGAGTAAGAAATCGCGTTAACTGGGAGATTTCTCTGCTCATTGTGTTTTCGTTCCTAAATACCGGTATATAAAGTAGAAATAGGGAATTTTACTCATTATAAAAGAGTAAGAAATCGCGTTAACTGGGAGATTTCTCTGCTCATTGTGGAATTGGAGACTTTGAATTTACTGTCAAACAAGATCTGCAATGTGATTATCACCGATTTTGATGAAATTTTAATATATAATATTTAGTTTACTAATCTCACTTTTTAGGGTATAAAACTAGTTACCCTGTTTGAATATCTATCCTATGGATTATATTTAATCCTTAAAATTTATATGAGGCACATAGTGCCACAACCAATTTCAACCAGCCAGCACCTTTGCGTGTTCCGTCTCTGCTCATTGTGGAAGTGAACAAGTTAAATGTATTGAAAAGAAAGGTCTGCGACGCAACTACCTTCGATTTGGATGAAATTTTAATATATAATATTCAGCGGACCAATCTCACGTTTTAGTGTAAAAAACTAGGGTTAAAAGGTTATCCTATTTGAAGATCTATCCTATGGATTACATATAATCCCTTAAATTTCTATGAGGCACATAGGGCTAAAACCAGTTTTGACCATTCAACTAGCCAGCACCTAGAATTTCTCTTTTTGTGTTCCGTCTCTCCTCGTCGCGGAAGTAGATAAGTGATATTATATATAATCTTTAAAATGCCTGTGAAGGACACAACAAATTTTTTCCATTCTAACTTATCTTCGCCCAAACGTTTGATTTGACTCCAGGTATAGCCATCACCTCGAACTTCTCTTTCTGTGTTGCGTCTCTCCTTATTGTGGAATTGGATACAATGAATATACGCACAAACAAGGTGTGCGATTTGATTAACTTCGATTTGAATAAAATTTGAGTATATAATATTTAGTGAAAAGTAACCCTGTTTGAAGATCTATGCTATTGATTATATACAATCCTTGAAATTCCTAAGGGGAACATAGGGCCACAACAAATTTTGTCTATGCAACCTTATCTTCGGCCAAACTTTCGATTTCATTCCAGGATTAGCCAGCTCCTTGAATTAAGCTTTCTGTGTTTCGTGTTGGTTGGAAGACATCTTCTCCTACTGCCTTATGGGTTGCATTCCAGCGCTGCTCTTGTAATGTTGATCGGTGATTTGCGATGGGTATGGTCAATCCATCGATATTTTCGGATTATAATTGTTTTTGTTGGTTAGTTCTTAGCCAGAGTTCGTCATTGCTGATATTATTCGACCAAAATACTCTTAGACTGCGGCGAAGACAATTGTAAACAAAAGATATATGATAATATTTTTAACTGTATAGATGCTCTGGGATTTTCGTGCTTAAAATCCCGGTATAGAAAGTAGAAATTTCAAATATTACTCCTCTTTAAAGAATAAGAAGTAGCGTTAACTGTGAAATTTCTCTGTTCATTGGTAAATTAGATGTGCGATGTGAATAACTTCAATTTTGATGAAATTTGAATATATAATATTTAGTGAACTAATTTCACGTTTTACGGTAAAAGAAACTACATAAAATTACTGCAGTTTTACATAAAATTTTATGAAAAATTTAATTTTATTTTTTAAAAATTACGTACGCCTAATGAAAAAAATGAAGCTTTTTCATTAGCTTTAAGAAATTGTGAATAAAGCTTCATTAGTTTTCATTAAAACTTGTCCAAGAAAATTCTCTATGTGTGTGTTCCGTCTTCAGGTGTTTTTTGGACGAAGACTTCTACTGCCTTAAGGTTGAGTTCCAGAACTTTCAATTTGTTGTTGATCTGTGATTTGCAAAGGAGGTGTCCAAGAAATCCATATTTTCGGATTTCAATGCTTTCCGTTGTTATTGCTGATAATAATCGACTAAAATATTCTAAAAATATGGTTAAGACATCTGGTAACAAAAGATTGAATTATCCTGGCATCAATAGTTGACTTTCGTATGTAACGATATATTAGAATATCTGCAGAATTCTTGCCTTATTAATGCGGTACTGGATATCTACAAAACTACATCCAGATTTATCGATTATCGAACCTAAGTATATGTACTAATTAACATAATCCAAGCGTTGATTGAGAAATAGAATCGGGAGGTATTTTCTGTGTTCAGCCTTATTGATTTTGTTTTGGAGATGTTTTATTTTAGATCAACTTTTTCTGCATTTGTGCTGTCTAAGCTAATCTTATGCGAGATCAAACTAATATCATCAGCATAGTTAATGTCATTTAGTTTGGTCATGAGACCAAGATTGATGCTATACTCGGTGGAGTGTGTCATAACCACGTCCAGAACAATAGTAAAGAGCAAGGGGGACAAAACGCATTCATTGTCATCAATTATTCATAATATTTATGAAGTTCTCCTAGATATTATGAAGAGTTTCATAAAATTTCATAATGTTTCATAAATTCATAAATGTTTTCTAAATCTTCATCGTTTCATAAAAAAGTTTCATAAACCATGTGAACATATTTTTTTGTCGTTTTCCTATCAATTCAAATTCAGAATTTTTACTTGAAATTATGAAAATGTAATTTGTAATTTAGATTTTCTGTTTAAAATTCAGAAACTATCATAACATCAATTGAAATTCAGAATTTCTAATCAAAATTTACACGGAATTTTGTGAATAAAAATTTCAGTGGAAACGGAAATTCTTAAACTCAATTTTAAATTTTTTAAAATTCCAAATGAAAATTATTAAATTAATTTATTTTTTCTAAATTTTATTATAAATAAATATCATATAAATTATATTCTCAATTTGAAATTCTGAGTTTTAATTGATATATTCTGAACTACAGTTTCGTCGTTGGCCGATGTCGAACTTTTAAAAATTGGAATGCTTGAACTTTGTTATTTTTAATAAATATATAACGAATTTAATACAAATTCTTGTATTTGCACTCGAAATTAAAGAATTTATTCTGAAAATCAATTTCTTTATATTGTTCGTCCAAGTTCGACCAAAATTTGTCCGAATGCCGAACTTGGCCGAACATAATTTCTAGGCCGAACTCCGAAACCGAATACTCGGTCGGACACTAAAAACTTATGACAGTGTGGCATATTCATCACATCGAATTTGTTTGGCTCTAAAAAGGTTTTATATCTATTCGGTGTTTTATTAGGGCATCTCAGGAACTTCATTGCCAAAATAGGTCAACAGATAAGAAGCTAGTTTTATAATATCAATACTACTATTTTGCCCACAATTGTTTGATTTAATAGATACTTTGTTCCTTCTTTTTATTATACGGGTTCGCATAGATAACACACATATTTTCTTAGTTCAATAGTGAAACTAGAAAGAATTATAATGAGCATGACGATAGTCACGATATTTTAGTTAGTTGGCTTAAAAAGTCCTCCCTAAAATTTGTTAACCGGTCCTATACAAATTATGCCGGTTGTCACAGTTTTTTTTCTCACTCTCTTGTCTATTGGATTTTTAATGTGTTATTTTTTTTTTATCAATTTCTTTCTTACTCTTAAGGCCAAAAACCATGCTTTCTATGCCAGAGTCCATAATTTAATTTCGTTTGTATTTTTTATTAATTCATTATAAATTTTTTAGTAATAGTAACTATGCAGTTAAAATGCGTAAAAACAAGTTTCTCTCGTTTATACCGCAAAATTATGTGTTTTTTTTTTGGTTTAACCTGTTTTACAGATAAAATATTAGAGGATTTAAATAAGAAAAAAATTAGAAAACTTGGCTTAGAAAAATGAGAATTATAAATTTTGTTTATTCTTGTAAGAAATAAATTGTTTATTTTCTATGTATAATAAGATTTTGTATCGTAGAAGATATGTTAATATGTTTTGTATACTATATTCGAATTATAATTTTCGAATGTGACAGGTCGTTATTTACCACATGTGAAATGATAATAAAGGGTGTTTTCTATAGAGATATAGAACTTTGAAATGGAATAAAACAAAGATGAATTTTTTAAATTGACATGAAATTTACTTTATTCGAAAGATAATCTTCTGGCATTATAATTTAAATATGACTTCTGGCATATAACCGCCACGGATGGCGTTTTCCAACATTTGTGGCCATATATTGGCAATAACGCTGCGAATGTTGTCCTCCAAGTGGTCAATCGTTTCGGGCTTATCGACGTAGACTAGCGACTTCACATATCCCCACAGAAAATAGTCCAGCGGCGTTAAATCGCACGATCTTGGAGGCCAATTCACAGGTCCGAAACGTGAAACTATGCGATTACCAAACGTTTCCCTTCAATAAATCAATTGTGTCACGAGCTGTGTGACATACTGCGCCATCTTGTTGAAACCACAGCTTCTGCACATCATGGTTTTTCAATTGATGAACGAAAAAGTCATGGCTCTATAAAAAACTCCCTTTACAAAGAAAAAAAGTCAAAAGTTTCAGTTAATCGTATTTATAAACAGCTTCATCAATTTTGCTCCAATGAAACGTTTTCTAATATTTCATTGTATTCATGAAACGTTTCATAACATAATTGATGGTAAGGCCGGGTAATTCTTTTTATATAGATCTTGACTACATGTCAACATAAACTGGACAGTTTATGTTGGAAAAAACTTTTTTGAAAATTTTCAATTTATTGTTCTGATTATTGTAGTATTGGGTCTAAAAGTTATTTGGTGCCCTGCCCCCTCATAAATTGGAAAGTTTATGTTCAAAAAAAAGTTATTTGAAAAATTTAAATTTATTGTTCTGATTATTGTAGTATTAGGTCTAAAAATTATTTGGTGCCCCAAAGTTTTCAATTTTCTTAAATTGCTTTAATAAAAATATGTCTTGCGACACATAATTTTTTGTTAATTTTGGCATGCTGAATTAATTAATTGTTAGTTCGATTTCAAAAATTTCAAAATATTCGTGCTACGCGTGACAAAATTAATTAAAAAATTATGTGTCGCAAAACATATTTTAATTAAAGCACCTTAAGAAAAATTTTCAAAAATCGAGAGCTTTGAAATCGGGGCGACACGGGGTAATGTTATCCAATTTTTCTCAAATTCGCACCATCTAACTTTTAGACCTAGTTCTACAATAATCGCAACAATAATTGATAAAAATCGAATATCGAAAAAATATGCAGCTCTACTGGAGAACTAAGATACACGCATGTGATACAACAAAGTTAACTTTTCACAAATTCCTTTGCCAACTGCCGGAACTGCACTGCATTTACATGAAGTTCTGCTCCAGGACTTTTCGATTCGGAATTCCCGAACATATGTATATTACATAGATCTCAAACTCTTCTTCTTTCTACAGCAAACACATTTTTTCATAACCATTCAAATATTTTTTGTATAGGTCAGTGTTGGCAGAATTATTTGGGATTTTTCCTACAAACGACAACAATGGCATAGGTATACTACGTACATACACTCATAATAATCCATGCATAAAAATACGAAATTATTGTTCAAACTACAGAAACTTTCGTAAAATGTAAAAATGTTCGTTTATTTTACAAAAAATTTGGTTATTTTGACATTTTTTTTCGTAATTTTACGCATGGATTATTATCAGTGTATGTCCAACACATTCTCATGTGCTAAGTGCTCTGACAGCAAATGTCAAAGACTTTGCTATCAATGTAATCTGTGTTCCCGAACTCTATCAAACGTTGGTTTGCTATGTATTTTGGGTATAAAAAGTAAGTAACACCCAAATTCGATAGAATCTAAATTAGAGGTATTTTGAAGATCTATCCAGCGGATCAAAAAATATTGAAAAGTTACCAAAAAAAAAGTTTCGAAAAATTTCAATTCCATTTTTACTTCCCAAAAATTCGAATGGGCACGTATGTTTCTTAGTGAATATTGCTTACTTTTGTACCCTTCTATGATTGATTTGGATACTCTTGATGTTCTGAGCATGATGTTGGTTGGACAAATCAAGCATTCAACACTACTCCCTCTTTCATCCTCCCTATACCCTATTTTTCTGATATCAACACAATGCAATGCCTTTGTAAGAATCCTCTGGGTGTTGGTTCAAAGTAAAAATAAAAAATATATATATATAACGCACAATTCTGCTGTGACTTCTTTTTGTTTAGGTGGGCTCTGGCTCTTTAATGACATAAACTTGGATCCCTGTCTTATACTACGTACTACGTTCATATTGAACCCCAAAATACGTATTTTCGTTTTTTCAAGTTTTCGATTTAAAATTTGTATGGAATTTGACAGAAAAAAACGAAACTACGTATTTTGGGGTTCAATATGAACGTAGTATTAACCTCAAAAGATGTTATTTCCATATTAAAAATGTATCTAGTCTGGTATTATGTCCCATATCATCTCAAAGACTAAAACCTAAAATAAAGAAAGTTTAATTTTTAAACTGTCGTTGCATTTTCTTTAAATGCTTATACCTTTAATTATAAACTGTCATCAAGAAAATTTCACAACTTTTCAAAAACATTTAAAACTTGTTTAATTTAACCTAGTTTTACAAAATGTTTTAAATATTTATCATACATTAAATCTTAAAAACCTGCTACACATCTTTATTTCAACATGTCATTTTACTAATTAAAGATATTAATCTTTTCTTTATCCCTTTTTCCGAATAGTTTTTTTAATTTTGTGGCTTAACTCTTTACTAAACACAAACAATATCTTCATCTATCCAATCATTACAAATTTGAAATTTCATAAATGTTTAAAAAAAGATCACTGACTTTATTTTGTTCGTAAAATGATTAATTAAATTTTAATTAATATTCCCTAATGGCCATTTTATATTTTCATGATCAATTTTTTTATGGATTTCTCTTCGATTTTTATTTTTGGTTAATTATTTATTATATTTATTTTCTTTTTTAAAGTACTAATGCCATAATATATCTGTATCTGAATATTTTCGCTCGTATGCCATAAAGTGAATGTACTTTTTAATCTGAAAAAAAAGAAAGAAAAAAAAAACGTGAAGAGATCCGGTTTTAAAGCGGCGTAATAATAATGGCTTGTGTAACAAACTGCCTTTATATGGGTAAAAAGAAATAAAAGTTTATAAACTAAAATGTATCTTAAATGAGATAACAACAAAATTTTGAGTATGGCTTGGTTTCTAAATCATAAAGTACAGAGTAGAAGATGGGAGATATATAACAACCATTTTAACCAGAAGAGTATAAAATTTATTTTGGCCAAGAGATTGATTTCTATAAAAATTAAAAAAAACATGTAAACCGGTCTCTCTGTTGGAATTTTAAGTTAAGCTTAAACCTAAAATCACAAAAATGCAGATACAGAAATTATGAATATGTATAGAGACAACTAACGTGAAAAAAATCCCCACAATTCGACATAATTGGGAAAAACCATGCGATTTAAAAATTCTCTAGTAAAACAGACGGACGGACGGATTAACTTGCAATTAAATTACATGTGTATTTGAACGATCTGTGGATTCTCTCACAAGTATAAAACAAAAACATATACATTTTTTTATTTATGCAGTTGAATAATTTTTCAATGGCTCTCTGACATTCACTAAACAAAATTTTAACATTCTCTTTATACTGATATAAAGTCAGACTTAAAGTATACATGGGTTCACAGGGGATACATGTTGACGTTAATTTTTAAAGGTGGCCTACATTTGAAAATACTTTATCTTGTTATTTTTCTTTTAGACTATTGATTTTTTATTGGGTCAGGGCAAACGTTTCTTGTTAACCATATTTTTTCAAATTGTGAATTGTCTGTTTCTGGAATTTTCGCTTAAAAGTGTATCTAATAATGATGGGATGGGTTTTCGCTCTGTTAGGTCCCTTATTAACCTCTCAGATGCGTAAGACGTATATTTACTTTTTTTCAAAACTCTTTCCTGTTGCTTAAGGCGTCCAAATTTTTTTGTTTTTTTTTTGTTTTGACACAACCAGCGAAGGTTTTTTTAATCTTGACGACGCATTTAAGTAGTTAAATAACATCTAAATTATTTTCAACAAGAGATTTTCTATAAATATGCTATTAGATCCTTAAAGATTAAATATAGACTTCCAATTAGTTTGCTTTAATATGTTTGATTAAGGTTCTGAAATTTTAGATTTTTTAAAATTTCGTTTTCGATTTTACTGATTATAAAACATAAATTTTGATCCTGATGATGAACTGATGTTCGAAATATATAGAGTTTGGTGCTTATAAATAGGGAATTAGGGGGATTATAACGGAAATAGGGATTATAACCGAAATAGGAATTATAACCGAATATTTTTCTAGCATAATGCCCAGAGAAAGTTTGATAGATTTATAGTCATAAGCCCAAAAATTTTGCAAATAGATTTTTATGGAGACTACGTCCGAAAATTTTTCGGTGCATGGGGGGTAATGTCCGGTAACCTGAAAATTACTACATTTGGACTGCAGATGACATATCCCAACGACCATTATTTCCTTTTAATTTTTATGGGCTATGTCTAAAAAATTTCAATCATAACCATCAAACAATAATAGGGACTAGGGCAAGTTTAAAATGACATAAAAAAGTTAAAAATGTCTGGCAAAATGCTACGAAAAGAGGAAAATTGACACACACAAAAGTCAATCTGGTACATATACGAGTAAATTTAAATTTTAGTCGATTTTAATTTATTTAACATATTCTACTGAAACTTATATCAATCGATTCAGTTAAATCAGATATTTTAATTAATGATTTATTGTTGTTTAAAATTTAAATTTTACGAAATAATGAGATTAAAATATTAATTTCGATCGAAAGTGAAATTCACCAAACACCAGAATATATTTTTTTACTGGATACAAATAATAAAGCAGTTTAAAAACCTTAAAATATTACAACTTCCTGACTACAATCGTGAATAAAAAATGTGTGGAAAATTGTTATCCAGAGTTAACAAATAATTAAAAAAAAAATGATTTATTTAAAAATATAAAAAAGCTAAACTTTTTGTAATTTTTATTGTTTTGTGGATGAGCAAATATAAAAATGTATTTCTCTGCTAAAAACTAGTTCATCAATTGTATATATAGTTTTTGAAAATCTGAACGATCGGACCATGAATTTTTTCCAATTAGCAAATTCTAAAATATTCTAAAATTTATTCCGTTTTCACTCGAACATGTATAATTTCTTGTTTTCATGAAAATACTACTTATACAAATTATAATGTTAGGGTTGTCATATGCTAATTTAAAAAAATGTAAAAAAACCACCTTTTTGCCAAACAAATTTAAAAGTCGGTTAACTTAAAAATATTAATTTTTCATAAATTTTTTAATAATGATTTGTTCACAAAATTAAAATTTTTAAAATATCTTCAACCGGTGAGGTTTTATATTCTATTAAAGTTTAAACTTTGTTACCTAATATTGCCACCGAAGGCGCTTTAAGGCAAAAAACATAAAAAAAAATCTTAGTGATCTTCTTTTATATATCTGCAAAGTTTGGTTGAAAAATGTCCAGCAGATCTATGACGTGTCTTTAATGAGTTATAAATGTAATTTTTACGACATAATGGGAAAATCGCATTTAGTGGCAAATGCAAAAAAAAACTTGCCCTAATGATAACTTATTTCCCCTGGGTATATCGTTAGTTAAAATTGAATATAGCCATAATCTCAGTCCGAAGCCGACTTCGCTGAGTACTATTTTCTGTGATGTCTCCATTGACCGGGCTGAGTGGTCTTCTACCCTGTCTTCGCTAAGGACAGCTTTTATGTACAGCTGGTTTGAAGAAAGCGTAAATGAGGCTATTGCCCCACTGCAAATCCATCTCTGCATTCATACGCATGCATACGGATTATGATAATTTTGTAAATAATGCCAAAAGCTTCGATCTAATTTAACAACAAGAAATTTAATTAATGCCGTTATCGTTTATAACCTATCACATATCGGCAAAATTCATAAGAATATATATATATATATTATAGTCTTCTTTGTGACCAATAAGAAGTTTTAGAAGCAGTCTACTACTAAATAGGAAAATCCAATATTTGCAAAAATATTCTTTGTCAGTGAGATTGACAAAATTGCTGAAATTTGGACATGTGATAAACTTTTTTCTAACTGGTCCCTATTTTTTATATTAGCCAAATTCCATTCTAATTTAAACGTTTGTGATTAGGGAATATTCAAGTTTCAAAAAAATTAATGAATTCCGGGAGACGCTATTTGTCATTCCCGTAGGAAAATGTTTGATTACAAACACGATTTAACCAACTGATCATTTTTAGCAGAAATAATTTTAATGCCGTCCACTTATACATTTAAACATCTTAAGAAATTTTCTTTTCCAACATCCAACCCTGTTTTGATGATGTCTCGAATATTAAGATTTGGGATTCAATATGAAGTTGATGGGTTAAAAACGGCATTTATTTTACAAACAACCAAAACAGCACAAACAGGTTAAAGCCCCAAAGTATAACCTTTTATAATGGATATTTATACCTGATATTTAAAAGAAACCCTTTCTTACAGTTTTGTTAGTTTTTTGTTTTTATATACATCGAGATTATTTTTATGTTATTTTTAATTTTTAATGAGCTTCCAACCTCCGTATATTTACAAAAATTAAGCAAATCAAACATATTAGCTAGGTTGATACTAGTATTTCGATCTGGCTAAAGATATCATCAGAACCCGAAGTTTTAGAAAAGTTAGAGCCTCCATAATAGGCAGAACTTTAACAAAAAACCCTATTAATCATTAATTTTGCTCCATTCTTGTCTTCTTAGTAATCAAGCACGTGGTTAGGGTCTTTTCCTAACAAGCATCATGACGTTACTAAACTTTGAAGACCAAAAATGTTCTATTTATATAAAAAAATTTTAGTTTTTACTCTGGCTCAAATAATATTTTTTACAGTTTTGTTAGTTTTTTTGTTTTTATAAACATCATTTCTTGTTTTTTTTTTTTAATATTTGTTGGGATGCAAAATATTTGTTAAAATATTTGTGTTTTGGTTATCGCTTTTTTAAATTTCTCTAATACCTATTACGTGAAGATATAGCACTTGGTTTCAGTTTCCAACAAACAGGTGTTTAAGAGGTAAGAAACAATTTTAGGGTAATTTTTCTTTCTTCCACATATAAATAAATCTATTTGTAATTTACAAGTCTTACAAAAACAATTCGAAGAAAAAAAAATCATTCAAAAATATAATAATAATAAAAAACCGGGGATTCTCCCAACTGATTATCTGTTGAATGGTAATTTACCATTGAACAGTAGAGATAATTTTTCAAACAATTACTAGGAAGCCACCCAAACGGCCATATGCACATACAGACTGACGACAAACACAGTAAATACTTGCGTTTTTGTACTCAAAATGTGTTTATTTGATTTTTGACTCATACTTTTAAAGTAAATAAATTGAGTACATCATGTAGTTAATTTTTGTTTTGTTTTGTTTAATTTAATTTATTAAATAAATTTTTTATAAAAAAAAAAAACAGCAACAACTGAAACATTTGATACAGAGAGAATTTTGTTGGATGTCAAATAGCGGAATTTTTCAGTAAATCAGTGAAACTTTTCTTCACGACATAAACGAAAATTTTCTCTAAATTAATTAAAAGATTTATACTTTTTATAAAAAAGTTTTTTAACGAAACTTCTTCATTGAGTGTATGAAACTTTTTATTAAATAAAATTATATTTTTCATACAATTTTATGAAATTTTGCATTAACTTAATGAAAAGTTTCAATGCACGAATTCCAGTGCAATATCATCGATTTATGTAGAGATGGGCACGTGAGCATAATTTTGCGTGACTCAAGAGAGTCACCTAAAATTACTCACGTGATTGTGAGTAGGAACAATTTCTTTTTGAGTGAGTGTGCGTGAGTCACAATTTTGCGTGAGTGTGCGTGAGTAGAATTTTACAAAAAAACAAAATTTAACCACCCAGCCAGAAAAATACGAACGGCAAAGCATTGGCCCAGTGCTTTCAACGGTGGTATGAGCGTTGGCAGAGCGTTGGATATCTGAAGATTTAAGTGCTTTGCCAACCCCAAAATGATAACACCGGGCAGGGCTTGGCCGTTCCTTAGTTAAAACGTTGGCAAAGCACTGGCAATGAGCGCTTTGCCAGTACCAAAACCATAATTTTAAAACGTTGGCAAAGCATTGGTAGAACAACCAATAAAGTGCTTTTTTATTAATATAATAAGTGCTTTGCCAACCCCAAAATGATAACACCGGACAGGGCTTGGCCGTTTTTTTTTTAAACGTTGGCAAAGCACTGGCAATAAGCGCTTTGCCAGTACCAAAACCAAAAACGAGCAATAAAGTCCAACTTAGTAATTCACTTCAGTAAAGAGTTGTATTATTTCATATTGAATGATTTTGGTAATTTGAACAGAAATAACAATAGGCTTGCTTCAGCTAAGTTAATTACAAAATAACTGAATGTTTTTTTTATCAAATTATTTTTGTGATAAGTTAGCACGATTTTTTACTACAATTTTACTAAAGAAAGAAATTTGAAAATAAATTTTTAAGTAAAATTTTAGTACAAAAACTATACTTTGTGCTGACTATAATAGGAGACCTTAATATTCATAAATTGCAATTTAGTTTTGAATTTTTCCACACTTATTGTGAACAAGGGATGTGCCACTGTTTTTATTAAGTTAACGGTTGTAAATTTTGTAAATAAGTACTGGCAATGCACTTTTTGCCAATGTTGGGAAAGCGTCTAAGTCAGTACTGTGCCAGTGCTTTTTTATTTTTACGGTTGTAAATTTTGTAAATCAAGTACTGGCAAAGCACTTTTTACGAACGTTGGCACAGCGTTCAAAGCCAGAGCTGTGCCAGTGCTTTTATTATTTTTACTGTTGTAAATTTTGTTAATTAAGCATTGGCAAAGCACTTTTTACTAACGTTGGCAGAGCGTTGTAAATCAGTGCTATGCCAACACTTTATTTGTTGGATCATTGGCAAATAGTGCTCTGCCAGTGCTTGATTTTTCAGACCATTGGCAATTTCTGGCTGGGCAGTATATTCTATAATTTTTTTTCCGATTTAATAGTTTTTAGTTCAACATTCACAACTTACCTTAATTTTCGCATATTATATTTTTCCGAATTACGCGTGATTGTGAGTAAATCTGAATTTACTCATGCGAGCGTAAGTAAATTCTCTCACGTGCCCATTTCTAGATTTATACAAAAATTTATTAATATCATATGAGATTAATGTCTCAGTGTAATATAAGTAATGCTAACTACATATATACAGTGGGCAGCTCTTCTGAGTACATGTAAGTATTTTGTACCTAAAGATTCACGTCGAAAAATATTTGACACTAAATGTATAAGGTCCGCTGAATACAAATCTGGTCTCAGAATGACACTCCAACATCAGGCGTTCGAGCTATATTAGCAGGAAAAACCTCGATATATTAGAAAACAAAAAACGCAAGATAATCTTGAAATCATATTTTTATTATATTCAGAGCGTGCGGTTATTTTATGATACAAATTTTAAATCTGATTAGACAGCCAGATTTACCTATTTTGTTTAAATTACCAGCAAAATAATTATCGAAAAATCGCAATTATTTTTTTTTATTAAAATATTAAAAATTAAAGAGTAACATTTTTTTAAAAGAGCTTCTTAATTTACTCTTTTTATTTATTTAATATCAGTTTTAAGATCTCAACAAATATTTCTTCATTCATTCTCAAGTATATTTTGTCTTTTTTCAAAGTTTTCTGAACGTACTTGAAGGTAATGTCAACATATTTTTATGATTACCGTTGCTTTTATTATGCACTCCAACGAAAAAAAAAACACGTTGTATGTAAATTGTGACAAATTTAAAATCTTTCTTTCTTTTCTGCTGTCTTCTTGTAAATTATTCTTTATATAGAATTTTAAAGTCACGAGAAGAACGTAAGGTTTTAACAAATAAAGTTTTTTATTAAATAAATTGCAAATTATACGATTTATTTTTAACCTGTATGTGTAACTTGCAAGTATATGAACTTTAGAGTGGATCGAATTTTATTATTTTCGCATTCCCATGCAAATCAAACAAATTTTTGAAGAAAAAAAAGTAAAAATTCTAATATTCATAGAACAAGCAAATATTAAAAAATAACCTAAGCAAATAAATATCTGACAAATAAAGCTTAAGTTTTTCATAATTTAAGATCATAAATTCAATCTAAATAAATAGTTCTATCCTAAAAACAAGTTTTAACTGATTTTTGATTTCCCTACTTATTAATATACAAACAAATATTTTGACTTGCTAATTGTGAACACAGAGGTAAAGGAAAACAATTCCATAATACAATTATTTTGTTTGTTAATATAATACAATTTCATTAAAAGTCAACCAAACAATACAAAACGCATTTTCTGTGAACATCTATATGAAGTATTATTAAAATCCTGCGCGCCCCGTTAGGTTAGTTGGTAGCGTGCTGGCTAATCAGTGCGGTGGTCGTGGGTTCGATTCCCATCAGAGGCACCTAGTCTGTTTTCGCTACAACGCGCCGAAAGCCATAGTAGCTAGTGCTCGGTTAGGTAATAGTATATAAGTTGTAATTATATAATTATAAATTATAAAAAAAAAAAAAAATAAAAATAAAAAAATTATTAAAATCCTAGACAATTGGGAGAGTTTTGTGAAATACAACACTAAGCTTTCTGTCAAAATTAAAATTAATCGTTACAATACAAGACTTCTTTAGATTAAAGGCCTTATTTGAAAAAAAACTAAGATTTCTATAATAAACGGTCCGCCATCTTACGTTTCTTTTTTCAACTAGTGCTTATTTCGTGAATGGTAACACTTAGCTCATGTTTGATTTGACAGATAATTAGTTTTATCCTTCCGCTGAACGAATATGGTCCGTATGTTCGTTATCTTGTGAAAAAAGTGAAAGAAACTGGCATCCTCATTGATAAACCAAAGCGTGAAAAGCCAAAAACAGTGCGTACACCCGAGAATATTGCTGCTGTGGCAGAAAGTGTGCGTGAAGCGCCATCGTTCTCAACAATTGAACATTTCGGAGACATCATTGAGACGAATTTTGCATAAAGACCTTGGTATGACGCCATACAAAGTCCAATTGGTTCAGGAGTTCAAAAAAAAAAAAAAGTTATTTGGCGGACCCTTTATTTAAGAATATTTTTTATTGAAGATGCCACATTTTCTGATATGTATATTTTTTCATTCTACAGGCCCGGGGTATTTTTTATTATTACAACAACTTAGATTCTGAAGACTTAAAATTTTTTGGAATTAGTTATTTCTATTCATATTTTTTGTTGCAAATAAGCTTTATAAAAATTGGGTATCAAATACGTCATTCGATTTAAGCGAGGAATGCACTTTTGCCGAAGCGCTCAATATCTATAAAAATTGGGTATGAAATAAAAGGTTGTGCAAAGAGCGTGATTATACGTCATTCGATTTAAACGAGGAGTGCGCTTTTGTCGAAGCGCTCAAAATCGATGGAAATAGTTTTAAATTTTGTTATTTAACCGCTATGTTGCCATTGTCCACATATAAGGCTTTCCATACTAATTTATCCACTTTTTAATTTTTTCAAATTTACCATTCGTTTTCAATACGGGCAGCATCTTTCATGCAAATGAAAGTTGTATTTGCTTCATTATTAACTTTGAGCAAATTTCTTTCCGAATCAATTAATTTGCAATTAAATAGCATCGATTTGTTGTTGCATATTTTTGTAATGTATATTTTGCGTATTATTGCATATTTTTAAATTTAAAGAATGCTTACGAAAAAAATTTTACATTATGTTTTTATCACAACTCTATGAAATGAAGAGTTTAAAACATCCAATAAAGTACAAAACGGTCATGATTTGGGATTGTTACGTTTGTAATGTAAGAAGAGCGCAGGTATGATTCTTACAGCCGCAGGTTGTTGAAAAATTTATCATATAGAGACAATCTAACAATTATAAATACACAAATAATAATACAATTTAAATTGAAAATCACTGATGACGCCTGTCCTTAAAAACAGAGACAGAAACTAATCTAGTCTGATTTAAAAATTAATAGTGTTTATAATTTTTAGAGAAAAAGGGAAATGTAGCGACTTTTAATTGCACGTCTTAACGAAACACTTCCTAAGATTTAATTAAAAATAAACAAAAGGCTGAATAAAAAAGCCCTAACGCAGCAATACACAAAAAATAGTGCATATTTTTTTGGTTTTAGGAAATATTTTTTTGTATTTTTGGTGCTTATTTTTCGGATTTTAGTGCATATTTAAAGCGCACATTTTGCAGTTTTAACATCATAATTTAAGAGCATATTTTACAATTTTCAGTGCATTATTGTCGCTGCCAATGTCAATAGATTTTTTTCGACTTTGATAAAATCAAAAATTTAATGTTTTTTTAACTAATTCTGAATTTTTGTTGTAATCGATAGCTCAATTTTTTTTTTTTTTAAATTGGACAAAATTCTTTAATTTTTTTTTTTTTAATTTATAAAAAAAAATCAGATTCTATCGATTCGAAAAATTTTTGCGTGTTACACAATCTTGTTTTGAAAAAAAATCTTCGTTGTATATTGTATATTTTTGTGCATTTTTGCCCTATATTCATATTGTATAAAAAAGTCTTGTAGGATTCCTTCAAAATCGGCCCATTCTTAAATGTCTATGAAAAACGCTTAGAACATTTTTTTTTTTAACTTTTTCATTTTGTTTGTCAGATATGTGTAAATCGGTTGTCTCAAAAGCTGTTTCTACATGTTAATAAATCATAGTGATTTTTTTTTTCTTCTTCAAGTTTATATTTACTATTTTGTTAGTAATTTTTGTCCGTTATGTCAATTAACAAATACTCGAAGTTATTTAAATATTTACATACATAAAAACTTGTCTGACATGGCACAAATACACTACATAAAAATGAATTTGTTTATTAAATAATACAATTGTTAGTAAAACATTTAATTTTAAATAATGTTTAACATCTGCAATGATGTATCAATTGTCAACTTATTGTTAAATATGGATCTTATTTAGTACGTTTTGTGTCATTTTAAACAATTTCTCACAGTTGTTGCTTTAACTTGTTTATTTGTAGCTGTTATTTTTAAAAAAGATTATATCGGTTTAACAAACTATGACTAAATAAATTTATAAAAAGTTTATTGACACCTTTTTAATTTTAATTTTTACATGATTATAATGTTTATCTCTTGATTTGGTAAAGTTTTAAATACTTTTTTTTTTTTTTTTTTTTTTTTTTTTTTTTAAAAGAGAGGCAACACTCAGGAAATACTTCCTATATTTAGTGTGTTGCTTTCTTTGGAAAGGGATAGTATAGAGATGAAAGGTGGGGAAAGATGAAGGGCTTCAGACATGGCAACACTGTAATTGCGCGAGATGATAAGTCTTAGAACATTTATTGCTCGCCACCTGATGGAGAGTTGGCGAACTTATTGAAGCTTTTTGGTTCATAGCCCTGATTCATTATTTTACTTCGGTGGGGTTAATTGCTATGGGAACACCGAAGGTGGACATTGCGATACGTATGAGGGATAGAAAAAATTCATACATATTAATTTGATGTTGACGGCACCGGGGATCGAACCCGGGACCTTCTGTGTAAAAGTCCAACGCGCTAACCATTACACATAGTTGTATTTTTAGTACAAAAACTAATAAACACTTTTGTTCAAATCTTGTTTAATATGGAGTTTGGACTGAAAAGTTAATATTTCCTAATTTCAGTGCAAACATATGCAGTTAATCCACCTTTCTCTAGATTAACTTTTCAGTCTAAACTGCTCCCTATATTAAACCTTTATTATTTTTATAAATACCGTTAGAGATGCAATAAGATATTTCTAAATCTCAGTTTCATTAGGAGTTTTCCCAATTAATTTAGTTCATTATATTCTAAAATTCAAATTAAAGAAAAATATATATGGGGCTTTGCAAGCCAACTGTCCAGCTAAAAATATGCATATCATATTAATGTCAAACTTTGCCCTATATGCAAACACTTTCCTAATAGTTGGCGTGGTAAAATATTAACCTATTTAAATATTTTTAAATATATATTATTGGAAATATGCTAGAAATTGTATTATGTCAATAGAATTCTTTATGGATAATTAAAAAAAAAAAAAAAACTTTTTAGAAAATTGAAAACTAGTTCTGAAGATTTAGTGTAATAGACAACTCACATTTTCTAAAAACCGTAACATTTTTTGAATTCCTAAAGAAGCTTAGATATTTCTCTATTGATTCAAAAATTTAAGCGTGTTACTCAGCTTTGTTTTTGAGAAAAAAATCGTCTCAAATATTAAATTTTTTTAATTAAAAATTTCTTTTATGTACTTTGGCGTATACTTAATATTTAATTGCATTCGTATTACTCATGCGCTTCGATACCCACATTCAGATTTGGTTTCTTTTTGCAATTCCGACATAATATTGGTAAAGGGCTGAGCCTTAATAATATGTAAAATATTTATTTATTTATTATTTATTATTTATTATTATTATTTAATTAAAGCCACTAGAAAATAAAATAGTCATACTTACATATTATAACATTTGTTTTTAAAAACTTTTAAATTCAAAATTAATTTTGATATCAGGTTTTAAAAACACATAAATTTAAATGCCCTTTGGCATCAATTTCTTTTTTTGAATACTTAAAAGGTTAATACTTTATGCTTGTCCATGTGTATATGCCAACAAAAATCTGTTGAAAAAACAGGCTAAATGCCATTACAACATAAAGTTAAGTAATGTTGTTGTTGTTTTTTTTTTTAGTAAGTAGAAATGTTAGTCAATCCAAAAAGCAATCGTGTAGACCTTTTGTGGTGCTCTAAAATATTTAGTGGCAGTTAATAAAATATTGACTTGAAATTCTTTTCAATACTTTGTATACCCGATGAAAAAAGTTCCGATATGGGTATATATAAACATATATAGTCATATAAATAATTTCATATCACATTTTATTTTAGTTGATCCGAAAAATTAAATACATAATCTTATCTCATGTGATCCCATGGGATCTCATCTGATATAATTTGATCCGAAGAATGGGTCTATCTAATTTGATCAAGTTATACAATTTGATACAATTTCATATAACTTCATAAAATCCTTTAAAATTGTTTGCAAATCCACACTAATATTTTGTTTCACAATTCAAATGATTATGAAAAAAATATAAATAAAAATCAAAGAATTTTAAAATTAAATGTGATTTTAATTTGACTAATATGTGATGCCATATGTAATTATATCCAAAAGCAATCGCCCGATTAAAAAAAAAAATGATATGCTTTATTTAATACCGTTTTATCCGAGAAATGGGCGCATATAATTAATTATATAAGTTTGCGTTGGTTTTGTTATAATTTGATGCTATTTATTTTCCGAAACTAGTTGACTTAAGGGGTCCTACATCTTTTTGTGTATAAGATGTAGAAATTTAAGAAACAGTTAGGAATCAATATGCGTATTTCAAAAGACAAACATGGTGCGAAATTTTCAATGTATACTGAAGTATTTTTGTCAAGAGTCCACATATAAAATCACACATGAAATTAGATAGGCAGTTGTTTTGATGTAATACATAATTATATCCAAAATATGATTGACAAATTTTCTAGTGTGGTGACAATTTTTTTTCAAAAGTTAATCGTGTTTTTTAAATATAATATAATATCTTAAAATATATTATTTTTATTTTTCAATGTCTTAGTATATATAACGTCATAATTAATTGGATTAATTATATATATATATATATATATATATTGATCGAGATGCGATAATACGCAAATATATTTGACATCATATAAAAATTGTTGGACAAAATAAATTTTATATGAATTTATATAATTATGTCCGGTTAAATACACTGGCAGACAACAAAGTATAAGAGCATATAAAATACGGTATGTTATATGCAATCGTTATTACTCGTGTTAAAATAATTTTTTTACTCAAATATTATTGAGACCTGCTAATTTATCTCATATTATTCAAAGTTTAAGGCTTGACCATAGTTATGTCAAATTTATATGAAAATTTCGGTGGTTAAAGTTATTTTCCAAGTATTTACTTTTGCCTTCTTTTTCTTTTCTGATAATTATTTATAAAAGTGATAGAATATATTTTTTTTTTTTTTTGTTAATTTCTACCATATATATTTATATATAACAGTGATAAAATTTGCTTGATTTTAGTGTATCATATGTACCTATATATTATTAAACATTAAAGTAAATATGATCTAATATTAAGCTACTCGTATATCAGGTATATATGAAGAGATAAAAAAATATCAATTTATATGTAACATATAAGATATAATGGTATATGATGATATATAGCGCTATATTAGATTCGTTATAAAAATAATTATTAGATGTTAATATATATCGTTACATATGGCCACATATATAATTACGTATAATCATATCCAGCTATATATGAATATATATAAACCTTTTTCGTCGGGTACTCAATCATACACAATTAATATGGAAGTAAAGAAAGAAAACAAAAATACACTTGTTGCTTTAGCTGTGTAAAACATTAACCCTATAAAGCGCAAAGATGTCAATTACGGAATATAATAACTATTTTATTATAATTATGCAAAAATAAAATAACAATGAAAAGTCAAAAATGTTTTACTTCAATAAAAAGTTGATTTGGAAAACTGTTAATGTAAATCGATTCATAATTCTTTGGTTTATTTAATATTTTTCGTAAATATTAGTTTCACAAATTACTTTTACATATTTTTTCTAGTTTACTTCACATTTTTTTACAACGATACTATTAATATATTTTTTTCTTTTCAGGTAAGTGTCAAATTGTATTGATATTAAAATGTTTGAACAAAATAAGGTAACTTATGAAATAAAAAAATAACTTTTTTTTAATGTTATTGAACGAAAATATGTACTTTCAAAGGACTTTAATAAAAATTTAATTTAATCATAAACAAAACAGTTAAAACACCGTTACTCTTAGTTATCACCTATATTTAATTTCAAGAAAACGCTCCATAATGCGAATGAAAACCAAATTTACAAAATTTTTGTGAAGAAATTTTTCGTGTGCTTTGGAAGTTAAATGCTTTGGAAGCGAACACAATTTTCTAATAGTTTAAAAACATATTTGTGCCGGCTAGAAAGCGCTGATTTATATTAAAGCTTAAGCTTTTTTAAAAGCTTTTGGTCCAAAGACATACAGAACTCCAATATGATATCTTTGAAGGACATTGAAAAATTAAAAAGGAAAGGACCGATTTGAATGATAGTTGTTAGAAAGAATATAATCAATTGAATTGCAATAGTTATAAATCGAAGTTATATAACTATTTTTTTTCGAAAGGTGTGCGATATAGAAAAATAGAATAATGTAAGACCAAAATTATCGCCGAAGAAAAATACTATTGATATAGCGTACTTTAAAATTTGCGTTGCAATATTTTTGATAGCTATCAAAAAACGGAAGTTGTCAATAAGAAAATATTGTATAATGGCAACTCTTATGTTTTGACAGCTATAATATTGCAATGAAAATTTGTAAGTATGCCATATCAGCACGATTATTCTTCTGCAATAATTTTGGTCTTAAGTCATTTTTTCGCATCTCGAATAGTTTTCGAGAAAATCATACAAATATGTGAACATTTTTAAAATAAAATTTTTTTTGGTAGACATTCACTGTAGTGAGTTTTATATACAAGGTGGCGCAAAAATAACCTTCCGATGTTTTTTGACTGTAATTTAAAAAAAAAAATGAAAACTTTGATTCTTCTTGTGGATTATTTTTATTTGGTATTTTAATTTTTTTTACATCAAGTCGAGAATATGATGTCATGTAAATGGCCGCCGCCACAGTTGATTGTCATTTGAGCCCTTTTTATGGCATTTTCCATCACTTTGGCCAAAACTTCCGGCTCACATTCTTGCCGGATATTGTCTTTAAGAGCTGCAAGAGTCTGAGGCTTGTTGACATAAACCCGCGACTTCAAAAAGCCCAACAAAAAGAAGTCTGGAGCGGTCAAATCAGGAGATCTTGCTGGCCAGTGCAAATCGCCAAAACGGGAGATTAGGCGCCCGGGAAATGCATCCTTCAGCATATCGGTTGTGGCACGTGCAGTGTGTGCCGTTGCACCGTCCTGTTGGAACCACATGTTTTCCAATCCCAATTCATCAAGTTGCGGCAAAAAGAACTCGTTGATCATTGCTCTGTAGCGCTTACCATTCACAGTAACCGTTTGGCCCGCGACGTCTTCGAAGAAAAGAGGTCCGATGACTCCTCCAGCGAAAACAGCACACCATACAGTGACTTTGAGCGGGTGTAATGGCTCTTCGTGGGTTACACGCGGATTTTCAGTGCCCCAGAAGCGTAAATTTTGATTATTTACGTACCCGCTAAGATGGAAATGGGCCTCATCACTCATGATTATTTTTGATGAAAAATCATCTTCCTCTTGGTGGTGATTAAGGATGGCTTGAGCGTATGTTACACGCGATTGGCGGTCAGCAGCTAACAGCTGATGCACCGTCTGGACTTTGTACGGAAACATCTTCAAATCTTGTACCAAAATTCGCTGTAAAGACCGTCGACTGATACCCATTTGCGTGGCACGTCGTCTGGTCGATGTCGACGGCGCTTCCATGACATCGTCGGCTACAGCACCAATATTCTCTGCAGAACGGCTACTCTGGGGTCTGCCACGCCTGGTCTCTTCAAGGCGAGCGGCTAAACGTCGCAGTATTTCACCAGTAGGCGTTAGACGGCCAGGAAATCTGCGACGAAATTCACGTTGTGCCAAAGTCACCGACCGATTATTGGTCAAATAAATAGTCACCAATATTCCGCGTTCTGGAGCAGTGTAGCGTAACATTGTTTATTAACGTGTATTTCGCATGTGTTTACTACACAAATGTCAAAACAGAACTGACATTAGGGGCCAATCGCAAAATTTATAGCATTTTCTGATAGGAGGATTACTTTTGCGCCACCTTGTAGATGAACTCATGAGTCATCCTTTTGTGATATGCTGTCAAATTATAGTCATATTTCGAGTTTTTTCCATGAACCGCACTTTCTTTTCTTTTTTCATTTTAACACGTAATAATTGTTCATATTTGTCTTTTTGCTTATGCACAAAAATGCTTGATCCTTTGCGAAATGGTATAATAAATTATGTAAAAATAGTAATATATTGTAAAAACTGAGAAAACCCACGGATTAACTTTTTAATGCTGCATATTTAGTAACTCATTAATGGCACGTCATAGATCCGTTGGGCATTTTTCAACCAAATTTTGTAGATATATTAAAAAACTGTATAACTTTTCTTGACATTAAGCGCCCTTTGGTGAAAATATTAGCAACCAAATTTTAAACTTTGACATGATATAAATCCTAGAAGGTTTAAGATATTTCAAAAATTTTATTTTGTATAATTTTGTGAACAAATCAAAAATATAATTTTTTTAGGCTAAACGATTTTTTTTTATTAATTAATAATCATATAATTACAAATTATATACTATTACCCTAACCGAGCACTAGCTATTATGGCCTTCGGCGCGTTGTAGCGAAAACAGACCAGTGCCTCCGGTGGGAATCGAACCCACGACCCCCGCACTGATAAGCCAGCACGCTACCAACTAGCCTACCGGGGCGCACTAAACGATTTTTAATTTTTGTTTGACCATTTTCGAAATCTATCGTATGGCTACACTGACATTATACTCTTTATAAGTTTGAAGCCATTATATATATTTTTGAAAGTGGAATACATTTTGGAATATTATAGACTTTGTGTATATAAAAATTTCAGGGTCCGACCGGTCAGATTTTCAAAAATTACATGCAATTGATGAACTAATTTTTAGCAAAGAAACACATTTTCATACTTTCTCATCAACATAACAATCCAAGATTATTGTTTGGTAAGTCTGGATAACAATCATCCAAAAATTTTTAATTCTCGATTGTAGTCAGAGTATTGAATCATTTTAAGGTTATAAAATCACTTAAGTACCTTTATCCACTTAAAAAAATACAGCCGTTTAAAAGTAGTGAATCAAAAAAGGAACACTGTGTCAATAATGAATTGAACAAATTTGAAACCCAAATGTTGCTGAAGGTCTTTATAGTATTTAACATTACAAATAAATTGAAAATATTTAATTTTTAAAAATGTATGTATAAAAAATTTCACTAAAATATGCAAAATTTGAATGCAATTTTGCGAAAAATCTGTCCCACACGTGAAACAATTGTAATATCTCGCGAACCCTTGTTCCGATTTTTAAAACTTTTTAATTAACATTTTGACTAGATATACTAAAAAAAAAAACCAACTTTAGAACTGGACACTTAGTTGTCTATAAAATTAACAAAATTCGTGGTTTTATCATCCCAGGTTTTGGAAAAATAATTTTAATAAAAACATATTTGGTGTAGGTTTGTTCTATTGTATTCATTTATAAGAAGAAGAAGAAAATAAGTAGGTACCTTAAGCGATATCGAAGTTAACAGTGGATATTAGAGTGAGGTAAGTTTCTAAAAATAGAACTGTTGTGTTGTTGAAGTTGTACTTCTGAGATTATGTATGCAAGAACAAAAACACAGTGTATTGAATAAAACTAGTTTTAATCACAACAAAACTCGACCTGACGATAGATTAGTGCGCTAAAGCGCTCTGTCTAACGTGTAGTGCGAGTGCACGTGGCATTAGAATCCAGTTTATCTATACCACGGTCAGTGATTGCACAGAAAATTTCATATAGACGCATTCCAACAAATAAAAACATAACAAATATTACATTATTTAAAAATTAAAAAAAAAAAACAGCGTCACTGACGAAGATTCAATACCAGAAACTGCGCAGTCTGATTCAGAAAATTGAAAATTTGCAATGTAGTTATGATTTTTAGAAAATATACTCATTCTTCTCTACCACGCCTTTCACAATTAATACGGTTCTTCTTTTTTTTGACACTGCAAAAAATATTGGACCTAAGCTAACCTTTAGTTTTTATTTTGCCCTGAAAGCAGAATTGTTCGATTTTTAAGCTTAACTTGAAAAAAATTTTGTAACTTTAGACGGTTAAAGAAGGTGTGTTACGCTTTTACGCTACCATCACAGGCTTTAATGTTGTTTTTGTTTTTTAAATTTCGGCTCGATTCTTTTTATTATCATTTGTACGTATGTCTTTACAAATACTGCTCATTTTTCCTGACTTGGCTAGAACGGTAAGGTCAATGAATTCTTTTTTTTTTGTGTATTCTTAGTGTTTGAGTATGGGTATATATTTTAATATATAGTTTTGAGTATTTGTTTATTTTTTTTTTTTTTTTTTGGAATTAAATAATTAAATGTTACTGGTTTTGGTCAAAGTAGAATATGCATATGCGTGCTTGTTCCACAAAAAAAGTTCTTAGTATTGATACTTGACAGTAACTTAATCAAACAATGAACTTTTAAAGTTTGAGGACGGATGTTTTACCAGCACGATGTCGTCGATGACGATTCATTTGCATACATTTAAAATTACAGCCCCGAAGGGCTTTTCTCTAAGAATAGACCCTGCGGTAATAACACAAATCACAACAATGCAAACAAAAAGTTTGATTAGTCATTTAAAAGTTATTAAAAACCATATTAACAATAAATGGTGAGATATTTTTAAAGAATATGTTAAATGTGTATATTCTTTGTACCCCTTTCCTAACGAGTACTACTTACTGAATAAGTACCACAAAACGTGCATTCAATATTTATCGGTTGTAACGAAGAAAAGTAGAGAATTAAAACCCATTAAAGAACCACCACGTTAAAAGCGTTTTAATTATAAATTTAATTTAACTGATATTAACGATTTCAAATACCTTAATAAAATTAAAGTAATTGTTCTACATTTTACTGTGGATAATGTTATGTAAATAGTTTAGAGAGATATAAAGACATTCAATACCATAGACTGACTATTCGTCTTCAATTCCATTTTTAAGTATGACTTTCTTTTGAATTGTATTAAGTTTAACTACTTTAGGTGTATTCGTTAGGTTTTTTTTTTTTTGAATTTTTGTGTAACAAGGAAGGTTTTTGACGAAGGTTTTCTCTAGAGTTGAAAAACTATTGAGTGGTTGGTATTAAGTATTCAACACTTAACGTTTTTTGGAGAATTTAATAACCCAATACAAGCAGAGCTTTAATTTTCTGTAAACGGCTTAATTTTGTCAGGATTTTTTTTTATGAAAATACTTAAATATTATTGAGTAGTACCGATTATTCCAAAGTGTCGACATTTTACAACTCTAGTTCCCTCATTTGTTGTAAAGTTAGAATAATGTAAGGGTATCTTATTTGTTTTATTCAAAATTTATTGCAACTAGATAGAACCCCATTAGAATATATTCCTTGTAAGTCTGTTACCAACAAATAGTAAATCAAATGTAGGACATGGAATAATTAAAGAAGTTTTTTATATTATATTTTTTGGTTTTAGCTTAAAAAAGTAATGAAAAAATTTAATTTAGATAACACTGCGCAACTTGAAAACAAAACAAAAGTATCGACCACGATCCTAAATAAATATTTCGGCCGCACTCATGGGGTACCTAGTTTTTTCACTTATTGTAGAGATTGTAATGAAAGTTTTTTTAAACTATCTTTCTCAATTACTAACTTTTTTTGGCTGAATTTTGGTACACTTAAGTACTTTATGGTACCCAGCAAAACTTTGGTAATGGGTGCGATAAAGTAATGCATTACCTTGTAATGTCTACTCCTTACCTGTATCATTATTTTCCAAGAAGAAGTAATGAGTTACCGATAATTGAACACTCATGGATTACCTTGTAATGAGACCTCATTACATTTTACATTACTTCAAAACATTAAATAATGACTTACCGATCATCAATTACATAATGCATGAATTATAAACGTAAAGTATTTATTAATATATATTTTTGAAAATCTATTTATAGACACATTACTTTGTGATTTTTTGTAAGCATAATGGTAAGGTGTATATTTTTGATATCACGAACGAAAACACAAAGCACAACAACTCATTTACATTTTAAGCAATAAAATATTGTATGTATCGATAGCTCAGTAGGTCGAGTTCTCGCCTCACTAATTGTTAAATACCAGAGAGCCCAGGTTCGAATCCCAGCATGACCAAGTTATTTATTTAACAAAAAAAAGTTATTTATTTAATTAAAAAAAAATATCTGTAAAAAAAATTGTTATGCATTTCTTTTATGAAACTCTATTTTTAGACACATTACTTTTTCCCACCATGTAACCATATAAGTAACCAGTTACTTTACCCACTACAAGGTAATGAGTTACTTTGAGGCTCATCGCCTGTAAAATTCATCAGTGAAGTAACGTGTAATATAATGCATGAAGCCCTATGTCGATACATTACTTTACCCATGATTTGGTAATGTGTGGTTTTGCTGGGTACTTTTAAGCTGTTTACAGATTATACCAAAAGATGAACTCATAGGTCATTCTTTTTCGTAATGCTGTCATATAAATTTTAGACACATTTCGCGTTTTTCCCATGAACCACTCTTTATCTTTTTTTATTTTTAACTTAAAATAATTGTTCAGATTTGTGTTTTTGCTGATGCACAAAACTACTTTGATCCTTTGCGAAATGAGATGCTAAATTTTGCAGAAATAGTAGAATACAGCAAAATCTGAAAAAACCCTTGGATTTACTTGTTAACGCTGCATACTTATTAAACAAATTTGATACCCAAATCTTGTTGAAGGTGTCATCAGTATTTGCCATTAAAAATGAAGAGAAAATATGTTATTTTTAAAATTTTATGTATAAAAAACTTCGTTAAAACATGCATAACTTGAATGCAATATTGCAAAAATCAGGCCTATAAATGACAAAAACTGGGTACATCATTAAAATCGGCGTGGCAGAAATATTTAGGAATAAGTGGTCGGTACTCTTGTTTTATTTTTCGAGTTGCGCAGTATAATCTTTAACATTTTAAAATAAATAATATTACTGGCGACAAGAAATGAAAATAAAATAAAAAATAGAATATATATTTCTTAATTAACGTCATTAACAAAATAGTAATAGCTTTTGAAGTATTAATTAAAAAAAAAATAAAATACTTATTAGGCTGTACCTTACACAGTAAATTGTAGAATACCTTTAGGAGTACTTTCCGAATAAACTATGGAACAACAACATGGGAAATTAATATAGAAGACAATTTTAACAAAATTCAGTACTAGTTCTAAAGTTTGAATGTAATAGATAACTCAATTTATCTGAGCAACATTTTTTCATTTCTAAAAAAAGTCCAAATGTTTTTCTATAGATTCAGAAAGTTTCAGCGTGTTACTTGGCTTCGTTTTTGAAAAACTAGGGGACAAATTCTCTAAAAAAAACGATATCGTTTCGTTCAAAACGATACCTAATTTGCTATCGTTTTGACTATGTTTCTTACGAAAACGTTAAACTAACCAATGGAAAATTGTTGTTGTTTTACCAAAATTGTTAACATTATTTATAATTTGTATGTTATAATGCCGTAATTTAACTTCGAAAAGTGGACGATTATCGTCGATCGTCCTACAGAATTCTTAGCTAGGTTTGTTTTCTTACTTTTTGGGCAAAGTTCGGTAAAATGAGATTTAACAAGAAATACTGCCGCAAAGAGACAAAAACACATTAACGTAAGCGAACGCAAAAAAAACTGTCACTGTTGCCAACCAGGCGCTTTTGGAAATAAACAACAGATTGTAACACAGCTGATGATATAACAGCTGATAAAAACAATTTACAAAAACGTACACGAAACAAAGTCTGGGCTTCTTCGTGCAAGAATAAGAAGAATATTACTTTCTATAGACCGCTCTCACTTAGCCAACTTTCTAGTACGCGAACGTTTTTTTGGTAAAATTGTGTTCCTGGGGGATCCCAATGTATATTTTTGTTATAAAGGGTTATCCATTTTGCGGTTTCAAAAGTAAACGTAAATAAAACACATATAAAATATTTTTTTCATGATATTTCTTTTTTATTATAAAGTTTGAACGTTGACATTATGTGTGAAATACTATATCATTTAAATGACCACCACGCGAAGTGTTGCAAGCATTGATTCTTTTGAGGTAATTTGGACCACTTTTTGACACATATTGGGCGGTATCTCAGCCATAACTTGACGAATGTTGGTTCTTAAGTGCTCAAGAGTTAAAGGTTTATCTGCATAAACACGGTCTTTCGCGTAGCCCCACAAAAAAGTCTAATGGTGTCAAATCGCATGATCTTGGTGGCCTGTTGATGTCGCCACGACGAGAAATTACACGGCCAGGAAATGTCTCTTGCAATAAAGCCATATTCGCTCGAGTTGTGTGGCATGTGGCACCGTCTTGTTGAAACCACTTATTCTCCAAGTCGTATTCTTCAATAGTAGGCAAAAAAGTCGGTTATCATACAACCATAACGCTCCGAATTGACGGTGACAGTCGTTCCATCGTCGTTTTCGAAGAAGTAAGGTCCAATCACACCTTCGGACCAAAGAGCACACCAAACAGTGACTTTTTGTGGATTACAATTACAATATCTGTAACCGCTCCAGTCTCTTCAAATTTCTTCACAATTTTGCCAATTGCTTGCGTAGTTGGACGATTATGTAAAGCATAATCTCCTCTTAAAGCACGATACGTGGCTGTGCCAAAATCACCATTTTTGTAGTAGGTTTTAATAATTTTTACGCGTTGTGTGATATTTAAGCGATCCATTTTCGCCAATGTCAGACTTCCAGCTGAAAAGAAAAAAAATTGGTTTAACAACTTTGTTTGACAGATGTCGAATTCCAGCCCTATACTTTTGAAACCACGAAATGGATAACCCGGTATATATTAAGGACACGTATAACTTTTATTATGACATGTGAACTTACAGTGGTACTAACTGATTAGAAAACAATTATTTGAATCTTTATTGAATATTTGCCACTATTCACTATTCTTGAAAACGAAGCCAAGTAACACTCTGAAAAAACATTTAAATTTTAAACTGTATTAATTTCTACCCATTCTAAAGTTTATCGCTAGGCCATAATACTCCAATGGACCAAATTTCAGTTAAATATCTTTACATTTAAATCCATCAAAGATAAATTCAAACTGTAACATCACAATGAACCGATTGTTGGGCTATAAAAAAACCATGTGGCAAATCTCATTCTTAACTTGTTTTTTGGTGTTTCGGAATTGAACAGTTTTAACTCATTAAGGACACATCATATTTCCGCTGACATTTTAGAAAATTTTGGAATTTTGGATTTTTCTAACTTTTTCTCTTTAAAGCGGGAAATATTAGCAACCAAAGTTGAAACTTTGACAGATACATGTAGATGACCCATTTTTCAGATCAATTTGTGTGTGCTTATACTTATGAAATGAGATATCATTTTATTAGACTCCATATTAAAATGTTTACCCGGGCATAAAAAAAATACTTTTTTATTAAATTAAGTTTAGTTAAATTTAATAATGATATGTCATTATTTTTAGCGACATACCCATATCTAAGTAATGATATTTGTAACGACAATTTTAAGTACTTGCCATTACCAAATATGTAGTTATATAACCACTTATATGGTAATGCGTTTCTACACTGAGATGTGTGCAAACAGTGATTATAATTTAAAGACACCTATAATTTTCAGTGTACTAAAATTTTGAATTTTACCAGTAGAACATACAGTGAAACCTCTAATAAGCCGACACCAACATATAAAACTCAGGTTTTTTTTAAGCGCATTAAAATTTTTGTGTAAACTTGCCACCTTAAACGTTTTGATATAGTTGTATATTAATTTATACAGTTATTTATAATGATATATTGCAAAATGTATATTCATATAGAATTATATAAAATTATATCGAAAATATATAATTATATCTTTCTTTATATTCCACTTATATAGTGCAATATTTAAAAATCTATAATTATATATCGATCTATATATGATTACATATTTCAGATGTAGTTGCATGTATTTGTATACAATTGTATCTAATTGGATGTATATGATAACGTAATACATCACTATATATAATTTGATACATTTGGATGAGGACAAAATTCGGATACAATTGTGTCAAACTATATCTAATTTCATCAAATTTGATCTAATTGTATCAAATAATATCTAATTGTATTATTATTAGATCTAATATTATACAATTAGATAGTCTCATTTTTCGGATGCAATTATATATAATACGAAATTTCACAAAATATTGTTTTTACATGAGTGTACAAAGTCCATACAACTTTGGCTGTCCGCTATCGGTAGGCTTCACTATATATATATAGGGTGGCAAACTATTTGGTTGCATCGGAAAACAGATATATTGATGGACGACTTTATAAATAGTTTTATTTATGTTGATCATTTCTTGTTTTCAATTCAACACATTTATTTACACTTGCCGTATATTTGTTCTTTAATACAGAAACAGAAAAAAATTACCTTAAATATTTTTGGGTTTCTTTTATTTTCTCAAAAAACACTTGAGATGACATCAGTTTTTGTTTTTTTTTTTTCATTATGTCTATACACATTATTAAAAGATATCGTTGTCTTATATTCAAAAGGAGCTACCTACACTTTTTGAGAAAATGGTGTTTTGTTGCCAAAATATTCACTGATATAGCTGTCATCTATGGTATTAATTTCAAATTCAAAAGGTCAATCTAACACTGTTTTTTTTTTTTGCAAAATTAGATTGAGCTATCTATTACAATGTTTATTTTTGAATGGTAATAATCTATCTACAGTACTTTTTTGCGTGTAGTATTGAGTACCAGTTTTTAATTAATATTGTAAAGGTCGATTTGCAAATATTTTTAATTTAAGCAAATTAAGCAGTTTTTTTACTTTCCTGAACACTTGTAAGGAAGTAGATAGCTCCGTTTGAATATAAGACAACGATATATATATATTTATTCAAAGATAAAAAATAAATATATATGTATATTTGTTTAATAAAACAACATCCAAAGGACAATATTATTAATGTTATGTGACAAAAAATTAATTCGGATCTCGAAACAGTAACATTATGTATATCATCCATCCATCCATCCAATCAACCACCCTGTGTAAAGTTGAATAACATTTGGTTGGCATTAGCGTTATTTCAACTTAATTCATTTCATTAATAATTTTTTTTTTGTTAATATTTTTTATTATTTAAAATTTCTTTTATTTACAAAAAACAAGTATCAACAGTAAAATCTACCCATAACCGATATTTTCAATATGAGAAATCTATTTTTTTATCCCGAAAAAGAAGTATATTTAGTCTTCTGTTTTTTTTTTTTGTTTTATCTTAAAATATATTATAATATGTGATTATATATGGTGGATGACACCATATATTATTATATGTTTCTTGTGTGGTAGCTAAATTTTTTGTCCAATTTTTGTTTTAATTTTATTCAAAAATAAATATTTTATGGCATTTAAGTAGATCCAATATATTCTCAAAATATCTAGTTTGATCCAGCAAAAATAATTTATCTTTTTGGATCTTATTAGATCCAATTTAATCTAAATTAGTCCCATGTGATATTTTGGGATCTATCAGGATCTTAATTTTAGTGGATCCCCCAGTTTTTAGATCAAGTTTGATCTAATCCAGTAATATATTTGAGGAATCTAATTTAATATTACTGCACTCAGGGATTTTCGTCCAATGTAACACTTCATATATATGATTAAGCTGTTTCATAAAATTGCTAATTGATGAAAGGCTTCTTCATATTTATGAAATGAAGTTTCATAAATTTTTATGAAATGCAAAATAAATGCTATTAAATATTTCATAGGATGAATCATTTTTAAAAATTTGTATAAAAGTTTAATAAATTTTTAGGAAATGTTTCATATCCATTATGAAACGTTTCATAAACGTTCTATAATAATTTCTGATAGGTTTTTGCAAATGATATTTTCTAAATTGCAAATGATATTTTCTAAATAAAAAAAAAATATATATAAAAATGTCAATGAAAAGCAAAACTTTATTTGCAAAAAGTTTATGAAATTTGTTTATAAAATGATGAAGCATTTGTCATACATTTTTATGAAACTTTTCATCGTATTTATGAAAACTTCATAAATATGATGAATAAATAAAACAATTCCATCAATATGATTTTTTCCCTGAGTGTAGATACCCTTATTTTGAGATTAACGTGTATAAGAATAAATATCTATCTATATAAAATGAGATTTAATACAGTCGGGCCTCGATTATCCGTGATGGTCGGGACCAGAAGCATTACGTATAATCGATTTTCACGGTTAATCGAATAACAATTCTGATTATAGTTTTTTTAATATTTTTATTATTTAACAAGTGAACATTGGTGTACATACATACGTATTTACATTAAAAAAAAATAATTCAATTCAATACATTTTTAAATTAAATAAATTTTCTACTGAAAACATGAGGCAAAAAAGGACATTAGGCAAAAAAAGAATACAATTTTTTAAAAAAAGTCGTGTAATGTTGTTTGTCTAATATTTTTCATGCTATATATTTGGGCAAAACTCTGCCATCACGGATAATAGAGGTAATCACGGTTAATCGAAGCAAACAATTTGAAAACATTGCAAACAAAAAAAACAATAGACTGATCTTTGGCCATCACGGTTAATCGGGGTTACCGGTTAATCGGATCACGGATAATCGAGGCCCGACTGTAATATATTTGAGATATAACTTTTTTAATCGGGTAGTCAATTTTGATTTGACCAAACTTTTGAAAATTAATTTCAAATGTATGTCATAAAATTGATGCAGTTTTAGCAGAAAAACATTTTTGCTACCATAATTTTCCATTATAAAAGGATTTTACTGTATTAATATACAAACATGACGTATGCTATAATTCCTCAAAAATAAAACTTAAAACTGAATTAAGTTCAAAGTATACACTTAAAGAAAAAACCATTGTAAAAGTAGCAGTTAAATTATTAATTGCTTATTATTACCTAAGACCATCCAAACAACTTCGGTACATCTTACATTATTCAAAATTCATTCTAAAGGGTTTTGCTCTATCTCAGGCAATTTTTCTATATAGTCTGGATTTGCGTAAATTTTTAAATTCAAAAGAAATTTATTCTATAAATATTTTAATTTGCTACATTTTTTATTTAACTCGGAAGGAATCTTTATTATTTAAAGCAAATACAAAATTTGTAAGTTCAAATAATTGTTTTTTTATTTATTAATTTTAAATAGTAATAAGATAACAAACAAGTAAGGACGCTTTCAACTCCACGCTTTATTAAAAGATATTTAAAATTTTTTTCCTGAAGATGAACAGCGAAGCTGTTCGAAATATCGAAAAGATAATAAATATTTAAAAATAAAACATGAAAAATTTGAATTTTATTTTAATTTTTTTACCTTGAGCCAAGCAAAAGAACCTCATCACAATTTTAAATTTTCGTACAAAATTGTAAAAAATTAAAGACAATTTTTTAAAAATAAAATACATAGACCATGAGAATTTATTAAAAATCAAATACCACTTAAATTAAGGTCAGTCACAAGATTGTTATTTTTTTTTTTTTTTAATTTACATTTTTTTTAAATGTATCAAAACCTGTTGCTCATTAGACAAACTCACCGTTTATTTTAATTTTGTAAATTTTCGAATACTTTTTCCACATTTTTTTTTATACAAAAAAAAGCATATTTTAAAATATCAGTTTTTTTCGTATTTGTTACAAAAAACTATTATATAAATGAAAGTTGTTTCGTTTTGGTGTTATAATTTATATTATATTTAAGTTATATATATATTTGGATTTTGTTTTGTTTATTTTCTGTTAATAATTTTCAGTTGAAAGAGATCATTAATCTATGTTTAACTCATTATTGACACAGTGTTCCTTTTTCGAACCAGTACTTTTTATCGGATATATTTTTTAACTGAATAACAACAATTAAGTTATTTACAAATTTTAAAATAGTTCAACCTCTAGACTACAATCGTGAATAAACAAATTGGGAAAATTGTTATCCAGAGTTTACAAATAATTATTTAAGAAAAAAAAAAAAATAAAAATTTTTTTTTTTTTTTAAATTATTAAAAAATAGTAAAAAGCCTAATCTTTTGTATTTTTCATTGTTATGTTGATGAAAAAAATATGAAAATTTATTTATCTGCTAGAAAATAGTTCATCTATTGTACATAATTTTTGAAAATCCGATTGATCGGACGATGAATTTTTCAAATTTATAGAGTCTAAAAATTCAAAAAATTCAAATTTTTTAAATACAAGGTGGCGCAAAAATAACCTTCCGATGTTTTTTGGCTGTAATTTAAAAAAAAAATGAAAAACTTTGATTCTTCTTGTGGATTATTTTTATTTGGTATTTTAATTTTTTTTACATCAAGTCGAGAATATGATGTCATGTAAATGGCCGCCGCCACAGTTGATTGTCATTTGAGCCCTTTTTATGGCATTTTCCATCACTTTGGCCAAAACTTCCGGCGATAGGTCCTCACATTCTTGACGGATATTGTCTTTAAGAGCTGCAAGAGTCTGAGGCTTGTTGACATAAACCCGCGACTTCAAAAAGCCCCACAAAAAGAAGTCTGGAGCGGTCAAATCAGGCGATCTTGCTGGCCAGTGCAAATCGCCAAAACGGGAGATTAGGCGCCCGGGAAATGCATCCTTCAGCATATCGGTTGTGGCACGTGCAGTGTGTGCCGTTGCACCGTCCTGTTGGAACCACATGTTTTCCAATCTCAATTCATCAAGTTGCGGCAAAAAGAACTCGTTGATCATTGCTCTGTAGCGCTCACCATTCACAGTAACCGTTTGGCCCGCGACGTCTTCGAAGAAAAAAGGTCCGATGACTCCTCCAGCGAAAACAGCAGACCATACAGTGACTTTGAGCGGGTGTAATGGCTCTTCGTGGGTTACACGCGGATTTTCAGTGCCCCAGAAGCGTAAATTTTGCTTATTTGCGTACCCGCTAAGATGGAAATGGGCCTCATCACTCATGATTATTTTTGATGAAAAATCATCTTCCTCTTGGTGGTGATTAAGGATAGCTTGAGCGTATGTTACACGCGATTGCCGGTCAGCAGCTAACAGCTGATGCACCGCCTGGACTTTGTACGGAAACATCTTCAAATCTTGTACCAAAATTCGCTGTAAAGACCGTCGACTGAATACCCATTTGCGTGGCACGTCGTCTGGTCGATGTCGACGGCGCTTTCATGACATCCTCGGCTACATCAGCAATATTCTCTGCAGAACGGCTACTCCGGGGTCTGCCACGCCTGGCAGCATCTCGTGTTTTGCCAGTCTCTTCGAGGCAAGTGGCTAAGCGTCGCAGTGTTTCACCAGTAGGCGTTGGAAGGCCAGGAAATCTGCGACGAAATTCACGTTGTGCCAAAGTCACCGACCGATTATTGGTCAAATAAATAGTCACCAATATTCCGCGTTCTGGAGCAGTGTAGCGTAACATTGTTTATTAACGTGTATTTCGCATGTGTTTACTACACAAATGTCAAAACAGAACTGACATTAGGGGCCAATCGCAAAATTTATAGCATTTTCTGATAGGAGGATTGCTTTTGCGCCACCTTGTAGTTCAATATCCTAGGATTTATGTTCTGTCAAAGTTTGGTTTGGTTGCTAATATTTCCACAAGAGGGCGCTTTAAGACCCGCCCGTTCTCGAAACCCAATTCAGTCGGTTTTTAGATTGGGAAAGTATGTTTTGATTCAAATGAAGACTATAACTGATCTGGGTGTCGTCTTCGATTTCACTATGTCTTTCATTCCACATATTAATTACTATAGTGCAAAAAGCTTATGCAATGCTCGCGTTTATTAGAAAAAGTTGTTCTTACTTTTCTGATCCTAATACATTAAAGTTAATATATACGTCATATGTTAGATCAAAATTGGAGTAGGCTGCTGTCGTCTGGAGTCCATACTGTAGAGTTCATATCTCTCGAATTGAGAGAATGCAGAGAATATTTGTTAAATATGCACTTTCATCGATTACATTTGTTGACCCTATACCTTCATATAGATCAAAGTGTTTACTTTTGGGTTTAGAATTGTTTAATCTGTGTTGCTTATCCATGATATAATTTCTGGAAGTACTAAATGTCCTGAATTGTTATCGCAAATATCGTTCTATGTTCCACCTAGAATTCTTCGTAATAATCATTATATGTTTAATATACCTTGTCATCGCACAAACTATGCCCGAAAAAGTACTTTAAAGCGTGAGTGTAGTGATATAAATTGTATATTGCGCTCTACAAAAATCCTAACCATGCAATTGAATTTTGCACTTTGAAAGAAATCTTCAAATTGTTGTTTGGAATTTGTATATTGTTAATATTTATATTTATAGATACTTATTTGTATATTAATTTATATATATGTATATATTTTGAATCTAGTCTGTAAGGAATTTTGTATGTTCCATTCACTTAATAAATGAAATGAAATTAAAAAAATACTACAAACATTTCCTAATGAAGCATGCTCTATATACACACAGAGAAAAATGTTGCTGTTTGCCAACGTATTTTCGATTACTTTGACTCAAATTCGGTTTTTACGAATTTAAGTCGGTTGGTAGAACTCTACATAAGTTTTCACAACAACGCTCGGTTAATTCATGTGAATTTTAGTTGCAACGCCCAAAATATTAATAAAGCGAATGTAAATATTGTTGTACTAACTGAATTTTTGAGTTGTTAACATTGAAATACACTTTTCAATTCGGTTGGCACTTTATTTCTCTGTGTGTATCTGCAAAGTTTGGTTAAAAAAGATTTCTGCGGATATATGACGTGTCTTTAATGAGTTAATATTGTTATTATTGCTGCCGTTTTTGAGGAGTGTTACATGTTGTATGTCCATAGGGTGTTTCAATAGACAGATTGAAATATACTGGTATTGTTTGCAATCGCCCCTAAAACGTTAACAAGCCAACAAAACCAACACGCGTTTGTTCGTCTTGAAAGTGTAGTTCGTGCTTGAAAGTGTCAAACAATTGATTTTTGTATTAAATGTGTTTAAAATCCTGATTGAAGAAACAATAGACAAGGATAGTTTGCAATAATAGATATGTTTTGCCAACATATCGGTTTTTGTATGGCAAACAAAAATTACAAAATTGCAGAAGGTATTTTGTATGAGGAAGTACAAAAAAGCACATTTTTTCATATTGCCTAAGTTTTATACATACAGATCTCAAAATGGACAAAAAATTGACCTTCGGGAAAACATCCGATCCGAAAGAGGACGAATATGGAAAAAAGGAAAAATATCCGTCCAATTTAATTTAATAAGGATTAATATATATGCATTTAGAAGTCGTACAGATATGTTAGGTTAGGTTAACAAGAGTAAGGGTGGTTCCCCCCACCCTTCATGATCATCCATAGGATGGCATACACCTATGTTGTGTGCTTTCAGCAAATCAGTTTCCCCAGTTCAGTACCCCACAAACCCTTGGCCGAACTTCGGCCAAATTATCAATGTTCGGCCGAAGCCGAACTTTTTGTTTTAATAAAAAAAAAAAAAAAATTTTTTTTGGATCAATAAATTTAAACCAAATAGTTATTAAACATAAACAAAAATAAAAATTCATAGGCATATTTTTTTTAAAAAATCATATTTGGAAAATAGTTGATCGATTTTTAAGTTGATATGGAAAAAAAAACTTAACTTTGATATTTAAAATTAAAAAGTTTGATATTATAATGACAGAAAAGCAATTTTTCCGCATTCACACCATGTAAATTGCTTCGTCTATGAGAATACAGCTGTCCGGCAGCGCTAAAAAGCTGTTCGCTAGCTACACTAGTTGGTGGGGCTGATAAATATTTTATTGCTACAGCTTTTACATTTGTAAACGGACTTGAGTTCCAATACTCAAATATATTTATATTTCTGGGACTTAAAGGATCCGTAATAAACATTTTAATTTCTTTTTCAATAAAATTTTCATTTGGTTCTGCTACTTTTAAGTCTGGTTCTGCATCATGTCTATCCCAAATTGATGAACCTTTTATTCTCTTTTTACTCGAAATTAATTGCAAAATATAAAAGTAAACGGTTGTTTAAATTATATCGCATTAAATTTGATTATTTACTTATAAGTCTTGTAGGTATATTTCTGGAAGTTTTTTTAAACTCTTTTGGCTTTTTGAAATTTTTTCACACACACATACATGGATATTTAAATATCGTTGTTTGTTTTTTTTTTTTTGGTATTCTATCGTATTCAACGTAGTATTTTTTATGTAGTTTTTTTTTTTAAATTCTGAAAAGTAAATATAACCACAGTTGTTATTTATTTGTGCTTTTTATTAAATAATCATAAAACGTTCGGTAGTTCGAACTTGGCCGAACTCCGAAGCCGAATACTCGGTCGGACACTACATACCGTAGCCAATACCTAGTCCTGATACCCGCAAAGGCCGGACAAAAGCTCAGGAAGTGTTCCAGGGTATCTCCGTCCTCCCCACAAGCGCAACAAACTATAGTCATCCCTTTCCCTTCTCGAAAGGTGCAACTTAAGTGTCGAGTGTCCCGTTAGGGAACTGTCCATCATTTTGCCCAATTAACCTTTCACCAGCCCAAAGATCGCTTTCGTCTTGCCATCATCTGGACCTCACCACAGAACCTTCGTGACCACACCAACATTCTCCCTGCCACAGACCTCTATGTGCATGTTGATGGACCACTGTTTAAGTTCTGCCTTCGTCGACTGAAAAGGCCCTCTAGCACAATAGTTTGTTCAAGTAAAACAATTATAGACACTGGATAAGCGTAATAGTGGAGACATTATTAAAGGGCCAATCTACACTACCTCGTGTAGAGCAGTTTCCACAGATCTTCTCTTAATGTACGCATGTTGGCGAAATTTCAGCAAACCGTTCGGTATCCAATCCTTGACAATGTGATCAACAATGCGCTTCATAGTCTTACGCATAAAAAATGTTAAGCAGTTTGGTCGATAAACCTTCGGATTAGTATATGACTCCTTACCTGGCTTCGGTATAAATACCACGGTATAGGAGTATACAAACATTTTAGACACGCATTCAAATTTCCAGCCAGATGGGTATCCAGTAATTCCAAACTCTGTTGCAAGAGAGCTAAAAATAATCTGTGTGGACGAAATTAGGGCTAAAATAGGTGAGTTCATAAAAAAATGTTGTCGGCGGCCATATTTTCGAGTTATAGGCCTCTAAAGTTTGGATATTTCATTATTAACCCATCCCAACTCATGATTTTCTGTTTTCAAAATGGAGTATATTAATCTATTTTTAGAATTGACAATTTAACAACGTTATTTATATGTGCGTAAAGTAAAGTCATCCATTAATAAGTTATCTAGTGGCTTTGACAAGCAAAGTATTTCTGCGCAACAGGTCTTCGGCCAGGCTTAATAAGGTTTAACAGGATTAAAAATCTAGACAGTGTTGTCCTGTTACCCAATTGATAAAATTAAATTCAATTAAAAATTATATATAAATTGTTTTAAATTGACAATAAATGGCGAAGATACAACGAATTTATTATTTAAACTTTAGAGTTCCATAACTCGGAAATGAGTCGTAGCCGACAAAACTAATGTGTATTTGTGAGTTCGGCACTAAAATTTCTAATAATCGTTATGTCCGTAAACTAGAGTTTAACAGATGGTATAATTTTAAACGAGAAATATAACGGTTCTTTCCATTTCCTATTTCATAAATACAACACTTCAGTGACATTTGTACTATTGTGAATAATTTGTGTTTCAATTATTTTTATGTTTTTAAATGTTTCTTTCCATTCCGTTTCACCGTAAATGTCAAATTGTTTCGACAAAGAAGAATAGAGAAAAACCAAGTAAATGGGATAAAATTAAATCTTCCTTGAAAAAATGTAAAAAAAGTGTTAAAAATTGTCAAAAAATTAAATATTAAGTGATTGTTTAAATGTTTATTGAATAATTATATGAATTAATTGTTAAAAAAGATAATTATAAAAACATATTTAAGATTTGAAGAAGTTATAAACCAGTTTTAGTGACAACAAAGCAAGTAAGGGAGTGTGCAATGATATCATTCACAAAAATATATAATTTATGGCCATTTTTATGTTTTAGTTCAATGTGTGCATATATTTGGAGGACAATGGAAAATTTGGATTATGTTTAAATATGGATTCAGATGCTGAAGATTACCGTGGCCTTGAACGGTCAAGGCCACGTACTTTTTCGCAACAGTCTACGGAAAGTTCGAAACACAATTTTCCTTTAATGACCAGTGATTCTGGACTCTATACCTGTAGCTCCAATACCAGTGATTGTAGTATGGCTTTAGAATCAGATGCAGAAAGTGTGGGCAAGGTGAGAATAGTAAAAGATGAACGTTTACAAATGGCCTTGCAAGATGCACGCAAATTACGCAGCGAATTGGAAAGATTAACAAAGTCTGAACAATGGTATAAACAGGAACTAAAACAACAAAAATCTACACGTCTAGAGGATTTGGAGCGGATCTATACACAAGAAAGAAAGTTTATGCAAGAAAATCAACGTTTGCAAAAAGAATGTGTTAGGCTGTATGAAAAATGCAACGAATTGGAAAAAGAATTTGAAAAGCAAAGACAGGAATCCAACGAGCAACATGTACTACATCACGCTGATGAAGATGTTGACGGCAACTTGGCAGAATTTGAAAAAGAACATCAACTAGCCTTAATAAAAGATCAACAACAATTAATATCAGTATTGAGAAAACAAAAACGTGCTCTTTTGGACGATCTCAGATCTTTAACCGAAGAAAAAGATGATAAAGTTATGGAATTGCAACGTCTTTTGGCTGATTTGGAATTTGACAATAAACGCATCACCAAGAAATGTACACAATATGCCAAAGAACGTTTAAATTTGCAAAATAATCTCAAACAATCAGATACAAAACTTTCCCTAGCATTGGAAGAGAAATTAAATTTACAAAAAACCCTAGTCGATTTGAAAGAACAATTAGAAATACAACAACAATTGGTCAAACTAAAAGAAAATGAAATAGATCATATACAACAACATTATACTAATAAAATACAAAAAGAGCAGGATTTAGATCAAGTTCACAATTTAAGTATAAAATATCAAGAAGAAATTAATATAAAAACTTTAGAAATTATCGAATTGAAAGAACGTCTCAATGAAATGCAAGATGAATTAGATGATGTACAAAAATTACAACAACAAAATGAACAACAACAAGACATATAGAACAATTAAATTTTTCTCTTGAAGCCTTTCAAGCAAGAACTCAAAGAATTGAAAATTTCTGAAAAACATAAAAATCAACAATTAGATGAATTACAATCATCCGTACAACAATTGCTTAAAGATAAAGCAAGTATGCATTCATATGAAATTAAACAGCAAACAGAATTATTTAATGTACAACAAGAATTAAGATCTACCAAGGAACAATACCTGGATATATTAGAACTTTATAAAAAGACAGAATTTCAGCTAGAACTACTCGAATTGGAACAGGGTCAATTAAAATTCAAATCACAAAATGATCAACAAGAAATTGAACAATTAAGGCATAAGCTTAAAGTATATTTACAGCAGACTACAGAATTAAGTAATAAAATTCAAATATTGGAAGAGGAATTGCAGAAATACAGCAAAGAAAATTCTCAGCTGAAATTAGACATTAAGTTTATGAAAGAAATAAGCAGCTTCGAAGAAAAAGCCGGTAAAAGATTTTAATAATGCAACAATAGAAGGTAAGCAATTTTATGTTTTTAAGTACATATATAGTTTAAAATTAGTTTCATTCAAGAATCACACTACTCAAGGGCCAAAAAATCTGGCCATGAAACAAATCTTTTTTTTTTAAGACCTATATACAGCAAATTCAAATCTGGCAAAAATAATTTAGTTTAAATGAGCAAGGGACACTTCAAATAACACTACCCAACCAATTCCTAATTTTTACAGAACCTGGCTTTAAAATAAATATTTTTTAATAGACTTGGCCTAAGCTGAATCCGAATTTTATTTCTTATACGCAGTTTTTGAAATATCGAGATTTTTCATCCCATTGTATCCTATATTTTGCTTAATTTTTTGAAATTTTATCGCAATGTCATGAGAATAATAAAACATCTTAGAAGAACAATCGAAAGATATAAACGATTAGAAAAGACAGGCTTTATATATGCCAGAGTTAGTCTTAGCAAAGCCAACAGATAATTTAGTTGAAAATTCTTTAGAAAATGTTACGTTATTAAAACAAACTATAAGTGAAGATCATTTACGTATGTATAGTGACAAAATTGTTAGGGCCAAATTTCATATAAAAAAATCACCAAAACGAAAATCTTTTAGAATCCATGTATTTTTTAAAGAAAAATTCTTTTCTTTATAAAAATAATCCTTAAAATCTGTGTTATCAATAAGAAAAGTTCTCAAAATCTTAGATTTGATTTTATCTATACAAAAATGTCTTAAGAAGCTAAGAGTTTTTCCATACAAGAACTACCTCAGAACAATAATAAAGAAAAAATATTGATTCCTATCTCAAATAGATATAACGACAACTGAAGAACTTCTACATAAAACAAATTTAAAGAACAATTTCAAAAATCCTGCAGACAGCAGTTATGGCGAAGAAGATGAAGATCTCCTAAAACTAACACAACAAAGTAATAAACTACAAGAAAATCTAGATTGTTTAAATTATATTCAAATAAATAATGAAAAAGAAACAATTCTACAAGTGTTACAAGATTTTATAAAGAAAATTGAAGTAAAGCCTAGAGAGAAGAAAGTTTCATAAAGAAAATGATGAGGGAAACATTGAAAAAGATTTCGATGTTTTACAATTAACCCAACAAAGTAATAACTTTTAAAAAATATAGAACGTTTAAATGAGTTCTTTAAAGAAAATGAACTTTTGATAAATAACCTTCACCCTATACAACATTCAAAGGAGGGCATGGAAAAACTAGTCATAGAGAATGAAGTTCTCAAGAAAAAATTATCCGAAATAGAAACAGAAGCTTTTACGCTACAACTTAAACAAAATATAAATGAACAAACACAAAAATGCACAAAATTACAAGAATATTTGCAAAAGCAAATAGAAAAAGTTCAATATTTACAAGAAAAGCTAATAGAAAATGATGGAAAATTGTATAAAATGGAAAAGAAATTTAAAATATTACAAGAATCTAACAACAATAATATAGAGGAACTGCAAAGGGAAAATTCCACTCTCAAAGAAGAATTATTAAAAGAACAAAACCGAAAGACTGATTTAAATAAAAGATTGCTAAAAGAAAGTGAATTAGTAAAGGATTTAAAACAGACTTTAGCAGAAATAAAAGTAAAACACAGGCCTACCCTAAATATGGCCATACAATGTAATTTGGAAGAGGATTCAAAGAAATCAAATATAGAAGTTGAAGAATTGAAAAAACAAATTTTGCAATTACAAGAACAGCAAAGGAATGTCTTACAAATTGAAACACTACGAAAAGAAGATCGTTTACAACTCTTGCACAAATTAATGGATTTACAGAATGCAAAAATTCAAAATGTACAACAACATCAAAAAGACTGGGAGGATATGTTGGGTTCCTTAAATTACGCTCAAACAATGGAAGAACAGATGCGTAAAGAATTGGAACTAAAGCGCATGGAATTAGAAGAACTAAATCAAGTATTTTCGGAACAAAATGAAGAATTACGCAAATTAGAAGAATTTACCACATTATTAGAATTTAAACGGAAACAAGAAAACGAAAAACTGAAATTAACATTCCAACAGGAAAAGTATGAGATGCAACAGCAACTAGAAGAATGTCTTAAAGAAATCAAACATCAACAACTATTGAATCAAGAACTGGAGAAAAGAAATGCAAGAATAAATGAAAATTATAATGAGGATTATGCCTGTGAAGTAGCAGAATATAAAAAAGAAATACGTACATTAAAAGCTAAAGTTTCTAAAACTTTAAGAGAAAAGGAAGATCTTATAGAACATCTAAAAGATTTAGAAGAACAATCAAAAGATATAAACGATTATAAAAGACAGGCTTTATATATGCCAGAGTTAGTCTTAGCAAAGCCAACAGATAATGTAGTTGAAAATTCTTTAGAAGATGTTACGCTATTAAAACAAACTATAAGTGAAGATCATTTACGTATATTGACCAAGGTTTTAGAAGCGGAATATCAACGTAAAATGTTACGTTATGATGAACATATTCATTCGCTGTTAAACAATGTTAAGGCTCTTAAGAAATCTTTAAGAGTTAATGAAGAAAAAACCACTCAATTAAGTGAAGAACAATTAAGGACAACAGAGGAACTTAAAGATTTGCAGAAAACAAAAATAAATTTAGAAGAAATGCGTTTAAAATATGAACAAAGTCAAAATACCATTAAAGTAAGTAAAATTCATAAAAAAATTATCAAATTCATAATCTGAAAAATTTAAAATTCTTTAAAAAAAAATACTAAAAAAATCGTGAATTTTTAAATTAAAATTGTTTTGAAAAGTTTGCTAAAATTTCATCATACTTTAAAGACACCTTTCAAAGGGTCGTATTCAAAATAGTAAAATGTACTGAAAATACTACGTATATACGTAGTATAGTATATCATGTTTTCTTCAATATATCATCTTAAGAGTATAAAAAAAAAATACATTTTAAAAAAATTACATTTAAAAAAAAAAAAAAAAGTAAAAATTGCACATTCTTCAAAAATTATTTTTTTAAACCTGATCGATTTTTTCTTAAGTGTTACTTAAAAAAAAATACTAAAATTCTACATAAGTGTACTAAATAGCATCCATTTTTTGTTTTAAATATCTCCTAATTTTTAAAAATTCAAGAAATAGTTCTTAAAAAAATAAAGTTCTCCAAAGTGTACTAAAATGTGTACTAAAATTTTAATTTATTAAAAAAGATATTAAAATTTTTTTAAATAAATATTAAAAATAAAAATGTATTAAAATTCGGTTATTCTTTATTCATAAAAGTACAAATTTTTTTTTACCATATTTTTTCGAAAAATGTAAACTTTATATGTTATAATACTTTTCAAATATGTACTAAAATTTAGCTGTTTTCAGTACCAAAATAACTGCTTTCAAAAATGTACTAAAACTCAAAAATTAAAACTAACGAAATTTTAAAATGAATTGATTGCTTTCCATTTTCGTTTTTTAGTTAAAAATATAAGTTTTCATACAAAATTGTGCTAAAAGAAACATTTTTTAAAGTTTAACTAAAGTTACAAGAATTTAAAATAAAATAAAGTACTTTGCACTTTCAAATATAAATTATGAATATTATTTATAACTTTTAGGAATTAAAACAGGCTTTGGCTTATGAACGCAAAAAATTCGAATTATCTGATACTGGAAAATCATCGCAAAATAATATTACGAACTATGAAGTGGCCAATTTAATAGATGATTATAAAAAGGTAAATTGTGAATATTTAAAATATTCTTAAAATTGTTAAATAATCTTTAACTATTTTAGTTAATACAACAATCAGCTTTGGCTACAAAAAGACCCACAACAAGTGCAATATTAGATCTAATACAACGTAGTAATCAATGTGTGCCAAATTTACAAAAACTCGAAACGAATGTTGTTGATTTACGTTCGGAACTACAGACATTTTTAACCTCTTATGCCCAAAAAATGCCAGTAACATCTTTTATTAGCGCTGCCTCCCTAACAGTGCCACCTTCTTTGATGGATGAATTGAGAGTAGCAGTTTCAGATGGATTTTAATATTTATGATTACACCATATGGATTTATTTTATTTAGTTTCGGTTCCTGTTAAAAAAAAAAAAACATTTAAAACCTTACCTGATTCTTTTGTTTTTAGAAAAAACTATAGATTATTTAGTCAAATACTATTTATTTTGTTTTATTTATTTCAAATATTATACTAAAACTAAAATATTTTAAATATGTATTATGTTTTCTTTAATATTATAACAATTTGTTTTTATTTTATGTTTTATTATGTACACAAATTTTTGTTTGGTTTCCTATAATTTTCATTTAAAAACTTTAATAGCTTTCTCTTGTTTAAGATCAATATAAAGTGTAAATTTAAATATATATATAAATATATATATATGAGACTTAACCCAATACTCTTCTTCTTTTCATGTTTTCACAAAAATTTTGCATAATTTTGATTGTACGTTTCTTGAAAACTTTCTATTACTGAAAGTTTAGTTCTCCTTTGTAAGACTCTTAACTGTTCGGCAATAATATTTTTCACCGAGACAGAAAAATTCAATTGGCAATGCGTCAGCGACGGTCGGTTATGCCTTGGCAGAACGTGGGATTAACAATCTTGACAGTATTGTCCTGTTACCCAATTGATAACAGTGGCCAACCGTTGGTTTGAACGAACTTGCTACCGTTGACATAACGTTGGTAATTCAAAAAATTTTGTGCTTTTAAAATAGCTTAAATTAAATTAATTTTGAGAAATATGTGTAATAAATCACATTTAAAAAGCAGCAATACAGTTTGGTCTTAGCATTATGTGTGAAACATAACAAAATATTATAAAAAAAAATACTTCTAATTGATTGTAATATTGGTAAACACAATATTGGCAAGGATTTTGAGGGTGGTACTGGTAAAACACATGCTTTGCAAACAAAATTATGTTTTCCTAGTACACTATTAGTTGTAGCTTTGGGGATTTTTAACACGGTGGGGTTTACAAACATAACAGTATCACCCAAATAATCACTATTGTTAGTTTGTTGTAATTTAGTGAAAGCAATTGCATGTTTATTACGATCCAAACACGAATATGTTGTTTTTAATGCAAAATTTTTTTTAAAATTATTATTACGTGTTACTCTAAAGCCTTTTGTTAATCTCACATCTAATAGTGCCACAAATCCAAATACCTAAAAAAAGGGAAAATAATTTAAAATTACCTCGATTTAAAATTATTATTTGGATTAAATTCTCCTTTAGAAATATATTTTATGAATAGAATGCAAAATTTTCAGATCCTGAAAAGTTCTTAAAGTGATTAACAAAAACCAATTAAAGGTATTATATGGTATTTTACAAATCTAATTATTAATAAACATAAAAACCGCCAACAATTGTTTTGAACCGATATAAATACTTTTTATATTGCCATTCTAGGTCTATGTTGTATATGCGATCATAAATCTACCTTTTCTGGATAGCAATTCTGCCGTTGTCATCATGGATCTACACATAATATGGCTACATGGTTTGCTGCACATAAGAAAGTGATTCTAAAGAGAGGTAAGAAAATATAGAGAATTAAAATCTCTCAATAAATCGGATTTATTGTCCTTTTCTATTTACCCGATCCAACAAAAAAAGTTATATCTCAAATATATATAACAATATATAATTATATTTTATACACATAGAAAATATTAACAAAATTGATAATCAAACAAAATTGATAATCTTGTGTCATATATGGAATCTTACATAATTATATCTCATATCATTTAATATCATATATAATTAGACATATGGATATGGTGCCATATACATACATATAAGCATATTTTGTTTACATAGAAAAAAAATATTAGATAAAAAATAGTCGAAACTCAACATTTTTACACAATTTTTAGTAACACAAATTTAAAAATTTCCATTTTGAAAAAAAAAATAAAAAATATATCTTTTTAAATGTTTGTAGACATAAAATTTCGGTAGGCATATTTTTATTTACACCAACGAATCTTAAACTTTTAAAATCATTCTAACTTACAACGATAACATTTATCAGTTTAACTGTAAATTTCTTTTTTCTAAACATACTATAAAACTAAAACCTTTAATCCTCAGGTATTTTTTTTTTTAAATATTTAGAATTAAGTTGTAATTTTTCCCTTTTTCGTACAGTTTTTTTCAATTTTGTGTTATTTTGCATACTATTTTCAAGTTGTTTATGCAATTTCAAACTTGCCCTGATGATTAAATATGGAAACGTATTATTTTTGCAAACGTATTTTACGATATTAATTAAAATTGTTAATGGGGTATATATAAAATTTTTCTACTCGTGTATACAAACATATTAATTGATGGGTTTATTGTAAAAACATGATAAGAGACATTTTTATTTTTTTTAGTTTGTTTTCACCTTTTAAAGGTTAAGAAATGAAAAAAATATATGAATTTAGCAGGACGTTTATACTCTAGGCACTGGTAATAAGTGTTTAAGCAAGACTTCTATTAAATATTAATCAATGGAAGTCTAGGACACAGCGAAGAACCATAAAACAATAAATGTATCTTATCAATAACTATAAAACTTAACCGCAATAACTATTTTATATAAACTAATCGCTAATTGAGTTTTAGTAATACACTGGCATATTCATAATTTATTTAAAAATTTAACCATCTACACTTTTCTTATTATTTGCAGCTGCTGCCTTAAAATCAGCCAAATCATCGGGAGCTATTACACCATTAGCATTTTCATGTCCTCCTAAACCATAACCAGTTGAGTAAACTGATTCGGCCCCCCACATATGATTCCACATCTATTTTGATAATTCTATGCTTAGACATTTCAATTGTATCAGCTGCATCCAATAATGAACTTTTATCCTTGTCGAAACAGGTATACACCATATTTAAAATTTTGTTATCCTTATCATCTGTCCAATAATGTATTTTGCAACCATAAGTCATTGAGGGACATTCAACATTACCACAAGTCCATTTGTCTACATAAAATTTTGTATAGAATAATTTAAACATTCCATTTTTCGTAAAGTTTTAATCACCATTTTCATATACTATGTTAATATCCTTTATAAAGGATACTTCTTCTGTCGGATTAGCTGGAATACTCTTTAGTATGAAACTTATTAAAAACAGCAATTTAAAATGTGTATTAAACATTTTGTAATGAAACTAATTCGCAATACTCTTTAGTTGCATATACAAATGCTAATGTTATTGCATAGTTAGTTTCGTGGTTTTAAATAGTTGAAAAAAAATTCTAAAAGATCAATAGATTATTAATTAAATAGAGAGATTTAAGAGATACATACCGTTTGTTTTTTCCTATATAATTACAGTAATTTTTTAATAATTACTTTATTCGGATACTTCGTTGAAGTTAGTTTTATGTATCGGAATATTTTAAATCCAGCTTTTGAGAATTTTTGTGTTACCATTTGGTGACTATGACATATTTTGGGTTTCATGAATACGATTCTAACGAATCGAAAGATACACAATCGAATTAAGGGAATATTAATGAAAATTAAGAGATGTTGCAGTAGTAATTATTGAAATGGCAGAGGAAAAATGTGATTTATAAACAAAAGAAAGTAAAAATTACCCGAATATCTCATTAATTTTAAATCAAAAGATTCATATAGATTATGTAGCGTTTAATGGGGAAATTATGTTGCATTATATACCCGCTAGATTTAAAATTATATAGAGGAAACCCATTTTAAAACATTTTTTTTTTCTTTTCAGGATTGCCATAGGTACTACTTAAAAATGTTGAAAAATACAAGTTAGCTTGACATCAAAATTGAGTAATATCAAATACTTAAAGCAGTAGGTCTTCCAGCCAAATCGGTCTAGTATTTCCTGAGTTATTCGCAAAACGAGTAAGTTAAATGAATTTTTAATTTAATTTTATATTTTCGCCATATTATCGTATTCCACTTTTTTAAATTCTTTAGTATTTGGCAATACACAATATTTTTAATGTAACTTACAAGAAGAGTCTTAAAGCATTTTGAAAAATGCATGGGAGCTGGAAATCTATATTAAGTAACATCGTAAATCTAGAGCAGTACACACAATAAAAACGTTGCCAAGTAATTAGGAGCATTTCAACTAATAAAGTTTATTTGTGTGTAGGTTTTCCAGTATTTCCCGAGTTATTCGAAAAACGAGTAAGTTAAATGAATTTTTAATTTAATTTTAGATTTTCGCTATATCATATCCCACTTTTTAAAATTCTTAAGTATTCAGAAATACAACAAAAAATGTTTATAAAACTAACAAGGAGTATCCCTATGCGTTCTCTACTATCGTAATCAAATTGGGATATCTGATGGAGTTTTAGCGGCCCAAACTTACATTTAAAGGTTAAAAGATGGGGTAAAAATTATTACTTTTTGTATGGAAACATGTCTGAAATTAACGAAATTCAAATTATTTTTGGCCTCAGCGTTAAAGTACTCGAAACAAAAACAAAAATGTTGATACCCATGTTGCCTATGTAGTCATTTAGTTTTAATATTTATAATAGAGGTGAAAAAAGCACTTCGGGAAAAGTAGATTAAAGGACGAACGGTCGCGAATATCGTATAGATCTCAGATACCCCCTCGATTGAATTAAATAGGCATTAATTTACATACTTTTGTAGATTAAACCCTTAACAAAATGCCAATTCTAGTGCCACTTAAAACATATTTTTTCATAACAAAAATATTTGAAAGTCATCGGAAATGTTTCATATACAGTACTTTTCGTTTACAGTCACATCGCTTATAGTCCATTTAGCGATATAGTCCATTTTTACACTTTTACTGTCATCTAAAATCAAATTGCATACAAAATATTTAGGATATAGTCCATTCACGATATAATCACATTTGGCTTATATGCCACTAAACTCTGGCTACTAAAAGTAAATTTATATGCAAATAATTTAAGTTATAGTCACAATACAGAAAATTTCTAATATAATTGTAAAATCTTGAATTTTTTTCGGTTTAAAATTATTTAAAAATTTAAGAGGCTAAAATAAAAATTGGAACAAGGAAACTGAGCTGAATCGTTTTAAACATCGTTTTTATGTTCCAAATTTTCCACCTGTTATAATAATAAATAAATTGCATATAGTCACATTTTATGATGACTATATCACAATTTATTTATAGGCAACAAAATGGCATATAAAAAAACTAGCGATATAGTCACATTAGCGATATAGTCCACAACTTGTGTGCAACTAAGAGATGTGACTATAAGCGAAAAGTACTGTACCAGTTAATGCGCCTTCAAAAACTCTCATTTAGTACCACATTTGTCTAAAATTTCTTTGGAATAATTTGAAATTTACAAAACAATGGGTTATTTTTTGCCCCACTTTTTAACCCTTGAACATGGGATTTATTTATATTTTTTTTCTGCCCTATTACATATTTGAATTTCATTTAGATCGGATTGAACCTTTAGGCAGATTCTCCTTCTTAGTGAGCTGACAGAGGAAAAATAATCTTCACTAGCTCCCCCCATCATGTTTAAACTAATATAACAATTATGTATTTGGTAGTTGAAGCCCAAAAAAAGCTCCCTAAAAATTAACGGGTTTTTAAAATCGAAAAACAAAACTTCTTAGAATGAAGGTGCATGTCGTTATTAGAATATACAAACGTTTTTACTCTGGTACCATTGACATCAACTAATGCCAATTAAATCGACAATTAACGAGCCCCAAGTTTGTTTAATATACCTAAATAAAAAGTTTAAAATTTATTGAACTCAAAATGTAGTTATTTAAAAGTATGTATTTTTTTGGATATATTTTTGGTTTTGTTTTGGGATAACTAAAAAATACATCGATCTGGCAAGCCTGCTTGCACAGAATCCACTGACCGTATTCATAAGAGAAGAAACAAAACAACGAGGACTTACTTTTTACTAAATAATATAAAAACAGTTGTTATTTTTTTATAAAAGTTAATAAATTTATTAACAAAAACGCGTTGAAAACGTGCTAAACGATTTGTGTAAAAGTTATTTAAAAACAAAACATGCTTTGCATGAATTAGTCGTGTTTTAGTTTGTTTCGTGTATACGACTAGTTAAAATTCCTCGCCAAAAAAAATTTTGGCAATCTGCGCTTTTAAGAAAACACCCATGCCTAAACAAAGTGTTAACACGAAATTTAGGGATTGTAAGACCGGGTACCCTTGACTATAAAAATGATACACCAACATAACGTTAATTTTCTTACGATGTGACTGCTCTATTTAATCATTTTTGTAATTATGATAAAATTTCATTTAAACCAGGACAACTGGGTTTTAAAATCTTTAAGGTTTTCTGCCATAATAATCAGTCTTTATTTCTATTATCTCAAGTACGTGTAATATTTTAATTGGTGTACATTTGTGTTCTAAAGTTTTCAAAGTAGTTCTTAAAATTTGCATTAAATTTATTAACAATTTCCATGTTCAATTTTTGTTGTTTGTTTTAATAACAATTTTCATAGTTTTAGTGTGTGTTTTTAATCATAATCTTTATAATTTTTAGATTTCTGTCGTCACGCTTTAAATTTAAAAGAAACAGTGTACACTATGAAGGTATGTGTAGATGATGGTTACTTAATCTTAATGAACAACAAAAGCCGATTTTGGAATTTTCATCAAATTTGCTCAATCTCTCTTAGTTTTCTTAATATATTGTATTTTTTTTTTTTTAAAGGTTTTCGAGATTTTATGTTTTTTTTTTTTTTTTATATACCAAAAAAGTAACTCCTCGCATAAACATGTGTCTTTTCAACCGCAACGACAAAAAAGCAATGACTAATAACTTGCAAAAATATATACCAAAAAAATATTTCTAAACAAAATAGTTTTTGAAACAACAACTTTGTTGTAATTGTCTTACAGATTGCAAAGCAAAACAAAGCAAGAGTTCAATACGCAACAACAAAATGCACACATTTTTGTATTAGTTTTTTTGGGTTTGTATTGATGACGACTCAGTTTCACAAACACCCCCTCGCTGAGATATTATAAACAATATCAAGCAAAAATGTGCTCTCCCTTAGTCCACAAACTTAACAGACAGGACAGCAACAACGATCTAGTATACGGACATCGTTGTTGTTGGTCCTATGCATTAATTTTTTGGTTTGTTACACTGCGCATGTCATCAGTTGTATAGTATTGGTGTCCCTGCGTGTAAAGCTTATACTAGTAGTTGTGTTTATTTTTCTTGAACCCAAAACAGAATATAGAACTTTACTCCTCCCTTTAAACATTTTTGGTTTTTTCTCCATACTAAATTTGCTGCTCGCCTATTGCAATTTTGTCGTCATCTACTTTGTACACAGAACAAAAACAATTTTTCTTTTAATTTCGGTTCATTTTAGTCTCGAATCGCTTTAGCAGTACCAGGCGAACAGAAAAATTAGCAAGCCCTCCAAAATATTTTTAAATAAAATATTTTTTGTTGTAATGTGTAGTAAAAAAAACGAGTGATGCCAACGTCGCTTTTTCACGCAGCAGTTTGGCGATTTTGTACTACCTAAAACTCGATATATTTTCTGTTAGCTATTTTTATGCTTTCAGCGGTTTTTCCTGAGCACGTTTAATTTTAATAAAATTTTACCTAGTTTTGGGCCAAGAATATTTTTTCCTAAATTTTTTAAAATTAAGCCTACAAAATAATGGGAAATTGTCCATAAAAGCTATTTTCTTTATAAATTCATACTAAAAAAAGCTAATTTAAAAAAAATTTAAATCTTTCTATTCTCAACGAAAAAAAAGTATGTTTAAGTATAAAAATCTGTAATTTTATAAAAAAAAAAACTAACTAGTTTTAAACCAGCAGACTATTTAGCTAATTTCATCAAAATTTGTCTGTAAATATTAGTAAAGCGAAAGTACTGGTCCTAGAAACTAGCAAAATGTTACTTAAATAAGTAACTAGCAATATAGTTTACCAGTTTTTAAAAAATAGTTAATCTTATATATAAAACAATTTTGGAGGATAATAAAAAGAAAATGTGAATTTTAAAACTTTTTAGCACAAATCCATTCCTTAGTAAACATTTGCTCTTTTCCCTGTTTAGATTATGTACTAATTTTTATTGAAAATTTTAGCAAAATAAGTCACTAATTTTTTAAACTCGAAATGCTTAAGTTTAAACTGAACATTTTTATAATCTCATATGTAAAAAATTTTAACAAAAACAAAGATTTTTATTTCAAAAATTCATCTATTAACAAATCGTTTGTCATTAATGGGCTAAAATGTTACTGAAATTTAGAGTTGCTAAAATTAAGTAACATTTTAGACCCTTAACGAAATTGCGGCTACCATCCAGTTTTTTATTATTGTTACAATATTTATTTTTTTTGCTTTTACTTTTTTTTGTGAAATCAATAAAAGAAATAAAACGATTCAAATTTAAAAAAAATTACTAGGATAAACATTCCATAATTTTTGGCATTTAGTGTGAAGTTTCTAAAGTAATTACACAAAGCAACTGCATACGGTATTTTTGATTAGTCACAATTTTTAAAGACTAACAGAAAAAGTTAATTTGCATTTTCGATAGAAAAATGATTACAATTACAACTTAAGCTGAGTACACGATTGACTTACAACTAGTTAAGGTTCGAATTTTTTGAGTGTAAATGTACCCTTAACGCTTTTATACTGTTTCGTCCCATGAATTATTTGAAAAGTACACATTTTGATAACAATTCATCATTTAGCGTTTTTTAAGGTCCTAGTTGATCGTTTTGATTTATAAAGTTGGCATCACTGTTAAAAAATAAAAAACTTTGCATTGACAACAACAAAATATACATGTTACATTCGTATGTGTATTTTGTTGTTGTCAATGGAATGTGTTTTGATTTTATTTTGTTACACTGCGCATGTCATGAAATTAATAGTTGTTGTTGTTCCTGCGTGTAAATCTTACATTAGTAGTTGTAGTTCTTTTTCTTTCTCCCCCTTGCACCTAAAATTTGAAAGGTTTTTGTGTATTTGCATTGTTATCAAAACTAGAATTAGCGTTACACGCAGTAACAAAAACAAAAATTTATTCTTTAAAAATTATATTTTCTGCCTGCTACTTTTTCTGTTCGCCTGGTATTTTAAAACCAATTTCAGGCTAAAATGGACAAAAATTGAAAAAGAAAAAATATTTTTTGGCTTCTCTCTCTACAAGTAGAAAATTATAAAATTGTAATAGGCGTGCAGAAATATTAGCAAACCCTTGAAAATATTTTTAAATAAAATATTTTTTGTTGTAATGTGTAGTAAAAAACCTAGTGATGCTAACGTCGCTTTTTCACGCTGCACTCTGGCGATTTTGTACTACCTAACACTCGATATATTTTCTGTTAGCTATTTTTATTTTATATATATATATATATATATATATATATATATATATTATATTTTTTCGGCATGACTTTTGCGGCTACCATACAGTTTTTTATTATTGTTCCAATATTTATTTTTTTTGCTTTTACTATTTTGTGAAACCAATAAAAAAAATAAAAATTTTAAAAAATTACTAGGACAAACATTCCATAATTTTTGGCTTTTTGTGTTAAGTTTCCAAAGTAATTACACAAAGCAACTGCATACGGTATTTTTGATTATTTAACAAATTTTAAAGACTAACAGAAAAAGTTAATTTGCATTTTCGATAGAAAAAATTATTACAATTACAACTTAAGCTGAGTACACGATTGACTTTCAACTAGTTAAGGTTCGAATTTTTTGAGTGTAAATGTACCCTTAACGCTTTTATACTGTTTCGTCCCATGAATTATTTGAAAAGTACACATTTTGATAACAATTCATCATTTAGCGTTTTTAAGGTCCTAATTGATCGATTTGATTTATAAAGTTGGCATCACTGTTAAAAAATAAAGAACATTGCATTGACAACAACAAAATTCACATGTTACATTCGTATGTGTATTTTGTTCTTGGCAATTTAATGTCTTTTTTTTTTGCTTTTGTTACACTGCGCATGTCATAAAACTAATAGTTGTTTTTGTTCTTGCGTGTAAAGCTTGCACTAGTATTTGTAGTTCTTTTTCTAAAACGTGAATTTTTTTTTTTTGTTTATTTGCATTGGTACCAAAACTAGTAAGATTTAAACGCAGGAACAACAACAAAAATTTCTTTCTTGTTGTGTTTATTTTTCTTGCACCCCCCTTACATCCAAAACTCCCTAAACAGTAACATGTTAAAATTTTCTCCCCCCTCGCCAACAATTAAACATTTTTTGATTTTTGTTTTTCTCTATATTAATTTTGCTGCTCGCCTGTTACAATTTTTTCATTTTATACTTTGTTGGCGTGTCAAATAAGATTTATTTTTCTATATTTTTATTTTTTTAGCCTGAAATTGGTTTTAAAATACCAGGCGAACAGAAAAACTAGCAAGAAGAAAAAATAGGCTTAAAAAAACATTTTTTTGTTGTAATATGTAGTAAAAAAACGAGTGATGCCAACGTTGGTTTTTCACGCTGCACTTCGGCGATTTTGTATTACCTAGTTTTAACTCGATATATTTTCTGTTATCTATTTTTATTTGAAATCATTTGTGAAATCATGATTGACTTACAACTAGTTAAGGGTCGAATTTTTTGAGTGTAAATGTACCCTTAGCGCATTTATACTGTTTCGTCCTATAAGTACACATTTTGATCACAATTCATCATTGAGCGCTTTTTTGTGGTCCTTATTGATCGTTTTGCTTTATAAAGTTGACATCACTGTTAAAAAACCAGCCACATTCCATTGACAACAACAAAATTCACATGTTACATTCGTATGTGTATTTTGTTGTTGTCAATTTTATGTCTTTTTTTTCTTTTGTTACACTGCGCATGTCATAAAAATAATAGTTGTTTTTGTTCTTGCGTATAAAGCTTGCACTAGTAGTTGTAGTTCTTTTTCTAAAACGTGATTTTTTTTTTTTTTGTTTATTTGCATTGGCACCAAAACTAGTAAGATTTAAACGCAGGAACAACAACAAAATAGTAGTTGTACTTCTTTTTCTTGCACCCCCTCACACCTAAAACGTCATAAACAATAACACGCAAAAATGTTCTCCCCCCTTGCCAACAATCATTTTTTTAATTTTTGTACAGCTTACTGTAGTTTAGTTATCAATCAATGCAAATAAACAAAAATATATAGTGATGCTAACTTTACAACAAAACGAGTAATTACGAACTTAAAAAAGCGCTAGACGATGCATTTGATCAAAATGTGTAGTTGTCAACTAATTTATAGGAACAGTTTAAAAGCTCTAAGGGTGCATTTACATTTGCACTCAGAAAATTCTTCCTTTAACTATATGTCCGTAATTTCTGTAGTCATCGGTAATAGTAATTTTTAACTGTATTCACTGTAAAATATTTGTTTTTTTTTTAAGTCAGAAATGTAACTTTTACAGACCTTTTTTATTTAAGTGTAGCAAAATTTTAAGAAAATTCTATTTTTAGTGCAAATTTATATAAAATTTCATTTTTGAGAACAATTTTCAATTATTTTGTGAGCTAAATTGGAAAAAATTTAATAGTCTTTTTGGCCTAAAGGCAATATTATTTGGGAAACATTTTTTATTAAAATTAAACGTTTAAGAAACGGCAACAATAGAGCTAAATAAAGAAACCACATACAGACTATAATGCGATTATTGGGTAGTACAAAAGCGCTAAATGTAGTGTGAAAAGTGCCAAGTTGGCATCACTGGTTATTTACTGCATATTAAAACAACAAAAATGTTTTCATTTAAAATAATTTTTCTGCTTGCTGCTGTTTCTGTTTGCCTGGTATTTTAAAACCAATTTCAGGCTAAAATGAACCGAAATTGAAATGAAAAAAATATTTTTGGCCTGTCCGTACAAGTAGAAAATGAAAAAATTGTAACAGGCGAGCAGAAAAATGAGTATAGAGAAAAAAAAAAAACAAAAATTAAAAAATATTTGATTGTTGGCAAGGGGGGAGAACATTTTTGCGTGTTATTGTTTATGACGTTTTAGGTGTGAGGGGGTGCAAGAAAGGAACTACCACTACTAGAACAAGCTGGAACAACAAAAACTAATTCAATTCATGACATGCGCAGTATGATAAAAACAAAGCACATTCCATTGACAACAAAAAAAATACACATGTTTTACATGCGCTGTGGGTGCATGCATTTTTGTGTATTTGTATTGGTAACAAAACTATAGTAAGTTTTATACGCAAAAGCAAAAACAAAAATTTCTTCAATAAAAATAAATTTTTCTGCTTGCTGCTTTTTCTGTTTGCCTGGTATTTTAAAACCAATTTCAGGCTAAAATGGACAAAAATTGAAAAAGAAAAAATATTTTTTGGCTTCTCTCAAGTAGAAAATTATAAAATTGTAATAGGCGTGCAGAAATATTAGCAAACCCTTGAAAATATTTTTAAATAAAATATTTTTTGTTGTAATGTGTAGTAAAAAACCTAGTGATGCTAACGTCGCTTTTTCACGCTGCACTCTGGCGATTTTGTACTACCTAACACTCGATATATTTTCTGTTAGCTATTTTTATTTTATATATATATATATATATATATTATATTTTTTCGGCATGACTTTTGCGGCTACCATACAGTTTTTTATTATTGTTCCAATATTTATTTTTTTTGCTTTTACTATTTTGTGAAGCCAATAAAAAAAATAAAAATTTTAAAAAATTACTAGGACAAACATTCCATAATTTTTGGCTTTTTGTGTTAAGTTTCCAAAGTAATTACACAAAGCAACTGCATACGGTATTTTTGATTATTTACAAATTTTAAAGACTAACGAAAAAGTTAATTTGCATTTTCGATAGAAAAATTATTACAATTACAACTTAAGCTGAGTACACGATTGACTTTCAACTAGTTAAGGTTCGAATTTTTTGAGTGTAAATGTACCCTTAACGCTTTTATACTGTTTCGTCCCATGAATTATTTGAAAAGTACACATTTTGATAACAATTCATCATTTAGCGTTTTTTAAGGTCCTAATTGATCGTTTTGATTTATAAAGTTGGCATCACTGTTAAAAAATAAGAATCAATCTTGACAACAAAAAAATATACATGTTACATTCGTATGTGTATTTTGTTGTTGTCAATGGAATGTGTTTTGATTTTATTTTGTTACACTGCGCATGTCATGAAATTAATAGTTGTTTTTGTTCCTGCGTGTAAAGCTTGCATTAGTAGTTGTAGTTCTTTTTCTTTCTCCCCCTTGCACCTAAAATTTGCAATGTTTTTGTGTATTTGCATTGGTACCAAAACTAGTATTAGCTCTACACGCAGTAACAAAAACAAAAATTTCTTCTTTAAAAATTATATTTTCTGCCTGCTGCTTTTTCTGTTCGCCTGGTATTTTAAAACCAATTTCAGGCTAAAATGGACAAAAATTGAAAAAGAAAAAATATTTTTTGGCTTCTCTCAAGTAGAAAATTATAAAATTGTAATAGGCGAGCAGAAAAATTAGTATAGAAAGAAAACAAAAATCCAAAAATGTTTATTTTTAAAAAAGGGGCGTGAACATTTTTGGATAAAGTTGTTTACGTTGATAGTGGAGTAAGGGGGTGTACTAGAACTCATAGTACAAGCTTTACACGCAGGAACAAAAACAACTATTCAATTCATGACATGCGCAGTGTAACAAAATAAAAAAACATCACATTCCATTGTCAACAACAAAATACACATTGTTACATTCGTATGCATGTGTGTTTGGGGTTAGGTAATAAAACTATAGTAAGCAAGAACAAAAACTACTTCTTTAAAAATTATGTTTTCTGCTTGCTACTTTTTTTGTTCGCCTGGTATTTTAAAACCAATTTTAGGCTAAAATGAACCGAAATTAAAAAGAAAAAATATTTTTGGACTGTCGTACAAGTAGAAAATTAAAAATTTGTAACAGGCGAACAAAAAAAGTAGCAAGTAGAAAAATATATTTTATGAAAAATTTTTTTGTTGCTCCGGCGTGTACAGCTTAATGTAGTTTAGTTACCAATCAATGCAAATAAACAAAAATATATACAAACATACATACATATAACATGTGTATTTTGTTGTTGTCAATGGAATGTGATTTGTTTTTCTACAGTGATGCTAACTTTACAACAAAACGAGTAATTAAGAACTTAAAAAAGCGCTAGACGATGCATTTGATCAAAATGTTTAGTTGTCAACTAATTTATAGGAACAGTTTAAAAGCTCTAAGGGTGCATTTACATTTGCACTCAGAAAATTCTTCCTTTAACTATATGTCCGTAATTTCTGTAGTCATCGGTAATAGTAATTTTTAACTGTATTCACTGTAAAATATTTGTTTTTTTTAAGTCAGAAATGTAACTTTTACAGACCTTTTTTATTTAAGTGTAGCAAAATTTTAAGAAAATTCTATTTTTAGTGCAAATTTATATAAAATTTCATTTTTGAGAACAATTTTCAATTATTTTGTGAGCTAAATTGGAAAAAATTTAATAGTCTTTTTGGCCTAAAGGCAATATTATTTGGGAAACATTTTTTATTAAAATTAAACGTTTAAGTAACGGCAACAATAGAGCTAAATAAAGAAACCACATACAGACTATAATGCGATTATTGGGTAGTACAAAAGCGCTAAATGTAGTGTGAAAAGTGCCAAGTTGGCATCACTGGTTATTTACTGCATATTAAAACAACAAAAATGTTTTCATTTAAAATAATTTTTCTGCTTGCTGCTTTTTCTGTTTGCCTGGTATTTTAAAACCAATTTCAGGCTAAAATGAACCAAATTGAAATGAAAAAATATTTTTGGCCTGTCCGTACAAGTAGAAAATGAAAAAATTGTAACAGGCGAGCAGAAAAATGAGTATAGAGAAAAAAAAAAACAAAAATTAAAAAATATTTGATTGTTGGCAAGGGGGGAGAACATTTTTGCGTGTTATTGTTTATGACGTTTTAGGTGTGAGGGGGTGCAAGAAAGGAACTACCACTACTAGAACAAGCTGGAACAACAAAAACTAATTCAATTCATGACATGCGCAGTATGATAAAAACAAAGCACATTCCATTGACAACAAAAAAATACACATGTTTTACATGCGCTCTGGGTGCATGCATTTTTGTGTATTTGTATTGGTAACAAAACTATAGTAAGTTTTATACGCAAAAGCAAAAACAAAAATTTCTTCAATAAAAATAAATTTTTCTGCTTGCTGCTGTTTCTGTTTGCCTGGTATTTTAAAACCAATTTCAGGCTAAAATGAACCGAAATTGAAAAGAAAAAAATATTTTTGGCCTGTCGTACAAGTAGAAAATGAAAAAATTGTAACAGGCGAGCAGAAAAATTAGTATAGAGAAAAAACAAAAATTAAAAAATGTTTAATTGTGGACGAGGGGGTGTACATTTTTGCGTGTTATAGTTTATGACGTTTTAGGTGTGAGGGGGTGCAAGAAAGGAACTACCACTACTAGAACAAGCTGGAACAACAAAAACCAGTTCAATTCATGACATGCGCAGTATGACAAAAACAGCACATTCTATTGACAACAACAAAATACACATGTGGGTGCATGTATTTTTGTTTATTTGTATTGGTATTATACGCAAGAGCAATAACAAAAATTTCTTCAATAAAAATACATTTTTCTGCTTTAGTACAAGCTTTACACGCAGGTACAACAAAAACTGTTCAATTCATGACATGCGCATTGTAACAAAACAAAAAAAACTTCGATCGTTGTTGTTGGTCATGTGGGTGTAAGTTTATTTTTATTTTTTGTTTCACTGCGCATTGTGTAAATTGGTCGTTGTTGGTGCTTTTGCGTGTAATTCTTATTATTTTTTTTGCCACGAATACAAATTAACGCAAATGTGTGTATTTTGTTTGTTTTGTCCTGTATATTGCAAACTCTGTAAAGCTGGTGTTTCAAAAACAAAAAAAATATTTTGTTTAAAAATATTTTTTCTGCTTGCTGCTTTTTCTGTTCGCCTGGTATTTTAATACCAATTTCAGGCTAAAATGAACCGAAATTGGAAAGAGAAAAATATTTTTGGCCTGTCGTACTATGAGAAAATTAAAATTTAGTAACAGGCGAGCAGAAAATTTAGTGTAGAGAAAAACAAAAATAAAAAAATACTTGATTGTTGGCAAGGGGGAGAACATTTTTGCGTGTTATTGTTTATGACGTTTTTGGTGTGAGGGGGTGGAGTATAAGAAAAAGAACTACAACTACTAGTACCAGCTTTACACAAAAACACAAACTATTCAATTCATGACATGCGCATTATAACAAAACAAAAAAAAACTTCGATCGTTGTTGTTGGTCATGTGGGTGTAAGTTTATTTTTATTTTTTGTTACACTGCGCATTATGTAAATTGATCGTTGTTGGTGCTTTTGCGTGTAATTCTTATTATTTTTTTTGCCACGCATACAAATTAACGCAAATGTGTGTATTTTGTTTGTTTTGTCCTCTATATTGCAAACTCTGTAAAGCTGTTGTTTCAAAAACAAAAAATATTTTGTTTAAAAATATTTTTTCTGCTTGCTGCTTTTTCTGTTCGCCTGGTATTTTAATACCAATTTCAGGCTAAAATGAACCAAAATTAAAAACAAAAAAAATGATTGTTGTTGTCAAAAGTAGAAAATGAAAAAAATTTTGTAACAGGCAAGCAGCAAAATTAGTAGAGAAAAAACAAAAATTAAAAAAATGTTTGATTGTTGGCAAGGGGGGCGTATATATTTGCAAGTTATTTGTTTATGGCGTTTTGGAAGTGCGGGGGTAGACAGAGGCGTGTTTATGCAAGGGACTTAATTTTTTCAAAACATTTATTAGATAAATAATACACTCAAACAAGTTCGACAGTTACTACATGACAGGTTTTTATGTAGTAATCAGAATTTGTTGTTTTTAACTGAAATTACAGTTGTTTTTCTATGAAATAATGCAAAGCAACTATTATGACAGTTATTTTAAAAATAATTAAATAAATTATGACTTATTGTCTTCAGTCATTAGAAGGTAAAATTTTTAAAGAATAATATTGTATTTTTGTAAAGTTAGTTGAAGAAATTATTTAAGTATTATAATAATATATAACTATTTAAAAAGGTATTTTTTAGCATTAAGTTAATTTATTTCAGTTATTTAAAAAAAACACAATTTGTTCAAACAAAATTGTTAATATTGTGCCATGTATGCAACCTTGTATATCATTTAATATCATATATGTACATATAATAATATCTTAAGTTGTATTATATATATCGCACCATCTCAAAAACTATAGAAAAATAAAATTTGAAATGTTAATTTTTTAAAAACCCATTAAATTGTCTTTAATTTATCAAACAAATTGTGTCAGTAATGAAAGAACATCAATATAGCAATCGAACAGTATATAAAGCTTTGCTTAATTTTCATATCTAGTATGATTCTTAACAGTCTAGGTAAAAAAAAATTTTTTTGCATTATTTACATTTTCACATTTAAAATGATTTCTTTGAAAGCCCAGGAAGTGTTCTTTAATAAAAAAAAATATTTTTAAATTAAAGGAAACTTCCTGGGCTTTCCAAAAATCAACATTTCACATTTTAATTTTTATTAGTTTTTGAGAAACTTTAAAAATTATAAATTTTGCAAAACGGAAAAAAAATAATTGTGCAAAATTTACGTTTTTTTAAATATCTCAAAAACTATAAAAAATTAAGATGTGAAATGTTGATTTTGTGAAAGCCCAGGAAATTTCCTTTCATTTAAAAATAAAAAAAAAATTAAAAAATTTTGTCGAAAAATTGATAAATTAGATAAGACTATAGCCTTATCAAATTTTCATTTTTTGCAAAAATTTTTTTTATTTTTTTTTATTTTTAAATGAAAGGGAACTTCCTGGGCTTTCCAAAAATCAACATGTCACATTTAAATTTTTATTAGTTTTTGAGAAACTTTAAAAATTATAAATTTTGCAAAACGGAAAAAAAAATAATTGTGCAAAATTTACGTTTTTTTAAATATCTCAAAAACTATAAAAAATTAAGATGTGAAATGTTGATTTTGTGAAAGCCCAGGAAATTTCCTTTCATTTAAAAATAAAAAAAAAATTAAAAAATTTTGTCGAAAAATTGATAAATTAGATAAGACTATAGCCTTATCAAATTTTCATTTTTTCCAAAAAAATTTTTATTTTTTTTTTATTTTTAAATGAAAGGGAACTTCCTGGGCTTTCCAAAAATCAACATTTCACATTTTAATTTTTATTAGTTTTTGAGAAACTTTAAAAATTATAAATTTTGCAAAACGGAAAAAAAACAATTGTGCAAAATTTACGTTTTTTTAAATATCTCAAAAACTATAAAAAATTAAGATGTGAAATGTTGATTTTGTGAAAGCCCAGGAAATTTCCTTTCATTTAAAAATAAAAAAAAATTAAAAAATTTTGTCGAAAAATTGATAAATTAGATAAGACTATAGCCTTATCAAATTTTCATTTTTTCCAAAAAAATTTTTATTTTTTTTTTATTTTTAAATGAAAGGGAACTTCCTGGGCTTTCCAAAAATCAACATTTCACATTTTAATTTTTATTAGTTTTTGAGAAACTTTAAAAATTATAAATTTTGCAAAACGGAAAAAAAATAATTGTGCAAAATTTACGTTTTTTTAAATATCTCAAAAACTATAAAAAATTAAGATGTGAAATGTTGATTTTGTGAAAGCCCAGGAAATTTCCTTTCATTTAAAAATAAAAAAAAAATTAAAAAATTTTGTCGAAAAATTGATAAATTAGATAAGACTATAGCCTTATCAAATTTTCATTTTTTCCAAAAAAAATTTTTATTTTTTTTTTATTTTTAAATGAAAGGGAACTTCCTGGGCTTTCCAAAAATCAACATTTCACATTTTAATTTTTATTAGTTTTTGAGAAACTTTAAAAATTATAAATTTTGCAAAACGGAAAAAAAATAATTGTGCAAAATTTACGTTTTTTTAAATATCTCAAAAACTATAAAAAATTAAGATGTGAAATGTTGATTTTGTGAAAGCCCAGGAAATTTCCTTTCATTTAAAAATAAAAAAAAAAATTAAAAAATTTTGTCGAAAAATTGATAAATTAGATAAGACTATAGCCTTATCAAATTTTCATTTTTTCCAAAAAATTTTTATTTTTTTTTTATTTTTAAATGAAAGGGAACTTCCTGGGCTTTCCAAAAATCAACATGTCACATTTTAATTTTTATTAGTTTTTGAGAAACTTTAAAAATTATAAATTTTAAAAAACAAAAAAAAAAAAATTATTGTGCAAAATTTACGTTTTTTTAAATATCTCAAAAACTATAAAAAATTAAGATGTGAAATGTTGATTTTTTGAAAGCCCAGGAAATTTCCTTTCATTTAAAAATAAAAAAAAAATTAAAAAATTTTGTCGAAAAATTGATAAATTAGATAAGACTATAGCCTTATCAAATTTTCATTTTTTCCAAAAAAATTTTTATTTTTTTTTTATTTTTAAATGAAAGGGAACTTCCTGGGCTTTCCAAAAATCAACATTTCACATTTTAATTTTTATTAGTTTTTGAGAAACTTTAAAAATTATAAATTTTGCAAAACGGAAAAAAAATAATTGTGCAAAATTTACGTTTTTTTAAATATCTCAAAAACTATAAAAAATTAAGATGTGAAATGTTGATTTTGTGAAAGCCCAGGAAATTTCCTTTCATTTAAAAATAAAAAAAAATTAAAAAATTTTGTCGAAAAATTTTCATTTTTTCCAAAAAAAATTTTTATTTTTTTTTTATTTTTAAATGAAAGGGAACTTCCTGGGCTTTCCAAAAATCAACATGTCACATTTTAATTTTTATTAGTTTTTGAGAAACTTTAAAAATGATAAATTTTGCAAAACGGAAAAAAAATAATTGTGCAAAATTTACGTTTTTTTAAATATCTCAAAAACTATAAAAAATTAAGATGTGAAATGTTGATTTTGTGAAAGCCCAGGAAATTTCCTTTCATTTAAAAATAAAAAAAAAAATTAAAAAATTTTGTCGAAAAATTGATAAATTAGATAAGACTATAGCCTTATCAAATTTTCATTTTTTCCAAAAAAATTTTTATTTTTTTTTTATTTTTAAATGAAAGGGAACTTCCTGGGCTTTCCAAAAATCAACATGTCACATTTTAATTTTTATTAGTTTTTGAGAAACTTTAAAAATTATAAATTTTAAAAAACAAAAAAAAAAAAATTATTGTGCAAAATTTACGTTTTTTTAAATATCTCAAAAACTATAAAAAATTAAGATGTGAAATGTTGATTTTGTGAAAGCCCAGGAAATTTCCTTTCATTTAAAAATAAAAAAAAAATTAAAAAATTTTGTCGAAAAATTGATAAATTAGATAAGACTATAGCCTTATCAAATTTTCATTTTTTCCAAAAAAATTTTTATTTTTTTTTTATTTTTAAATGAAAGGGAACTTCCTGGGCTTTCCAAAAATCAACATTTCACATTTTAATTTTTATTAGTTTTTGAGAAACTTTAAAAATTATAAATTTTGCAAAACGGAAAAAAAAATAATTGTGCAAAATTTACGTTTTTTTAAATATCTCAAAAACTATAAAAAATTAAGATGTGAAATGTTGATTTTGTGAAAGCCCAGGAAATTTCCTTTCATTTAAAAATAAAAAAAAAATTAAAAAATTTTGTCGAAAAATTGATAAATTAGATAAGACTATAAGCCTTATCAAATTTTCAAAAGGTTGTGGAAGGAAGCTTATGCAGATGACGTTTTAGTAGTGTGGTGGTGTTTGTATACTTACTAACATTTTTTAAAACATGTGTTAGAAGAATTATACACTCAAAAAAGTTAGACAGTTACTACCACATGACAGTTTTTTGTGTAGAAATCAGTAATTGTTGTTTTTAACTGAAATAGCATTTGATTTTTATTCTATGCAATAATGCAAAACAACTATTATAACAGTTGTTAAAAAAAAAAATATAAAAAATGACTAGTTTATATTTTGTTCTTTATTTTCAATTTAATGTTTTTCAAATTGTTTTTATAATATATAAATTGATTTTTAACGACTATGACTTATTGTCTCCAGTAACATTTTTAATTATAATATAGTATTTTTGTAACAGTTGTTTGAAGAAATTATTTAAGTATTCTAATAAAAAACTGTTTAAATTTAAAGGCTTTGTTTTAATTAAGTTATTTTATGTTAGGTATATACATAAAAAAACAAACTTTGTTGACCTTTTAAATATTCTCTAACAAAATTGTTAATCTTGTGTCATGTATGGACTCTTATATAATTATATCTTATATCATTTAATATTATATATGTATAATAATATTTTAAGTTGTATTATATACATATTGCAACATCTGAAAAGCTATACAAAAATAAAATGTGAAATTTTGATTTTTTGAAAATCCAAGAAATTGTTTTTAATTTTTCAAACAAATTGTGTCAATAATGAAAGAACACCAAAAGAGCAATGGGACGGACAGTAAGTATATAAAGCTTTGCTTAATTTTCCGATCTAGTATGAGTTTTTATCAGTTAAAAGCTTAATTAAACACAGGTTTATTCGAAATTTACATATAAAGGAGGGTGTCAAAAAAAAAAAAAAAAACAGGATGGTGTCAAAAACAGCAACATGTTGAGTTTTCAACACAATACTGATAATATTTGTTTTTATAAAATTATAAATGATTTTTATTTATTATTTATTTATTTTTATTCAATAAAAAAAAGTGTACAAATATATAAGTAGTAGTTATTTAATTGTTAGAAATGTTCCTTATCGCATTATTTGTTACTTTGTTGAAAATATTTCTGGAATAAAGCGGATTTAGTAAAATTCTGAAAATCAATAAACATTTAATTAGTTAAACATATTTTCTAAATTATAATCCAAATGTCTCATTTGATTTTCTATACCACGATTGATGTTTTGATTCATATGATGTAAATTTCTATTTAAATTTGCCATTTGATTTTGCAAATTTTTATTCATATTTCCTAGTTGATTGTCAAGATCTTCACGCATTTTATGTAAATCCGATTCAAGTTCATCTTTGAATTTTTTTTCATCAAAATTTTTACCATTGTCATTAGAATTATAAGAATTAACGGATGAAATGATGCCACTACGATATGAATTAATTTGCGTTCTTATTTTTGTATTGGGATCAATTATTTGAGTTATACGTGATTCTTTTAATGCCACGTTGTCTTTTGAATAACAAATATTTGTCCGTACTAATATCGAAGGATCGTTGGAATCTTGATGTTTCGAAACGTAACACCGATGAGTATGCTGGGGACATTCGATTTTATCACAGATCCATTTATCTTTTAAAGAAAAACATTACATGCTAAAATTTTTATGTATTTAGAATTTCAGAATTAAAAAGAATTCATTCATATTCTAGGACAATTGTGTCCTTATTATGAATTAATAGGTACACTCAAAAAAGTTTAACAGTTATTACATGACAGTTGTTTGTGTAGTAATCAGTAGTTGTTGTTTTAAACTCTAATTACAGTTGATTTCCTATGAAATAATGCAAAACAACTAAAAAAAAATACTGCATTTTTAACAGTTATTTTAAGCTGTTATTTTGGTATTAAACAACTACTAATTCTTGTTTAGTTTATATTTATTATTATTTATACAATGAACGAATGTCCTATGGGCTCAACAATATTTTTGAATGTAAGCACAAAAAGCAAATAGTTAGAATAAATCTAAAAAACGACAAAATAATGCTTATTCGATTAGTTACCAATAATTAAACTTTACATTTTAATCGATTAATATTTTTGATATAAAAAAAATCTAAAATTTTGAGAAATTCAATTGGGCGCACTTAATATATAATTTTTATTTATTTTTTGCCATTTGACTGAACAAATTTGAATTTTTTTCATTTAATTTCAACATTGGGACCATTAGTAACAATAATTTTTTAACTTGATAACCTCTTGATAAAAAAAATATAAATCTATATTTTGCTCTAAAAAAGCTGCCGATAATTCCAAAATGTATGCAAATAATTTAATTTGATCATTAAAAGGGAAATCACCTAAACTAAACTGATGTAGTTTCACATGACTTGAATCTGAAACGTTAAAACTGCAGTCTGACTTTTCAAAAAGAATGTTTTATTGGTAGAAATTATTATGTTACAGTGTCCATCAGTCCGAAAACATTAAATACAAGAAACTTCATTGAAAATTACAAAGTATAAGATAGTTTTAATCTCAGATTGAAATTAAAATTATTTGATTTGGCAAAAATTATTTTTTGTGAGCCATCAAGTGGATTGCACAATATTGTTTAAATAAATCTAGTTTAAAATTGTTGCCCTAATTCATGGTGTTTAATCTAAAAAAATAATCTAAGGATATGGCGAAATCTGGGTTGAATGTCATTATTGATATATAGAGAATATATAGATATAGAGAAATATCGGTGTTCAAAAATAGTTCAAAATTTTCTGTGCAAAGGTTACATATTTTTTAAAAATTGTGTCAAATTAAAAGATAATACACATGGAGAATTTCTTAGACGAGTTTTAATGAAATTTGTTCACTTAACTGATGAAGTTTCCTTCACAATGTGAATGAAAAATTTCTTAAACTTAATGAAAAAGGATAATAGTTTTAATGAAACTTTTTCCTAAGTCGTATGAAATTTGTAATAAATAAAATTAAAATTATCATTAAGCAACAGAAATTTAAAAATTGAATGCAAATATATTGAAGTGAGCCCAATTGAATTTGGCTTTACTTTTTAAACTTTTTTTAATGTTTATGTATATCAAAAATTTTAATCGATTAAAAAGATAAGTTTCATCATCAATAATTCATAGAATAAGAATTAATTTTTCGTTTATAAGAATTAATTTTTCGGTTTTAGAATTTTCGTAGTTTTTCAGCTTTTCTTAAAATTCAAAAATATTGGTGATCAAAAAAGAATTTCGTCCACTGTATATTCATAGTTTGCAAAAAATAATTAGAAAATTTCATTGTATCTCCCAAGGCATAAAAACGTTATTTTAAATATGAAATACTATTTTTTCTTATAACCGAAAGAAAGAAATTGTTTTATTAAACATATCGCACTTGTTCAACAAAAGGGTCGTAAATCAAAATTTTTCAAAACGCATTTTTTGCAAGAAAACGACAAACAGTTGTCATCTCTACACATTGTAAATATCTTAGATCAGTCCCTGTACTTTTTAGCAACAAAAAAAAACCCCCCGATCTAAGATTTTTACATTGGATAGATTCAACCACTGTATGCCGTTTTCTTGTAAAAAATGGATTTTGAGTTATGACCCTTTTGTTGAACAAGAGCTATATATATAAGTCGTTTTTACAGTTAAAAATAACTAAATTTTTCATTATTTTTAACGACATTTACCTTTGTTTCAACTGTCATTTTCTGTGGATTCTAAGACAAACGTTTTTGAGTGCACTTTACCAGGTTGTGGTACTATTTTGCTTAATTTTTGCATACGTGCTTAATCTAAAAACCTATTTTTTTGGCAACAAACTATTGTATGTATGAAATTTAGTTTTTAAAAATTTTATTTATTTTTCTTACCATCAGAAACTTCAATTCTTACGTCTCCTATCTGAGAAACTGATATGGAACGTGCTTTTGAAGCTATCAAGAGGCATAACAAACCCATTTGGAATAATTTAAATTTTTTATTCTCAAACATTTTTGAGATTTTTTAAAATATAACAAAATCTTTCAAACGTTCTGTTCTATTGTGAGTTTCGCACAATACTGCCGGTGTATTTGATTTGCGATAAACATTTTTCTCAATTGAGAAGCAAAAAAAAAAAAAAAATTATATAAAATTTTTAAAAATAATTTATTTTCTACAGCGCAATATATTTATGAATAATGAACCGCACTCAATGTATAAAACAACCGCACTCAATGGGCACACCCACAAACAAATAACAGTTAAAACTTAGATCAATTTAAATTAAAAACTATATAGTTCGCCCGTGGTGGTGTAAGTGGTACTAGATTTAAAAATTATGGCAACCGATTCGATGAGGTTATCTGTAAGGGTAACGTTAATTTATTTTGTTTCGGTAACGGTATTTTAGGGGTAAAGATATTTCAGTTATTTCGGTAACGGGTTTTAGCGGTATTTTACTTATTTCGTAACGGCAATTTAGCGGCAACTGTATTTTATTTATTTCGATAATGTTCTTTCAACTATAACGGGTTTTCAGTTATTTCGGTAACGTTATTTAGTTATTCAGGTAATGTCAATGCACACCGATATTTTTTGCCTCATTATGACCGAACTCCAATGACTGTCTAGTTTATGATCAAACTTTGGTAAAATATATCTATTTATAGCGATTATTTTTTCTGATGTTGTCAGATTATTTCCGTAACGGTATTTTAAGGAGGTTATCCTTTTCAATTATTTCGGCAACGCTATTACAGTTATTTCGGTAACAGTATTTTAAGGATATTGGTATTTTCGTTATATCGGCAACGTCATTTTACGGATAACGGCATTTCAATCATTTCTTTAACGTCATTTTACGGATAACGATAGTCAGTTGAAAGGGGTTTCAATCGATATCCTTATTTCAGCGGTATTGCCTGCCATCTCAGGATATAAGCGATTTCGATACAAATGAATTCGATTTTGGGAAAATATTTTTAATTATGCAATTTGTTTTCAAATATCCGAAATTTTATAATATACAGAATCTGTTTTATGAGATACATTAAACCGTTAAAAATTATTTGAGTGTATCAGGTACATTCATAGAGAGTATTCTTAAACAAAAGCTAAAGGGTCAGCCAAATAACTTTTTTTTTAAAACTCTTGAACCAATTGGACTTTGTATGGCGTCATACCAAGGTCTTTATGCAAAATTCGTCTCAATGATGTCTCCGAAATGTTCAATTGTTGAGTACGACGGTGAATTGATGTTGATGGCGCTTCACGCACACTTTCTGCCACAGCAGCAATATTCTCGGGTGTACGCACTGTTTTTGGCTTTTCACGCTTTGGTTTATCGATGAGGATGCCAGTTTCTTTCACTTTTTTCACAAGATAACGAACATACGGACCATATTCGTTCAGCGGAAGGATAAAACTAATTATCTGTCAAATCAGACATGAGCTAAGTGTTACCATTCACGAAATAAGCACTAGTTGAAAAAAGAAAACGTTAGATGGCGGACCCTTTATATTGTTATATTTATTTATTTGTACATGTCTCATGAAGTATATTTTTAAAAAAACGGGGGAATTTTTCCAAAGAGCCTCTTTTTTGTGCCGTTTCAAGGGCAAAACTTTAAATTGTTTTTTTTTTGTTTTGCTGGGTTATGAAGTTAATTATGAGTACGTAAAAAAAAACTTAAGCACTTTGTTTATACAATTTAACACGTTTAATAGTTTTTAAAATATTCAATTCAATTCAATGGCTTGTTCTGATATTTGTAGTTATCGAAAATGATATATCTGAATCCTATGCTTCGCCATTTTAGGCATATCAACTACACTTAGGAAATTAAAAAGGTAGATATGACTTAAAATGACAGTTAAAAAGGCGATTACTGTATTTGTCATTTAAATGACTAACCATGTAGTAATTTTTAACTATTGATAAAACAACTACAATAGTACGCTCAGGGAACTTCTGCTTTAAAATATGTAGTTGTTTGGGTTGTAATACAGTTTCTTTATTTTTAATGTAAATGTCAGTCATTTGTAGAACAAATTAAAAAATTTACTAACCTTGTAGTTCATCTAAAAAACCAACCCACATCAAATGACTGTTTTATGATTTTACATTACTTTTTTCAGTTGTTTTTTCTTATTTAAAAAAATAAAAAAAAAATAAATGACAATGTTAGTTGAATTTAATGTAATGTAAGTCGTCCTTTCTTAAAGTGAAATTTCATTTGTTTTCAACTACAATTGCAGTGGTCTTTACCTACATAGTATTCTAAGTGTAGGAAAAACGACTTAAAAGCGGTCAAAAACAATTAACTTTAAATGAATGCATAAACCATAAAAACGAGCAACAAAACAATAAAAAACAATGAATACAAAACGACTAAATAAGTTGTAAAAACTATTGTTTTTACCAGTTATTTTCGGTATTTTAAAAATATTTTTTTAATAAAAAAAACATTTTTTTCTTTTAATTACAATAAAAATGTGTATTCCCTAAGTCCTATTTCAAATGCAAAGACGAAATTCCAAACGTTATTCCAGTTATGACGTTTTAATGCATTGGAGATACAATAAATTTTTTATTTACTGTTCGCAAACTATCAACATATCAAAAATAACAAATATAAACTAAACGATAATTTTTAAAAACTCGACATAATCTTCTATTTTTAAAAAAACTGCAAAATTCCTGGTTTGGTAGTTGTTTATTAATTTACTTAAATAACTACTCAAAACAACTGAAATACAGTATTTTCGGTTAGTTATTTTTCGAAATGACTGTCTCAATTATTGGTTTTTCATTCTCTTATAGAAAAATGACTTTAATAGTACTTAAAACAACTAATACTGTTTACTACCTACATGTAGTTACTGTAAGAATATTCTGAGTTTATTTGTCGATAAGTCCTTTCACTCATTTTTATAAAAATTTCATACCAAAACACACTTTACTTCGGCTTTAAGGGTAATAAAATTTTACAATAATACTTTTCTAGGTTATTGAACCATCCCAAACAAATATCCTAGCAAAACTTTCTATAACCGGCAATAAGAAATTAAGGTCACAAAAAAAAAAGTCGGCAACATTTTTGCTGGAAGGATTGTTGCAGAAAAATTGCTAATGCCTGCAAAAAATTAATAATTTCAGTAAAAATTTAGCAAATTTTTTTTGCTGATATTACCAATTTTTCTGCAAGTCAGCAAAAATGTTGATGACTTTACTGATTTTTTTTTAGTGTAGTTGACTGGTTATTTTTCGATTACAAACCATATTATTTGAACAAAGGAATGTCCATCCAGGTAACATCTTATAACCCAGTCTTTATTAGCCCATGTCCTGTATTTCCGTACTTTTTGAATATGAATGAATTCGAAAAACACATAAAATAAAAATTTGGTGCTTTCTAATCCCCATAAATGTATAAAATTTGAAAAATGTAAAAAAATGATCGAAAACATATGTTTTCTGTCAAAATGCAAAATTTAAAATAATAAAGCAGTCTTATGATTTTTAAAAAAATTTGTAAGGAAAAACGTGCTTTCGTTTTACTTTTTACAGGAAAGTAAATCGAAAATAAAAATGGGTATGTGAAAGTCAAAGCACCAAAAAGTCGTATTAATTTCACTTTCATGGGAATGTGAAACATAGGACAGAGGTGATTACCTTCAGTTTAACAGTACACTAATGGAATAAAATAGTATTTTGTTTTTTGCCACAACCACTAAAAATTAGTGTAAAATGACGTTGCAAGAAAAACTGCTAAAGCAGCATTGCTTTTGCTAAAAATTGGTAAGATAAAATTGATAAAATTAATATTTCCGAATAGTTGAACTTTAAAAACAAACCGGTTTTTAAAACAACTGTTTATTAATATTCTTATTAAAGACATATACAGTCAAAGGAACAGCTCATATTTATGAAAAACTTCATAAATATGATGAAAAACTTCATAGATTTTCGTCCAATATAACACTTCATAAATATGATTAAGCTGTTTCATAAAAGTTCAAATTGAAGACAAGCTTCATAATTTTTATGGAATATTTTATAAATATGAAGAAGTTTCATAGCTTTACATGAAATGTTTGACAAATGTTATGAGATGATGAAGCGAATTAAACAATTTTTATGAAATGAAAAATTTTCTTTGGTAGAGTACAAACAATGACGAAAACTTATTTTTAATACATTATTTTTAAAACACAATATTTTTGCAACTGCAATTTAGAATATATCAATTAAAACTCAAAATTTCAAATTTTAAGTCAGAAAATATAAATTGAAATTCATTTTTATTAAAATTCAGAAAAAAAATATTAAGAATTTTCATTTTGAATTTAAAAAACATTAATTGATGTTAAGAATTTCCGTTTCCATTGAAATTTATAAAAATTAAATTTATATTCACAAAATTCCATGCAATTTAAATAGAAAATCTAAATTAAAAATTACATTTTCTTAATTTCAAATGAAAATTCTTAATTTCTATTTATGATTTTTAAATTTCGATAGCTCAGTGCGCTAAAGCACTCTGTCTAACGTGTAGTGCGAGTGTATGTGGCATTAGAAATCAGTTTTTTTTTTTTTTTTTTTTTTAATTTATTAGGTCTTTATTCATTTGAAGTAAATATTATAAATAAATATATTTATCTATACCACGGTCAGTGATTGCACAGAAAATTTCATATAGACGAAATCTAACAAATAAAAACATAACAAATATTATATTATTCAAAAAACAGGGTCTCTGACGAAGGTCCAATACCAGAAACTGCGCAGTCTGATTCAGAAAAATTGAAAATTTACAATGTAGTTATGATTTTTAGAAAATACATTCATTCTTCTCTACCACGCCTTTAACAATTAAAATTAAATAAAATTGCATATTAATTATAGTATTAATTGCAATTGTCTGAAAAAGACGCTAAAATTCAAACTCACAAGAAAATTCTGAATTTTAGTTGATAGGAAACCAAAAAAAAAAAAATATGTTCACACGGTTTATGAAACTTTTTTATGAAATTATGAATGTGTATGAAATATTTGACATACACTTTTAGGAAACTCTTCATTCATATGTCTGAAAATTTCATAAATATGGTGAATAATTGATGACAAACGATTTATGAAACAGTTTCATCAATATGATGAAACTTTTTCCCTGTGTTCACAACTCTGTGTTTTATTTTTCTTATAATATACAGCTATCACTCTGTATTTTCTTTATAATAGAGTTTTTCATGAATAAGTGGCGCTTAGTTAACGTAGTTAACTGCGCCAACAACCAACCCCGCTTTCATGCACTCAAACTAAAAATTTAACTAAAATGTTGTACATTTTACAGTTTTTTACAGTTTCTATTATACCAATATTAAGCAAAAAAAAAAAATCTGCTAAATTGAGCAGTTCATTCTGCAACGTTATTTTTAATTAATTCTTAAAGTACGTTCACATTAATCAAATATTTGAACAAACTATTTGTTTACTTATTTGCTTCCAATTGTGTCAAATAAAAAATTATTTTATTTTATTTGATGGTTTTTGTTTGTTCAAACAGCTCTCAAATAGTGTCAAATAAATTAAACGAAAAAATATTTGTCGAGCGTTCAGATTGAAACAAATATTTATTTAATCAAAGTGTAAAAAAGCATAGATTTATTTTATCGAAAAACTAACTTATTTTTTTTTTAAAAATTGATCACTCGGAATCTCTCTCGGACCTAGCCTATTTATGATATGAGGGTATATTAATACTCCTGTCGAGCAAAAATTTTGTCCGTTTTGGTCTATCTCGCTTAGTTTTGGACATACTGGACATTTTAAAATATCGCCATTTTGTAAAATGGCTTTTATCTGGAAAACTAAGCTTGATATCGCAAAACGGACAAAATTTTTGCAAACCTTAACAGAAATCCTTCTGCCGACAACACAAATGTGTACAGTGTTCCGATTCCAATCATTCTCCGTTTCATTCCATATCGTTCCATTTTGGACCAATGTTCCATTTTGTTATCGGAGTGATAAAATTTTTATTTTCACGTACGACAACACAATTTAGTTTTTTTATAAAGCCTTTTTTTTTTAAACAATTATTAAAAAAATTTATAATTGACGATTTCACCACCTGTTATTTGAAATTGTTTGTTCTTACATTTTTTTTGTAAGATCAAATAAATATTTGCTCAAATCAGAAGAAATATTTGATAGCTAGTGTTCACACGATGGTTAAGTTTGTCAAATATTTATTTGAATGCAAATAATTTTGTTTGACCAAAATCAGCTGATTTGCTGTTTGACACACAAAAATATTTTGTGTTCAGATTACGGCAAAGAAATATTTCATGTTTTTTGTCAAATATTTGACTAATCTGAACGTACCTTTAGTTACTTTTAATTTTTTTAACATTTTGCTATTTAAAATTGTCAAATTTTTATTAAAAAGTTAATTATATTAAATTTTTTTATAGAAACGAATTGATTATACCATAAAAATATTCAAACATGTTTTTTTTGTTTGTATTTTAACGGGTAGTAGGGGCATAACTTTTGAAATATTTTTTTCGAAAATATCAAAACGGCCCTTTCTATACCAATTACAAAAAACTATTGAAAAAATAATGTAAATTTTTCATGAGCATTAAAACAGTTCCTACAGGAAAAGTATTGAACGTGGAAAAAGAATTTACATAAAACTAAAAATTGCGATATCTACTCAAAATCGTGAATTTGACTAAAATTTCAAAACCAAACAATTTGTGACTTAATAAGTGGCCTGATGGAACCTAAAATAGTAAATAATAATGAATTTAAGAGTAAAATCTATTTATTCTTGGTGGTGTTAAGAGAATTAAACATCGCCCAAATCACTGAATACATTGTACAGAAAATTTAACGTCCTTTGAATTAAAAAACGTGAATTTTAAAAATCTGTTCAAAAATTTTTTTTTTTAATTTTGTACTTTCTATTACATGTGTACCCAAAGTGTAACTTGTAAGTCTCCTTTTCATGAAAAATCTTCTTTTTTAAGAAACTTATTTACCCTCGTTAATCGTGGTATAGTTGTACATACTTATGTACATTAAATTCTTGTTAATGTTATGTTGTGTTTTTTGAACTTCACTTATGCTTTTTAAGCGATAATACTCATAATCGTAAAAATACTCGTAATTCATGATTTTATGCATAGTTGCATTTTTTTTAGCATTTTTGTGATTTTTTTGCAGTTTTTTTTTTTTTTATATATCAGGTATTAAACCTCAAATTTAGATACACTTATACGTACTATGTTGTTTCAAAGTTAGTAAATACTATGTTGTGTATTTAAGACGACAAAGGTGTTATTTTACGACTTCATTCATTATATTTCATTACCTAAATGGTAAAATGTTGTATGCGTACATAATATCTATCGTATGTTTTGCATAGACAGCGATATGATATGATCTTTTACATAAATTAATTGAATGTTTTAGAATTTAACCCGTTTTTTTCAGGAAACGGCATTTAGGATGAAATGCATGAATCTTTAAGAGAAGTCTAAAATAAAAATGATATTGGAGTTGTCAATAAGAAATTTATTATCTTCGATAAGTTATTTGACTTTCACAGAAAATATCAACTAATATTCTTGGGTTTCTGTTTTAATGGATACATTCTGATGCTTAAGTTTTTAAGATTTTTTTGATCAGCAGTTGATCAAAATCAAATTTTGATAATAAAAAAAAACACATTTCTCTTTATCAGTAACATAAAAGAAACCACAATTTGACATTTAGAAGTCAGACCCAAAAATCGTGCTAATGTTATTTCTGCAATGTAATTTTTTTAGCTAATTTTGAGTAGCCTTTTACACTATTTCTGCACGATTATTTCTATGAGTGTAAATATAAGCTTTTGCATACAATGGGTTAATAAATTCTTAGTTACTGCACATTTTTATTGTTAATTATGAAACATGTTTAGCGAGGTACTAAAAAACCTTCTTAGATTAATTGCATGCAAGAGTGTTCTTTATTCGATTTTTGTTTGTGTGTTAATAAACTTAAGAGCTTTTTCTGTTTTTAATTCATTAGAAAAGTAGTTAAAAATTACACAAAAATCAGTGTTAAAATTGTTATCATACTGTTCGCGGAAATATTTTCAAACAGTTTAAATTTTAATACTTTTTGCTATCTTCACTTAAGGTTTTCCCTAAGGAATACTATACGAATATTCACTACACTGAGAGAATTTTAGTGGACGAAAAATAATGAAAATTTTCAGTAAACTAATTCTTCACAGAATAAACGAAAAACTTCTAAAAAGTTTAAGACTTTTTACGAAACTATTTTTTTAATGAAACTTCTTCATTAAGTGAATGACATTTTAATAAAATAAAATTATATTTTTCATAAAATTTTATGAAAACATGCATTCGTTTAATGAAAAGTTTCCAGTGCAACTTCATTTCTTCTATGCAAAAATTCATAAATATCATGCAGAGAATTCTCTCAGTGTAGTATTAAATAGATATTCCTGCAATGCATTAGATTTTGTTTTATTATTTCTAAAGATTTGCTAAAAAAATGAAAAACTCCCACACATGAATATTTGCAAATTTTGTTACCTAAAGCGGTGAACGCCTACTAACACTTTGGCACTCAATCGATCGTATTTGTTGTCTTCATTTTATGTTTACTTCGTTCGTGTCTATTTTGTGGACATCATCATTTTCCTTAATAAAATTGTTAATATCATGCATCATACTTTTTAAAAAATAAAACTACTGCTATAAATATAATAAATACACTCATCGAAATAAGTTACTAAAAATATGTTACAAATTATATTGCAGAAAAAAACTACAAACATTAAATGAATTTTATGGTAAATATTAGTAAACTAAGAATTGTTATATTTAGAAAATGTTTGCTATATTTTCGTTAAATATAGTAATATTATAAATCAACAGAAATATTTGTTAAAAAATTGTAGACTGTTGATTTCAAAAGGGTGAATTTTTATTCGCATACAAAAAAATTATAAATTAAGTTTTTTTTTGGGGTTTTTGTTGCCTATTGTTTTAAAATTAAGACCTGTTAGCTTATCTCAAAATAACCAAAGTTAAGGGCTTAACCATAGTTATGAATGACAAATTTATAGGAAAATATCTGGGGTTAAGATTAAACGCAGGTTATTTCTAAAAAAAGTTTAATTAATTAAAATTACCTTGAATATAACTAAAATTTTGTATATTTAACGAATTTGTATTCGCTGTTATTACCTTACTAACATTTAGCAAAACAAATCTGCTAATTTCAGCAACGTCTTTTTTGTGCATAGTCTTTTTGAATAAATTTTTAGTAGTTTTAGTGTATTCTATTAGTGTATTTGTGTGACAGAAGAGTTTTGCAGAATGTTAAATGGGAAAAAACATATCTACAAACTTGGACAATTTCTACACTTATCATAAAATAGTTCGGCGATAAACTTTTTATACTTGTATAAAATTAAGATTTTTTTTTAAATGATGGTTTTTGTTAAAATGAAAACTTTTTACCTATACTTTTTAAAGGATTAGGAAGCTAATAAAGGGTGTTTTTTTTATAGAGGTATAGAACTTTGAAATGGAATAAAACAAAGATGATTTTTTTTTAATTGACATGAAATTTACTTTATTCCAAAGATAATCTTCTGGCATTATAATTTAAAAATGACTTCTGGCATATGATCTCCACGGCCGGCTCGGAAGTAGTCTAATCTGGAGGTCCAATTTTCGATGACTTTTTCCAACATTTGTTGCCGAATATTGGCAATAACGCGGCAAATGTTGTCATCCAAGTGGTCATTCTTTTCGGGCTTATCGGCGTAGACTAGCGACTTCACATATCCCCACAGAAAATAGTCCAGCGGCGTTAAATCGCACGATCTTGAAGGCCAATTCACTGGTTCGAAACGTGAAACTATGCGGTTACCAAACGTTTCCTTCAATAAATCAATTGTGGCACGAGTTGTGTGACATGTTGCGCAGTCTTGTTAAAACCACAGCTCCTGCACATCATGGTTGTTCAATTGATGAACGAGAAAGCCAGTAATCATGGTTCTATAGAGGTCACCATTGACTGTAACGTTCTGACCAGCATCGTTTCGAAAGAAGTACGGACCAATGATTCCACCAGCCCATAAAGCACACCAAACAGTCAATTCTTCTGGATGTAACGGTGTCTCTACATACACTTGAGTAAACGTGGTGCGACAACGTTCCATAGATAATCGAATTAATTGCTCTGATTTACGATTATGTTGACCGCAAAATGGATGTAGTGCGTGATACGTATTTCGAAGAGAACCACGATTTTCAAAATAAATTTGCACAATTTGGAAGCGTTGTTCAGGCGTCTGTCTATTCATTTCGAAATGCCAAACCAAACTAAACATTAATCACTTGACAGCTGGCAAAATGGCCGCCAGTTAAAAAAGTGTTGCCAACTTAAAGTTCTATACATGTATAAAAAACACCCTTTATTGTAAACTTCTATGGTATTTAAAAACTTAGTAAACTAATAGAAAAAAATTAGCAAAATATTCTCTAAACTACTAAAAATAACTTCAAAATAATGTCGCAGGAAAAACTGCTAAAATAGCAGTTTTTTTTTTTTGATTTTCTGCTAAACATTAGTAAAATAAGAACACCAGAAATAAATCTGTTGAATTTACAAAAATTCAGTTATATTTGAGCTAAATTGTAGTTAATTTAAAGTAGCAATTAATTTGTTAAAATCAGCAAAAAATTTTATATTTATAGTGAATTTTTATTGTTGACCTATAAATTGAATGTGAGAAGTTATTTTCGTTCGGTTAAAGATTAGGGAAATTTTTCTAAATTAATAGATGTAAGCAAGATTATTAAAATGATGTGAGCAAGATTATTCAAAATTTCTTCATCCGCTAATTTAATGAAGACTTTATCTACTGACAGGTTCTTACATGTTTCATTTCGTGTCACCGAAAATCTTCAGACGAATAATGTAGAAGGGGTAGAAGATTAACCCAAATTATAATTTTTGAACGAAAAAGATCAAAGCTTTACCCGTATTGTTTTATTTACCCGATGAGAAGTAAAAAACAAAATTGGAAGAATTGAACTAATTCAAATCAAAAATAAAACATTTTTAACTAATAAACATTATTCGTGTACATGCCATAAGTCACTTTTGCCATACTCTGCAATTTTCAAATATTTTACTTTTAAATTTTAAAAAATTTGATTTGAATTAGTTCGAATCAATGAAGTTGGAACTCGTCCATTGCAACTTTTCATTAAATTAATGCAGGTTTTCAATAAATTTTATAAAAAATACCATTTCATTTTATAAAAGTTTCATTAACTCAATGAAGAAGTGTCATTAAAAAACTAGTTTCATAAAAAGTATGAATTTCTTAAGAAACTTTTCGTTCATTTTGTGAAGAAAAGTAGCATAAGTTTACCGAAATTTTTCATTATTTTTTGGCAACTAAAATTCTCTCTTTGTAGGAAACAAATCTCTTAATTTTAGCGATTTTTTCTGCAACGTTATTTTTAAAAAATTTTTAGTAGGATTTTCTATGAGAGGTTTATTTCTATGAGAGTACAAAAGTGTTCATTCTGTAAATTTTTTTTGTTGAAAAATCTATTTGGCAAAACAGACTAAGTCTAGATTTTAAATTTACGTTGATTAATAGAAACAAGTCAACTCAAGTTGGTTCAATTCGTATTTTTTGATATCAATTATCCTTAAGAAGGATTGTTATATATTTTTTCCCAGTTATAAGGCTTTTTCCAATTCCAACATAATGCTTTTCTTCTTGCTCTTTTTTGGATTTCGGAATTGTTTATCATAAAATCAGTAAACATTGAAAATATTGAAAAGAATGACATATATAAGTGTCTTGCGAAGGCGTAGATGTCTATTATTATGATTATCAACTTATGTTACTTGGTGCAGCCAGAAATAATAATAATAAAATAAAAGACTATTGTGACGACATCCAACATTTACAGAGACTTACACGTAAGTAACAATTTACTTAATGTGATGAACGTGAGTCTTAATAAAACTTTGGCATTAAGGTTAAGGCGATACTGTTTTATTTTTTGTCCATCATCGTCATCATCGTTATGTGCAAAAAGTTGATGAAAACTTTTGAAGGCGGCAAAGGTGGCAGAGGCGGTATTTTCTTGATGTCCTGTTCTATCCAGACACCATGGCGAATTCTTGATTTTGCTGTTGTTACTCAACATCAAATGCGGAATATATTTATATGTAACAAAAGAATAAAAGTTTAGGAGTTAAGTTAATGTTGCTGCTGATAATGACGATGTGGATGATGAGTTTGGTGTTGACGTTGTACAAGAAGGCGTTGCACTAATGAAGCCATAAAGTCAAGTTTTTTTTTTTTGTACAATCTTTCATATACAATATAAAATTAATTAAAGCCGTTCTTTAATAAAATCAAAAGAAAAACTAAACAACACCCACATTCACACTTTAATATAAAAGTATTTTTCAACTATAGCTTTTCAAGTTATTCTAGTTGGAAACTCAAGAAAAATGTTATAGTATTTGATGATTTTTTTTTTTGATTATAAACGAAAGTTTCATTGATTTTTAAACAATTTCAAATTGTAAACCATTGAATGTTTAAAATCAAAGCAACATTTTTTTTCCTTTTTCGTAGATTTTCCTTTTTTTGCAATTGCTTTATGGCTTTAATAACTTTTTAACAAGGTGTGAATATCTTTAAACTTCAATCTTTATGCTTAAAACCATAAAATCTTCTATAGCTCATACTAAATCAGTCTAACGCAGCATGTTCGTTTGCTGTCTCTGACGTAAAAGGCTATAAAAACATAGAACAATGGGTCTAAGTCGACACAACCTGTTTCTACACTCATATAAATAAAACTGTAAAAATAGCAGAAAAAGCTAAATACTAGTTAAAAATTACGTTGTAGAAAAAACTGGTAAAATTTGCAGATTTTTTTTGCTAAATATTAATTAAATAAGAACAGCAGAACTAAAACTGTTAACTTAAAAAATATCGGTTATCCCGAGTAAACACGTTTACATATAATCATGCATTATTTTATATAAATATATATGTTAATGCATGATATTATATGTTTATGTATGTTTATATATATTTTTTTTTAATACGATGCCACATATAATTACATCTTATTACATATCGACCAATATATAATCTTATATGACATATACAATTATATGTGATTAATCTAATTAAGTACGAATACATGTATTATTAGATATATAACACAAATCAAAATTATATATAATAACATATATTGTAATATTTAAACAAATGTATTTCCTTTTGGATACAACGACATCATGACCTATTCATATTTATATATCGTACCATACTAGAAAAATGTATATCTTCTTTTGGATACAGAACATTCTGATTGACTTCCGAATTAAAAATAAATTGCCGAATTTCGTCACTTACTCATTGAGTAGTTTATGGATAAAAACCAACAATATTTTTGAAGGTACATACTACATTTATAAAATTTCCATAGATTAATTTTGGCCCACCACAGCATCATTTCATTTACTTGTTTTAAATTGAAAGATGTAGTGGACCAAAATTTCTCTATGAAAATATCATATAAATATATTTCCAAAAGTATGCTCAGAATTACCAAACTTGAGCCCAATTTTATACAAAAATCTAAAAACTACTAGTAGCAAACTGTAATTATTCTCGATTTTTCTTTATTTTTTCCATAGTGAACTGAATAATACTTATCGTTTGAGCATTATTACGCGAAATTGTGCACTTCCGGGACACCCTAATGTGCATTAAAACTTAAAAAAGATTTATGCCGTAACTTTTTTGAAACCGCAAAAAAGTATGTAATATGTTTCTTAATAATTTGTTATGGATTAAACGGATATGATACGATGATTATATATTTGTATGAAATTGTGTATATTTTCATACAATCATATACAAAAATGTTACATTTAGTGCAATTTTTCTAAAACTAGAATTTTACATCTACAGTTTACACAAAATCATATACAATTATATCAGGTCAAAATCCGGATACAACAAAATTGTTACTATATTCAACGTAAATTTAGTAGAATGCAAATGACAGTATATTTTGATAAAATCAACATAATTTTCTAACAAATTGTAGAATGCTGTTTTCAGAAGGGCAGATTTTAATTCGCATAAAAAAACTCTAAAAAAAAACAATAAAAATTTAACTATTTTTATGATTTTTTGTCTAACTACTAATATTTAGCAAATTTTTTGCTGATATTAGCAGATTAATTTGTTTCTTTCAATTAACTAAAGTTTAGCTCTAATATAACTTAATATTTGCAGATTGAACTAATTTATTTTTGCTATTCATATCTTACTAATATCAGCAAAAAAATCTTCTAATTTTAACTAATTTTTAGTAGTTTTAGCAAAAATGTTTACTATTTTTTTCTTCTATTAGTGTCATTGTTACACACAGAGAAAAAAAGTGCCAACCGAATTGAAAAGTGTATATTAATAGTAACAACTTATAAATTCAGTCAGTTCGACTATATTTACATTAGATTTATGAATATTTTGGTTGTTACAAGTAAACTTCAGTTGAAATAACCGAACTTTGTTGTGAAAACTAAAGTTAAGTTGTGCCAACCGTCTGAAATTCGAAATAAACGAATTTGATCCGTAGTAACCGAATTTCAGTTGGCAAATAGCAAAATTTTTCTCTGTGTGTAATTAATAAAGCAGAATTATAAACTTTCACCAGTTCAGTTTACAAAAAAGACTTCAAAAAAGCTTTTAGATTCGATAACTCATTAATGGCACGTCAACGACACGCTGGATATTTTGCAACCAAACTTTCCAGATATTTCAAACTATGCTTTATTAAGAAATTTTTGAAATTTGTTTTGCCTTAAAGCGCCCTCTAGTGGAAATATTGGCAACCAAAGTTGAAACTTTGACAGCATATAAATCGTAGACGGTTGAACATATTTTAAAAATTTTAATTTTGTAGAATTTTGCAAACAAATCTTTATTCAAAAATATATGAAAATTTTATGAAAAAATATTGTGGTTTTTGGTCATTTTTTAAAATTGCCAATGACAGTCCCGACAATGTAATTTTTATAAGTTTAGTAGTATTTTAATAAAAACCATTCATTATTTATGTTTTGAGTAAAAATGGAAGAAATTTTGGAATATTTTAGACTTGGTGTATTGGAAAAGTTCATCGTTCGATTTTCATATTCTTTCATCAACATCAAAAATATAAAAGATTGGGCTTTTTTTATATTTTGAAATCATTTTTGAAAAAAGTTCCATTAAAAAAGGTCAAAAATTTATTTATTCAAATAATTATTTTGCAACTCTGGATAACAATTTTTCGTCAAGGTGTTGAATAATTTTAAGGTTTTTAAATCACTTAATTATCTTTTTTTTTAATTACAAAAGATATTTTAGAGGTCCTCATTTTATTAAAGATTTAAATATTAGAAGTATTAAAAAAATGCTTTAAATTGAACAGATAAAACTTAAATATCAAAAATTTATATATTACAATTTTAATTGCTGACCCATTGTGCATCATTATAACATTTTCTTCTTGTTCTTATGGTTGTTATTTTTCCAACATTTTTTGAAAATTCTTTTGTTGCAGTTTTGGTTTTTTCTTTTTATGCAATGTGATGCCATCATAACGATTAAAAGTTTATGTTATTTTTTCTATGTTCTTGATACAGAATGTAGCTAGCTAGCAATATGTATGCAATAACATCAGCAACAAATGAACAATGCTTTACGCATCTTAGGCTTGCATAAATATTCTTATAATCAAGTAAAAAAAATTGTTACATTGTTCTTCTGTAACATTATTGCCGGTTGATTTTTTTATACAATTTTTTTTTTTTTTTTTTGTAGGACTCTTGGCAGTAAAGCACGCATTTGCTTGTATTTTTTGTGATTTGCCTTAAAGTCTTTGATGCAAATTAAGGCGGCTTGTTAGTTAAACCTGGATTTATGTTTAAAAGGCAAATTTACTGCGACAAACATTAGTTGTTGTTAAAATGGAAATTAAAAGGAAGTTTTTGTAAGCTGTTGGCTTTATGTTTTTTCGTTATGCAAAAAAGTTGAAATATTTAACAGTTTGGTTTGTCTAAAAGTCTCATAAAAAAATATCACAAAATTAACTTATTTTTGTAATTACATTTTTTAGAATTCAGATTTTATATTATTCAGATTTTATATTATATTAATCCGCGATTGAAACACTAAACAATTCCCAAAATTAGGATTCGAAAAAGGCATAATTATTACATCGACCAAATTTTTAAATTTCCATGGAGGGCACTCCAAGCTAAACGCTACGTTTTGATGTAGTTCTAAGATTGACCTGTCTAGGCTTTAGGACCACCTTTGTAATTTTATTGAAAATTGGGGTATTTTTGAAGTTTGGCTTTTTAGTTAATTTCATTCAAAGGAACCATATGAAAAAAGGAACCAAGTGGAAAAATCTGTTAATTGGAGCAGTTTTTTGCGCAACGTCATTTTGAATTTTTTTTTTGAAGTTTTAGCAAATTTACGATTTTTAGATTGTACAACAATTATTGTTAAAAACATCTGAACAAACCCGAGATTTGAGCTCTTGAGAACCACCATTTTTAAATTCAAATATATATTCTTAAGCGTTACCTTACGAAAAATAATAAAAAAAATCTTCAGTAAGCTAATGAAACTTTTTTTCACAAAGTGAAGTAAAATATTCATAAAATTAATAAAAAGCTTCATACTTTTTATAAAATTATACCAAAGAACAATCGAAATTGAGATTTTCTATTTGAATACGAGAAAAGGTTATTTAATTTTGAGATTTTCTACTTAATATAGAGAATAGAACAATTGATATTGTGAATTTCCATTTGAAATTGAGAAAAAAAGAAATGAATTTGAGATTTTTCAATTCAAATTGAGAAACGAACAAATGATATTGAGATTTTCGAATTCAATTTAAGAAAAGGACAAATGATATTAGATTTTCCATTTGATATTGAGAAAAGAACAAATGTAATTGAGATTTTTTAATTGAAATTGTGAAAATAGGAAACAAAATTAAGATTTTCCAATTAATATTGAGAAAACAATAAATGATACTAAGATTTTGTATTTTAAAATGAAAAATAAACGAATGAAATTGGCAAAAGAAGAAATATCATTGAAAAGCACTGATTTTGGAAAAAGTTTGGAATATGCTGAAATTATGTGTAGCTTTGTCCGGAATGGAATCTTACTGAATCATTAATACAATTATACATTTTCCGTGCAATAAATTAGAACAACGCGTTTATCCAACACAATTTTTCCAACTTTATATTTATATTATCATGTTTTTTGCCAGGAACAAGCTTTACCTGATCTGCTAATAGAATTTTCTGGTTCCCGCGCTACAAATGAAAAAAAAAAATGCGTTTAACTAGTAAAATTCGAACATTTCATATCTCCTCCTCCCTGACATTGGTTTGGCCATATTATTAATCTTTTGATCAACAGACATCGTCCATGTACGATCAATTAACGGGCATACACATTTTTTAATACGGACAAAACAAATCTCTATTTCCTTTGTACTTTTCCTAAATTTCATTTGTTTTTTTCTCAATTTCAAATTACAAAATCTAGTTATCATTTGGTTTATTCTCAATTTCAAATATAATTTCTCAATATCATATAAAAAATCTCAAGTTCATTTGTTATTTTATGAATTTCATATGCAAAATCTCAATTTAATTTGTTCTTTTCTCAATATTAAATCAAAAATCTCAATTTCATTTGTTATTTTCTCAATTACAAGTGAAAAATCTTATTTTCATTTGTAGACTGAAAAAAATTTCGTACCTTAAATCGATTTTTTTAAAGCCATTATATTTACATGGACCAAAGCTTAAATTTAAAATTGTATGAAGCTGCGTTTAAGAAATCCAGCAAAATCTCAATTTCATTTGTTCTTTTCTCAATATTAAATCATCTCAATATCATTTGTTATTTTCTCAATTACAAGTGAAAAATCTTAATTTCATTTGTTCTTTTCTCAATAAAAAAGGCAAAGTGCCTTTCTCAATTTCAACTGGAAATTCTTAATTTCATTTGAATTTTTATGCATTTCATATGGAAAGCTCTCAATTTCACTTAATTTATCTTTTTCATTGAGTGAATGCAAATTTGAACAAATAAAATTATATTTTTCATAAAAATTTATGAAAACTTAGATTACCTTAATGAAAAGTTTCAATGAACGAGTTCCAGTGCATTTATGCAGAAATTCATTAATATCATGCAGACAATTCTCTCAGTGTAGCAAAGTATTATTAAATTATTCTTCTACCACATATCAAAATTTTATAAAAATCCAAAAGTTGAGCTTGTAATAATTTCTTTGTTAGATCATAAAACGTGTCGATTTATAACCGACCAAAGCTCATAATTAATAAAAATTGTCACACTCACCACAAAGTCTCCATTAAACAACTGGTAAATGCTTACAATTATATAAGGCTTCATAAAGTTAATATAAGGTACCGGTTGATGGTTTTACCAAAGCTGTAGCAAGACCAATGCTTTACAAATCTGAAATAAAGAAAAGAAACAGTTTATAATTTTTCTTATTTTTCTTAATTTAAATTATAATAAAGAACTGTCTCATATTTCTCTTTTAAATTGGAATGATAAGAAAACATATGAATTCATGAATATCGAACTTTTATTTCCCGGATGAGGCTTTTTGTATGTATTTTTAAACATGCCTTAAAAACTTTTTACAAAATTTTTTTTTCTCAGTGTTTCAAAAAACGTGCCTTTTATAAAAAAAAAATGTAGCAACAAATTTCAATAAATTAAACTTATTTCAGTTTTGTAACTCTTAAAATATTTGGAACTTTAAGCAATAAAATAACAATTAAATGAAAAATATTGCATGTGTTGTTAATTTACAATCTATTAGTATTCTAAAGGAATTATAATAGAATAGACGTTCTTAGAACATGTTGCAATTTAAAACAATTAAATTATTTATGATTGCTAATATATTGGCTGTAATATCGGCAAAGCCAAGTTCCAATTCCAAAATCTCGATGATAGGAGATGTCCGAATTGAAGTAACAGATGGTAAGAATTGTATTAAAGGTAAATACTTAGAAAAAGTAAATGTTTAGATTTTTTTTTTTCCAATTTCTTAAAGATAAATGGCAATGTGATAAATTATTATGTCCTATAAACACCTATCGCTGTTTTGTTGCCAAAGAAAAGGATATTAAGGATCCAACAATTTTACAACGTACCAATATTTGTTACTCAATTGATAATGAAGAATTGCTAAAATCTGTGTTTTTGGAAAAAATTAAGGCCAATAGTAAAATTAAACTGGAAATCAATTCATATCGTAATGGTGTTGTTTCTTCGGTCAATTCTTATGCTTCAAATACTGAACAAAAATCATATCACAAGGAATGGAATTTTGATTTAAGAAAAATGCATCAAGAACAATTGTCTGCTACAAATAAGGAATTAAATGCTCAAATGGCAAGGTTTAATGATGAATTGAGTAAAATGTATCAAGATTTACATGATAAAATAAACTTTAAAATGGATAAATATTGAAGTAGAGTTTAAAGTAATTTTAACAAAAATTGTTTTACAATTTTTGAACTAAAATAAAGTATTAAACATTTTAAATTATAAATTTATAAAATTTTAATATAACATTTTACTTTTAACTTTCAAAAAATTAAAACCAAACTTTTTTTTTGATTTTTTTTGCAGATTTTATATACTGACAGGTTCTTACATTTTTCATTTCGAGTCACAGAAAATGTTTAGACGCCTAATGTAGAAGGGGTCGAAGGTTTACCCAATTTAAAATTTTAAACACAACTTTACTAAAACTTTAATAAAAAAAAAAACAAGTACATGAGGTAAATAACTTTTTTGAGTATACAAAAAAAATGTTGTCTTTAAAAACATTTTTGTGGTGAAAATAAAAAATTATGGTGAAATAATAATTTGAGGTAAATTAAAAATATAATTCACCTCTAAGCGTCTGTTGAAAAAATATGATACCATATTTATATACCAGACGATACTATACAATTGTACTATCCCTATGGGGAATGAGCAGTCAATTGACCTAAAAGTGACTGGTTAGAGAAGGACTTATTACAGGACTGGTATAATTTAATACTGAAGTGGGTTAAGCAGTGTCAATTGTCCTAAAATTACCAATCCTGTAACTGGTAAAGGGAGGACACACCACTTAACCAGAATGCTTATTAACACGAAAAAGCCAGTTGGCCAGAATTTTACCCATTGAAAGCTGTTTAGTTTTCGTTTATGTTATACGACATGGCCCTTTTGCTACAGTCTTGTGGTATGCCCAGCTTTGGTTAGTCCTGTGGCATGCTACTATGTGGTTTAAAGCAGGACAAATGACCCCCACCTATAACAAGCCAATGTTAAAGTTGCCAGTTGTTTACATAGGGTAGGGTTTAGCAGAGGACCGGTCTCTGGCATGAAGGGACCGATCGTGTGGCACACGCAGAACCGGTCCCATTCCCCATAGGGATAATACACCAATTTGTATTGAAAATTTGGAGGCACTTTATGATTTCCACTCATAACATTCCCGCATCGATAAATTGAATATGGATCAAGAATAGATGTACTTTTTTTTTATAAAGAATTCACTAAAATTTTTTTATGCTTTCTAATAATATTTTAGATTTTTCGCATGAATAAACTAACGTTGGGCACCAAGTGTTGACAAATCTAATAAAGTATAATATGGAAATAATAGGGTCTGCCATTCGCATTATATCCTAAATCACGTCATAATATGACCAATAAATAATTTTTTTTTACCTTTCTCTCATTCCCAAGTATAGACACTTTAAAAAATAGATTTCCATAATTTAAAGTTACATCAAAACATTTTTCTTAAACACATAAATAGCGATAAATTGTTTCCATTGACCTCTTACAACATTTTTGAAAATTATTTATAACATTAAGTTAATTGTTAAATTGAGCATGTTTTTTTTACATTCTCTATTTTTGTTTACAAGTTAAAGCCTTAAAAAACACAACGAACTATAATTCTTTCATAGACTGAAAGTATGACATTTGACCTGTTTTTGTCGCTAAACAAATGAAGCCGACAACAAAAAAGTACAACTATTTGGCCATTACTAGTTGTTATATGGAGGGTGTAAGGAGTAGAAAAGGCGGTAGGAGAAGAAGAAGAAAAATATCCCACAGTGATGTAAAGAAAGGAGAACATAACACCCGCACATCAAGGCAAAAACTCTTAAGAAAATCATTTTTTTTTTTGTTAGTTTTTTTCCATCTTAACATTTATGCAAAATTAATGATAGAGAATCTCTAAGGTACATAACTATAGGGGTTAAAGTTTCTATTCTTTACTGTTTTTGCTGTTAAAAGTTATTTGGCAAAGAATTGTATTTAATCACTTTTTATTTGTGAAAAAAATCCACTAACAACAGCACAAATCTACAAGTTGGCCACAATATTTTCTGTTTTTGTTGTGACCAGAAATTGGGTTAGTTTAAAGCTGTGTGGCCGTTAAAATCATGAGAATCAATTAAATAATTTTTGCTGTTTTTTAAACACCCTCAAGGTTTGAAAATGAAACAGCATTTTGAAAAAAAAAATAAATAAACTAAAATAAATAATATAAAAATTATAACACATTTAGGTTAAATAAATTATTAAACTAAATTTTTGTAATTTTCTAATAGATAATTTGATAATCAAATGTGTCAAATAATTGTGTTAAAGAAAGTTTTCTATATCATATATTTATAAAGGGACGTAACTACACTGGGGGTATATACTCAACAAAAAAAGTTAGTAAAGTCAGCAAAATTTTAGTCAGAAGGGTGCTTGCAAAAAAATTACTAAATTCAGACAAATTTTTTGCTGAAAATCAGCGAGCTGATTTTTACTAACAAAATTAGTATATTCAGCAAAGTTTTGCTAACACTTTGTTGATTAAAAATTATAAAATCCTTGCTAAAAGTTAACAAAATTTTTGCTGAATATTAGTAGACTAAAAAAACTCAACAAATTTGTAGAAAAATTATACTTCAGTTAATTTATTTGCTCAAAATCCTAAAAAAAAATGTTGTAATTCTTTTAAAATAATTTAAAATAAGTTACAAAATATAATAATGTTCATACTCCCACATTAACGACATGAATTAATGTAATATCTGAAAATATATAGAAATAATTATATATAACATAAACAAAATTATCTTTCAACTACTTACATGCATTAATGGTTGTCTAAATGATAACATCTTTTATAGGAAGACAAATGCCTTAGATAATTCAAGAAACGAAACAATAATAAAACACAACTCTTTTTTTTGTATAACATAAAAAATTACCTATGATGAGTGTCCTTGTCTTTTGCTTTAGTCTGTCTACCTGAACGTATATTTGTTTCAAATTTAAATTGCCCATTTAACCACACTACAAAAATCTTTCGTGGTTGATTTTTTATATGTCTTACAAGAGTTGTACTTTTTAGTATCATTTTCCTCTTCTCTACTACATCTTGACATGTAGCGACATCTACTTAATTCTGCGTATATTTTTCAATCTGGGTTTCGTTTACACTATTAATGTTCTTTTAACAAAATAAATTAGTCAAATGTTAGAAATCATTAGTTCAAAACAGTTAAGTGCTGAATAAGTATTTCTAAAATTTTAGCTGAAAACATAATTTTAGCAAAAAATTTGCTGAAAAATATTATACTTGATTTACAAGACGTTTTAATAACTTTTCTACTACCTAATTTTATTGAGTGTAGTTTTACCAATGATAGGTTTTCTCTGTTCAAAATATTCAGTAAGTTTTGGTGCCTCAAATAATTATGCAATAACGATCTGAAGTAGTAATAGAGAAGCCCAAGCCTTGACACAATCGTGGATTCTTAAAAATGACTTAGACTTTCGAATAGTCGTAACAGTATAAAGGCAGAAAGAAAATTAGCTTAAGTGGCTTAAGTCAAGTTTTGATATGAAATGAAAATTAAATTTTTTTTAAATTTAAATAATTGTATTTCTAAACTTTCGTTTCATGCCAGCATCTGACTTAAGTTACTTAACACAATTTTATGTTTCAACCTTAAGTGTCTTGACACACAGTTCCGGAAAATTTGAAAAGGTGTTGCTTGTACTTTTGAGGCATGCTTCTAATTTTAAGTTTTTAAATGATTTTAGAAAATAGGAAAATAATCTAAAACTAAAAATTTTCCTACGGGAATTTGGCAAGCAAAATTTATAAAAACTTTTACACATTTTTGTGATATTGTACAATTAGATGAATGCAAGAAGGCAACAGTGGGTCTAAAAAGATTTAATTTTGTATTTATGTACTTTAGCAAATGTTTCAAATAAAACAATAATAAAAATAAATAAATTGCCCCCTATAACTGAAATAAATAAATAAATAAATTGACCCCCCCCCCCCCCACCCCTTACAATAAATTTCTAGCTACGGCCTTGATTAACAGTTTTGTTATAACGCTGTTAAATTATATCGCTACATAATTAATGTTTTGTGACTAAATTTGTACTAATTTAAATTTTTAACAACATTTTTTATAAAAATTGAATATTTCTTGAACTTTAACATGTCTATTAGTTAATAACTTTTAAATGTTTACCTTTTTTGTTATTCTTTGTAATACTTTCTTTAAAAATGTTAATTATAGATTTTAAAAATACAAATTAAGTTTTCATTTTCGTTTCAAACAAAAACACTCAGAAACAGGGTCAATATGCTGCAAGTTATATATTTTGAAATTAAACCAAAAACCTTAACCAATCAATGGTTAAACTAATTAACTAATTATTAAAATGCCAACAAAATTAAACCACAATTTGTTAGACAAAAAAAAAAAAAAATATGAAAGTTAATTGAGAAATTATTATGGTTTAAAACTTATTTATAAACAGTATGTTTTTACAAGTTTATTTATTGGAAAACTAAAATGTTTATCGAAAACAATGTTAAAAATGTTTAAAAATCTACATACCTATGTATTTCAGATAACCTATTGTGTTAATTTAAATTGGTTTTTCAGCACAAAGAAATATAAGAAACAGCCCGTATTGAGATTTTAATCATTCATAGTAAAAATATCTGTGTTTTTTCAGGTTATTTACCTTTTTGTTGAAATTATAACAAATATCTTTGCTATTTTTTCATTATTTTTTGTTTTTTTTATTAAAACTCTTGATGTTGGCTATAAAATTCAATCAATTATAAAGATCTTCAACCAGAAAGTCTATTTTTTTTTTTTGTTCTTTTTAAGAACTTACAAATGTTTAATTTGCGGTAATTATGCAAAACAATTGAGAGACATGGAATCATTTTTTTGTTGACCACATTTATTTATTAGTATTATAGAAAATAGGTTTATATTGTTCATGCCTTCTTTCGTATACCCTATTGGGGTTAAACTGAATCATTAATTAGTTGATTAAGAATTTTGTCAAATTAACACCCAACAAAGTTTTTTAGAATCTATTAATCTATTAAACAAACATTTGTCATTTGTTTTAACTGTTCAAAAAGTTACTAACAATTGTAGTAAAAAATGAACCATATATGTTAGTAAAAAATAAACAAACATTTCTTTTTTTAAATGAACTACAAGGTTAGTAAAAAATTAAATTTGTTCTACAAATGACTGACATTTACATTAAAATAAATAAACTGTATTACAACCCAAACAACTACAATTTTTTAAAGCAGAAGATCCCTGAGTGTACTAGTAGAAAAAAAATAGTAAACATTTTTGCTAAAACTACTAAAAATTAGTTCAAAATGACGGTGCAGAAAAAACTGCTAAATGTTTGTAAGAAGAGCAAAACTTAATTTGTTGAATCTACAAACAATTTTTTATATTTAAGCTAAATTTTGTTAGTTGAAAGCATCAAATCAATTGCTAAATCAGCAAAAAATTTGCTAAATATTAGTATACAAAAAGCGGCTCTATGAAATAAGGCGCCAATAAAATAAGTTCCCAAACCAAAAATGAAATAAGGCCCCAAAAATTTCTAATAAAACAAATTGGGGTCTTATTTCATTTTTTGGGGCTTTATTTCATTTTTTTTGGACCTTATTTCATAATGAGGAAAAAAAACCCCTAAGAGCGGCCGAAGGCCGCCACCCAGAAGAACTTGTTTTTCAAATCAGATGTCGAATCCGTTGAAATCTTATATTTTTAAGACATCAAGTAACATTTATTTGACCTGTCATAACTTTTTATATCCCAAAATACCAACCAAGAATTATTGTTTTTTAATGATTATTTTTTTAAAAGTCTATTTTATTAAAAATTTTACGTATATATTAGTGTCTAAACGTTAAATAAACAGAAGATAAAAAACAATCAATTAGCTGTTTAAATGACAAAGCTATGACTGGTCAAATTATATTACTTATTGTCCTAAAATAAGATTTCAACGGATTCGACATTGGATTTGTAAAAAAAAGATTTTCTGTGTGGCAGCCTTCGGCCGCTCTTAGGGTTTTTTTCCTCCGTAGAACGCTGCAGGCGGCTACGCGAAATAAAGTTTTTTCTTCGTGCGACACAAAAAACAAACTATCAATTCGTTTGCTATATTTTTTAGGGTACAAGAATAATCTTCCAGTGAATATTGTTTAAAATTGTTTTTTAGTGAAATATTTTTAATGTTCATATTTACAGGTTCCATTTACTAATATTTCTTATGTTCTTGCAGTCAAACAGCTGAGGACTCTTTGCAGGTATATACACAAAAGCTATGTATTAATTAGGAATAAAAAAATATTTTAATGTAATATATAATTTAGTTTTTTTTTTTTAATTGGGGCCTTATTTCATTTTCGAAATGAGGCTTTTCTTTATTATGAAATAAAGCCCCAAAAATTGCGGTGTTATTTCATTTTATTTTGGGGTTTTGTTTCATTTTGTTGGGGCTTTTAATGGGTATTTCATATTGAAATAAAGCCCCAAAAAATGGGGAGTTATTTCATTTTTGGTTTGGGGACTTATTTCATAGAGCCACAAAAAGCAGCAAACAAAAACTGTAATATCAACAAAATTTTTGCTATATTTATTTATTTATTTGCTAAAGTCAACAGAAATATTTGCTAAAAAACTATTCTTATCTAAAAAATTATATTTTTTGTCTACTATATGTAATTTTTTTTAGTAGATTAATATGTTAATTTAAATTCGCTTAAATTTAAACAAAAATTTGTAAACTTAACTGTGACGAAAATTTTTTGCCGACATGAAATCAGTACAAAACTGTTTTCAAATATACATTTTGTGATGAATACTAAATGACTGCAAAATTTTTCTTTTCCTAAGCAAAAATTCAAATTAAGAAGGTTTTTGGTCAAAAAAAAAAAAATAAACTCTAACAAGGAGAGTCCCTCAATAGGTTCTCTCCGATCTTAATGAAATTTAGATATGTGTTAGTGTAGGAGACACAGCACAATCCCATGCTCAGGTGTTAATAAGTGTGGTCAAAACTGACGGTTTATTTCGTATTGTATCTAAGAAACTTTATAGAATTGGGGAACCAAATAAAATAGTTTTTGAAGACTCATTAATTGATATATAAAATATACCCAATAACTTTCAACTGTTTTTGGTTATTCAAAAAATGTGTTTAAGTGAAATTAAAAATAGCGTTTTGTTAAGGAATTATAGTTGGCTTAAGCTAAAAACTATGTATATTGATGCCTGTTTAATTTAATCGCTTTTGCCGATATTCGTAACTTGTCAGCATTTATGCGACTTTTACTGCAGAGCTTTTTTCACCTATATTATAAATGTTTAATATAAATGGTAACCATAAATTACTAGATATGGTTATTAACATTTTTGGTTTTTAGAGTATTTCAATTTTGACCAAACTAAAAAAATTAAACCAAACAAAAAAAAAAATACGTGTCCTTTATTTTTTTCTCCCCTTTATCATATATCCAAATTTTATTTAGATCGGAGAAACCCCATCGGGAGATGGGTTTTTAGTTGAGTTTTTTACGTTTTCTTTCCCTTACTAAAATTAACTTTTGAGAAAATGGGCATAAACGAAAGATATTGGAGAGATCAATCTTCAAATACAAAAAAAATCTTTAAAACATCCATTAGAAAAAAAGTTTTGAACGTTTTCTAATCCCATTTTTAGCTGCCAATTTTTTCTTCAGAAGTACACTCAGGAAATTAAGAAGGTGGAAATGACTAAAACTGACAGTTGAAATAACTACAAATCATACTTGAGAATAGTTAATTGAATGGACCAATTGATTGACGATTTAATTGTCATTACTTGATGTCAATGGTAATTACATTTTTTGGCATTACAATTGCTTAAAACAATGAAAATTAAAAAAGACAAGAATGGAGCAAAATTGATGAGTAATAGGGTTTTTTGTTAAAGTTCTGCCTATTATGGGGGCTCTAGTTTTTCTAAAACTTTGGGTTCTGATGAGATCTTTAGCCAGATCGAAATACTAGTATCAACCTAGCTAATATGTTTGATTTGCTTTATTTTTGTAAATATACGGAGGTTGAAAGCTCGTTATAAATTTAAAATAACATGAAAATAATCTCGGTGTATATAAAAACAAAAAACTAATATAAATGTAATAAATTTTGTTTTAATTTCCCAATTAAAGGGCTCTTTATGAATTGATAGAAATATATCAATGATTATGAGAAAATTTTGTGTTGATAAAAAAAAGTTTTGATTTTTTTTTTCTCGCAAAATTGGTATAAAATCTTAATTAAGAGCTTGTTATACGAAAACAATTTTGAAAACTTTGTAAATGGCGTCATTGCATTTATAGTTCTAATTTAAAACCTTTTTCCCAATTAGTCATTAAAGTATAATTTTAACATTTTTGGCTTAGAATTAATCAAAATAAAGGTAAAATCGATAAATTCGGATTAACAACATTTTTTAATCCAATTTTTGGCTTAGCAATATTTTTTTTTAGAAATAAGATTTTAATTTTTTTTTAAATATACACGGACGGACGGACGGAATACAAATTTGTTTCCGTAACAAACATCCAAGATTTTAAAATATTAAAACACCCTTCTTAACCATAGATTCAAAACAGGTTTCCTACATAAATACTTTTAGATTTCTAAAATATATTTTTACATATCCAATTAAGAACTTTGTAATGTAAAAAATAGCTGGTCAAGAATGTGTTCAGTTACTTTAATCCTATATGGATTAAAACTTCAGGTTTTCTATGTAAAAAGTTTAATTGTTGAAAATGTTAAAAATCAGTACACTGCTAGAAATTTGTGCGTAGTATTAATGAATTCCTTCATTAATCCAATGAATTTTTTCATTAAAAAGTCCACAAAGAAACGTTTCATTGAGTCCATGAAAGGCGTTTCATTAAATCAATTTTAATGAATGGTTTCATTGACCCAATGAAAATTTTATAAAGTATATGAAATTTTTTTATTTATCCTACCCTAATCGTTATGAAAGTTTCATGTGTTTAATGAATAAAATTCATAACTTGTATGAAATATTTTCGTTTATATTTAATAATTTGCACTTTTTATGATTATTTTAGCATATCATTAATTTAGTGGTTACTGGGAAATTATCATTCGTTGATATTATTTGCAAGGTCTGGTCTTTATAGGATCTATAAAATATTTTTATAAAAAAAGTTCGAAAGTAAACATCACAGGCTGTTCTGCAAAAGCGATGGCAGATTTTTATTAAACTCAAGACTTATTTAGCGAATTTTCGTTACTTGGAATATTATGACATGTAAGATAATTTGTGTTAAAATATGACATATTTTCTTATATATGTATATGTCGGTACAAAATATTAAAAAAAAAATTTTTATCGATCTGGCTTGGAATTCTGTAGAACGATCGACGATTATAGTACACTTTTGGTAGCTAAATTACGACCATATTAGATAAAAATTTTAAATATTGTTAACAATGTTGTTAAAAAACAAAAATTTATAATCGTTTAGCATAACGTTTTTGTGTAACATCGTCAAAACGATAACAGTTTAGGTCTCGTTTTGAACAAAACTATATCGTTTTTCTTAGAGAATCTGTTCCTTGGAATTTAGTGACTAACTATTCAAATTCGTCAAAAATTGTTAGGCAAACTTATTTTTTTTTTTTTTATTTAAAAATGATGGTAATAAAAATTTTTTTTTTTTATTACAATTCAAAATTTGTACTGAAAAAAAATTTGAAAATTTTTCATTGATTTAATGAACTTTTTTTTATGAAATTATGAAAAAATCATAAAAAATGTTAATGAAAAATACCAATATTAATGAATTTTCATTCAGTTAATGAAATTTTTCATTAAACCAATGAATCGATTTTAGTGAAATCGTTTCATTGATACTATGAAGGAGAATTCTATCAGTGTACATTCAGTACAAATTTAAAAAAATTAGAACAAATAAGTACAATATTTTTTCATCATTATGCGTGATCAAAAATTAGTACATGTACTGATCAAATCAGTACTAATGGTCACCCCAGATTTAACAGCTTCAGCGTTATTTTGGACTAATTTTTTTTAGAGGTTTTAACAATTTTTTTATTTATTTATTAGTGTAGCATATTTATTAATTGGTTCTTACCGTTTAAAATCTATTTGCATATTAACTTTTTCGTTAAACCGTTATAAATTTACGCACAAACATCAGTAGTGGTAACAAATATAGTATGGCGGATAAGTACGAACCTTTTATAGTGTTGGCCATTTATTCAGACATAAAATACGTCGAACAATTAATGCCAAATTTACTTTTATAGATTACACTGCGCTACAAAATGCACCCCTAAAATCGAAAACAAGAGTACCGATCATTGATCCTAAATATTTCGGAATATTATTATTAAGTGAAAAAACGTACCCTGTTTTTTCACTTATGGGTCAGATTTTTTGCAAATTTGCATTAAAGTTTTGCATGTTTTAACGCCGTTTTTTTTTTGAATATAAAATTTTAAAAATCAAATATTTTATCTTATTTTTTTTTATAGTAAATACATAAAGACCTTCATTAACACTCGTTTATCAAATTTGGTTAATTAATGTGCAGCATTAACAAGTAAATTCGCATTTTTTTTCTCAGTTTTTACTATATTTTACCATTTTTGCACAATTTATCATCCCATTTCGCAATCGATCAAAGCATTTTTGTGAATTTTTGAGTAACTTAGAAATTTTTTCGCTGTATGAATATTAAAATAAAATTTTAAACTATTTTGTAGACATTCACTGTAATGAGAGTGTTTGTTAAAATAGCTTTCACAAATATCAGAGCTGTAAATGAATCGTTCTTTTTTGATTTAAAATCGGCTTAGAAGTAACTAAGTTAAATTACGTTTTTTGTCGATAACTTCAGATTTTGAGGGTGTATTTAAGATTCTGAAAATTGAAAAATGATTTACTCAACAAGTTCTCCAGCCTACACTAGGTCATTTTACAAGTTTTTTTCACTGTAGCACCGTGTTATTAATCATATTTATAAAATTTTCTTATATGTGATGAAGAGTTTCATAAAATTAATTTGAATTAATTCAAAATCAATTCAATTCAAATGAATTGCAATTCATTTTTCTAATTCATTTGAATTAATTCAAAATCAATTCAAGTCAAATGAATTGGAAATGAATTGCAATTAATTTCGCCAAACTCATTTGAATTGAAAATTAATTGTAATTCATTTTGCCGAATTCATTTGATTTAAAATGAATTGCAATTGATTCCAGCCAAATCAAATTTCATTCAATTCGTTTTTTGGCGAAAAGAATTAATTCAAAATTTTACTAATTCAGTGCTAATTCTAATTCAAAAATGAATGATTCATTTACAGCTCTAAAAATTATAAACTTTTTTGACTGAATTTCGGTACACATAATTTTTTAAGCTGTTTACATATAATATTAAAAGATGAACTCATAGATTGTCTTTTTTCGCTATGCTGCACATTACGCGTTTTTTCCATGAGCCGTACTTTTTTTTGTTTTCGTTTTTACACGAAAGAATTGTCTAGATTTTTCTTTTTGCACAAAAATGTTATTATCGATTGCGAAATGGGTTCATAATAAACGCGGATTTACTTGTAAATGCTGCAAATGTATTAACTAAATTTGATACCCAAATGTTAATGAAGGTCTTTGATTTTTAAAATTTTATGTATAAAAACTGCGTTAAAACATGCAAAACTTTAATGGAAAATTGCTAAAAATCTGGCCCATAAGTGAAAAAAATGGGTACGTCATTAAAATCTGCGTGTCCGAAATATTTAGAATCAATGGTCGGTACACTTGTTTTATTTTTCGAGTTGCGCAGTGTTATTTTTCAGTTAAATTTTTGTATGTTACTGATTTCTCAAATTGGATAACAGTTAACAGTTGTTTTAGTTCATTTTAAATATATAGTTGGTATCAGCATAAATTCTAATTTACATTCACAGTTGGAAGTCTTAGGTAATCAAGGTATAAGTATAAATAATATAAGTTCAAATAAATATTCTTAAAAAAATAATCAAAAATAAAAAAGAAAGACATTAAAGAAGGTTTTTGAAGTAAAAAATTATTGATATTGCGTTATAAGATTTGGGAAGTAGTACATAAGTGGACAGTTTATGTTAATAACAATAATTTTCATTAAAGTTTGCTAATTTTTGGTTTTTGTATGATTTGTTGTTTTTTTTTTGCAGTTTTTATTAAAAGACAAATTGCGTTGAAATTAGATATTTATTCATCTTTAATTTATCATTTCTATAAATTTTAATTTAAATTTTTATATTTTTTATTGTATGTAAAACTAAAAATTTTATTAGCCATTATTTTTTTCCACCGGTATTGAATAGCCGACACAGACCGTTCGACCAACCGCTGTCTTTTATTTTGCCATAATCGTTCATAAAAAAACTACAAAAAATCCAAATTCATAACCACCAGCGCGCCTAAACTCTCGGTGAAAAGAAGAAAAGTATTAAAAAAAAAAACATTTGTTCTTTGTGGCACGTATACTTTTTCAAATCTTACAAAAAAAAAAAAATAACGAAACAAAAAACACTTGTAAAATTGTGTTTTAAGTCGTAGTGTAGTGGAAGTGTAGTGTAGTTTAGTTAGTGCATGACTTATTCATATAAAAATACAATACATAAAATTTAATAAATACATGTACACATTTTTATGACATAATATGCCGGTTATTGACTTTTGAGTGTTGATTTCGGTAAAAATAAATTAAAAAAGAAATTGAATATCATAAAATTAAATAAATTCAATTAAATTAAAATATGATAAAATTAGAATTTTGTATGTATTGTTGATCTTTTAAAATTGCATTTCATTTTGAATTGTCAGGTTTGAGATCAAAATAAAAATGTTACTATTTCAAATAGAAAACACTTATTGTTAATAAATGTAAGCGAAGATGAAAAAAATCTAGCGCTGATCTCCACAAGATTTTTTTCATCTTCTTTTGCATTTATTAACAATTAAAATTTTTGTATGAAATGATGAAGGGCTTTATGAAACTTTTCATGATATTTATGAAAACTTCATAAATAGGAGGAATAATTGACGGTAAATGATTTATGAAACAATATAAATATTATGAAACTTTTTCCTTGAATGCAAGAGAATGAACAATTTCTTAAATCTTATGAAAATCTTCATAATTTTAATGAAACTACTATAAATGATGAAACTTTTTCATAAAATTATATGAAAACCTGCATTCGTTTATGGAAGGCTTCAATAGGCGAATCCCAGTGACACGTCATAGACCTAAAGCAAAAATTCATTGATATCATGCAGATAATTCTCTTAGTGTACTTAAAAATTAATTTAATCAATTTCTATTTAAATATTAGAGTTCACTTATACTTTAAACCTATGTAACGATTTTGCAAATTTTCAATACCAAATTGACCGGTTGGGAATTTCGATTTTCGACCTGTAGTTTGAAGACTTTCTTATTGTTATATATATTTCTGTTCAAAACAATCCTACACTAATAGAAAATAAGTTTGATATAATTTTTATTAAAAATAAAAATTATGTTTTTTCGACCTTTAATTGGGCAATGAAAATTAAAATTATTCAAGTTCGAGGCCATACTCTATATTTCTTTATTAGGATATTGTCCTAACAAATAATCTATAGTTTTTTGTTTTCAAATTTATTACTTGACCCTTTCAGGAATGTGTTGATAGATCTATTTCGGAAATTTTCTAGCTTCCCATCATCAGAACACGTTTTGAAAGAGGTAACAATCCCATGCCAAACATCAAACATTCATATAAACTAGTTTACCCACTACATGAGAACTAATATATGAGCTCGAAGTTAAACATTATCACCATTGATCAAAAAATAAATTGAAAACTTGTTTGTTATGTGCAAGGTCCACTTTTGGTGAATATTCAATACAAGTTTCTTTAAAAACGTGTTCTGATGATGAGAACCTAGGAAATTCCCGAAATAGATCTATCAACACATTCCTGAAAGGGCAAATAATAAATTTGAAAACAAAAAAAACTCTATAGATTATTTGTTAGGACAATATCCTAATAAAGAAATATAGAGTATGGCCTCGAACTTAAATAATAGAAAATATTTAGTAAACATATTAGCTAAAACTACTAAAACTTAGTTCAAAATGACTTTACAGGAAAAACTTCTATAATTAGCAGTTTTTTTTTTTGCTGAAAATCAGATAGATAATAAGAGCAAAAAAATCGACTGAATCTGTTATATTTGAGTCTAATTTTAGTAAATTAAAAGTAACAAAATAATTTTATTAAATTAACAAATAATTTGGCATATACAGGTATCCCTCGATTTACGCGGTACTTTATTTGCGCGGTTTCGATATAACGCGATTTAATAATAGTGACCATTTTTCTATATAACGCGTTTTTTTTTACGCGTTTTTAGTATAACGCGATTTAAAAATAGTGGCAACCCTCTAATTGCGCGCATTACACCATTTTTTTTTAAGCATTATCAGCTGTTTGCAAAAAAGAAGAGGTTAAATTTAATTTGCAGTGTAAAAAATCTTTAAAGGTAATTAAAAATAAACAATTTGCTGTGGTTTTGGTTTTCCTAATGATAATGTTGTTACTCCGTTAACAGCGGAAGTTGCTCAAATACTACAAGTAATTGAAACATCTGAATTATTTGAAAAAATTGTTGATGAGGATATATTGGAGATGATAAATGATGTTCCAGAATTGACAGAACAAGATCTCATTGAATTAGCCACGGACCCCGATGAATCAACTGAAGACGAAAGTGATAGTGAGGATAATCCAGATTTTGATTCTTCTAAGTTGAAAACTTTTATACAAATGGCTAAGGATTTGATAAAATTTTCCACTGAATAAAAAAATTTCCACTGATCAGATTTATTTCAGTGTTCAATACAAAAATCGTTGGCATCATACGAAGAACTTTTAAAACAATAGGAACAGCAAAAAAAGCAAAAGTGAATAACAGACTTCTTTAAAGTGGACGAAGACGTTAATTGTGACCAAAATTCTGAAGACGTTAACTAGACAAAGACTCTGAAAAAGTAGTCTTTGACGAAGATACTGAAGATTTTAACTATGACGAAATCGGAGAAGATTAGCAATATGTATAATATTTTATATTTTTTATGAATTTTTTGTTTTCTTTTTGTTAATTTATGTTTTATTGATTTAAAAAGCCGGAATGAAGTTTTTTTTTATAAAATTTTTGTTACTTTTTGTTAATTTATAAATTTTGAATTTTTTTTCAAAGCTAGTTTAAATATACTATTTTTACAAATAATATTTTGTTATAACTATTGAAAAGTACAAATAAAATAAATTTAATTTAAATTATATTAATAAGCTTTTCTTTTAACACGGATTTTCTGTCCCAAATTTGAATTTTGTATGAAGTTAGTGTTTCAATTTGCGCGGTTTATTATATTGCTGGTCCCAAAACAGAATTTTGTATTGATATAGAACCTTTATTTATGCGGTTTTGAATTACGCGGTTTTTTTTTCGGTCCCAACGTGCCGCGTAAATCGAGGGATACCTGTATTGGTAAATTTAAAATTTCCAAAGCTTTTTTTTTAATTTTTTTTTTTTATGCGAGTAAAAATCTGACCTTTTGGAATCATCAGTCAACAAATTTTTTGCAAATATTTCTGTTGATTTTACAAAATTTTAAAGTTATTTGCATTTACGTTAATTTAAGGTAAATATAGCAAAAATTTCGTCGAAAAAACGGGGTTTCTTTGCTGTTTTTTCCTAAAAATATTTTGTAAGTTTTTTTTGCTGATTTTAGCGGAGTAAATTGCTATTTTAAATTAACTACAATTCACTCGAATATTTCTTATCTTGGTAATATTTAGCAATAACATCTGCTAATTTTAAATTTTTTTTCTGCAACGTCAATGCTACAACCAATGACGAAAATTTATTTTTAATACATTATTTTTCAAACCCAATATTTTTGCAACTGCAATTCAGAATACATCAATTAAAACTCAGAGTTTAAATTGTAAATTCAGAAAATAGCAATTGAAAAATTAAGGTAAGAATATTAATCTTAAATTTAAAAATATTAATTGATACAATATCAAATATTTCCGTTTAAACTGAAATTTATAAAACTTAAATTTATATTCACAAAATTCCCTGCAAAACTAAGACCACATCAACTGATTAGAAATTCGGATTTTCAATTGATGTTATGATAGCTTCTCAATTTTAAATAGAAAGTCTAAATTACAAATTACATTTTCTTGATTTCAAATGAAAATTCTTTATTTCAATTGATGATTTCTAAATTTCAAATGAAAATTCTGTATTTCAATTGATAGGAAAACACAAAAAAAATATATGCTCACACGGTTTATGAAACTTTTTTATGAAATGACGAAGTTTTATGAAACATTTAACATACATTTTTATGAAAATCTTCACCATATCTATGAAAACTTTATAAATATGATGAAGAATAACTGATGACAAACGATTTATGAACAGTTTCATCAATATGATGAAACTTTTTCCCTGAGTGTAGCTTTTATTGCTATTTGTAACTAAATTGGGTATCAAATGAAAGTTTATACACAATTTACCGTTTTTCTGCCCAATAATGCCTTCCTTGTTAGTCCATTTCCTAATCTCTTCGGAAGTTTTAGAACATTCATTAAAAATTCTCTATCATTTAGCCTATCGCTTCTATTAAATCTACGTGCTGTTAGATATCATACAATTGTGGTATACAAATCATATCACTGCGGGTGAATAAAGAATATCATTCTTACCACGTTATCAACAAAAATATTTTGTGATAATCATCTCTCATATTCATTTGAAAGCATAATTTCAAATATTATTTTTGTATTGTTTATCAAATGCTCAAACTTGGTTATTGTTGTATCCAACATGTTGAAGACAAAACACCAAGTTTAATCCGACAAAACCAAACCAAACTCAAACTAATAATTGCTAACATTTGTTTAAGCCAAAACAACATAAAACAGTCTTTGACGGTAGAGCAACGTGAAAAGATGTGTTGAATCTTAATGCTAAAGTTAAAAACAAAAAAAAAGAAAACGAAACGAGAAAATATAAATTTAAAAAATAAGAAGAAAAAAATCGTAAATGCCACATAACTAACGAAGTGTAAAAACGAAACCAAAACGCAAAAAAACGAAAATTTTTGTTTATAAACGAGAAAAATAACGTAGAGAATCACTAACAAAGCACGAAGTGTACGAAAAAAAAGTGATTTTGGTTTAGGCCAAACACGAAACAAAGAAGTAAACTTGCAGCAGCAGTTTACATTTAGAGTATTACTTTACACCAAATCACCTCAACTAACAACAGCAACAACCAAGTGCAATTTTAAATGTTTTGCTAGTGCAAAATTTTGTTGTTGTTGGTGTTTGCGTTTAAACGGTCGGTCATTTTAGTGTGCGGTTCAGTGCTAGTGTAGTTCGTGTTGCAACAACATAAATGCATTTACTAATGTCGATCAGTTAGGCATGGTCCGTCACGAAAGACGGTCGATGGCCGCAACTGTATCAATAGCGATGATGTGTGCCAAACGTAGAAAAACGCGATATTTACGACAAAAATCATTAATCACTTGGATTATTCTCCTACTTTGTATCGGACAAGTTTATCACGTGACATTGGCCTTAGATGCCTTGGAATTGGCTAATTATGCCAATGAAGCTGATGTGGCCGGTGTAGGACGTACAGCACACGAGCCTAGATTCGGTGAACGTTTATTACCCTTACGTAAAAAGAATCACAATAATAATAATGGTGCGGTTAATATAAATCTTAGAACACCGCCGAAAGCTCAAAATGTGAATAATCATGTTATAAGTGTAAGCACAGAAAAAAGTGTAAATAGTCTATTAAATAAAAGTAATTATATAGTGAGTCAAGAAAGTGTTGTTAAAGTAAGATCTAAAAATCAAGTGACTAATAATCGTAAAACCGAAGAACACAATTCCGAAGCATTTACGCTATCTGTGGCAACATTAGAGGATGATCAAAAATTTGACACGATAACCGCAGCTCCTAGAACACGTCAGGCGAAGCAATTAAATCGTAGAGAAGATACAAATATAATGGATAATAACAATAACAACAACATATTGGTGGCAAATGTTTCTAAAGCTGATCGTTTGGAAATGTCTACAGAATTTTTTGTAGTACCCTCGAGTTCTACATTATCTCCAACGGCCACCTTAAGTCCTTCAAGATCAGGCTCTAAAGCTAGGGGTTTACCTAATTTTATACAACCTTCAGTATCAGCACCTGGTGGTCCCAGATCTATTTTAATAGTGGCACCTAAATCTTCTACGAAAACTAATAGTTCTGCTACACCACCCACTATAATATCAACTCATCTTAATTTTACGGGTTTACGTAAAGAACCCTGGGTAGTTCCCGTATTGGTACTGGCTTCACTAACCATGTTAATGATGACCGCCTTTGAAATATTTGTTTTATTTAAGGCCTGGAGAACCTCACCCTCTAGAAGGCATTTATTCTTGGGACAAATGTTATTGCTGGGATTATTTGCTTGTGCGGGATTGGGCGCCATAATAACAGCTCAACCTTCTTTGCTAACATGTGGTACTATAAGATTTGGTGTGGGAGTAGCATATGCCTTAGTTTTTGCTGCTTTGCTAGTGAAATGTGTATTTTTAATAAGTTTAAATGGTGGTGTTTATTTACCAGCTCCATATCAAGGATTATTATTGCTATTTGCTGTACTCATACAAGTGGCTATAGGAGCTCAGTGGCTGATAACATCACCACCCCGAATTATTTACTCTTTCGGTGCCGTTTGGTGGTAACTCTTTACTAGCATCTACTATGGCTTCTCAGGCTGAGCACTACTCAACAACATCATCATTTTCTTCCATATTCCATACTAGTTCACCCACAGATATGTATGCCCGTATTACTACCTCTGGCACAGTTTTATTACCTCTATGTAAAACTCAATTCTCAGAGTTATTATTCTCTTTAATCTACATAATTTTCCTCATAGTATTTGTCTCGGTCTTAGCCATAAAGTCAAGAGGCATTAGAGATAATTACCGTGAAGCCACTTATATTGGTTTAGCCATTGGTGGTGCTATACCCATTTGGTTGGGTTGGATGCTTTGCGGTTTAGCCGTTGCAGAACGCCATAAAGATGCCTGTATAGCTTTTGGTTTGGTAGCTACTTCTGCTACTGTTTTTCCTGGTCATGTTTATGCCCAAGGGTAGACAATTGGCTGCCATGGGTAAGGAGGGCCTATATGTAGAGGATAGAGAAGAACAATTTAGTTCTCTAAGCCGGGGAGGTTCTGGATATTCACCGTCATTCTTTCATTTTAAACCCATTAAATATGGTGTCATGGGTGGAGGAGGTTTCCAAAATTCTGCATCAAATTCTGCTAATGGTGGGAATATAAAACATTCATCAAATGGCTTAAATGCAGGAGGTAAGTTGAAACAAGAAATTTAATGTTTTTAAAATTGTTTTACGTTTATCGTACTTTATTGGTATTTTCGTAAGCGCATCCAGAAAACAGACTCTGTAAAAGCAACCGTATTTGCAGACAAAGGAATGGTTCGGTTCGGAATTTCTGCTGAGACAATCAATATTCTATTGTCGTGACAGATTTTTTGTGGTTTTAATCGACTGATTGTTATCATAACCGAAAAATTCGGTAGCAGCAACCGACACAATCGATTAACAACAAATACGGTTGTTACTACTGATTCTGTTTTCTGGGTGTGTAAAACAGTGAGCATTTTGGAATATTCTTATCCAATTTATTTTTTAGTTAGTAAATTATACTGACAAAATAATTTTTTTTTAATATTTATTGAATTTTTTATATTTTAGAAAAAATTAGAAATTAGATTTTTTTTTCTGAAACTACAATAAATTAGTTTAGAATGACATTGCAGGAAAAACTAGTAAAATTGGCAGATTTTTTTGCTTAATATTAGCAAGATCAGAATAGCAAAACAAAACCTCTTTATTCACAAAAATTTTGTTATATTTGAGCTAAATTTTTGTTAATTGATAGTAATGAATTAATCTTCTATATATTAGTAGACAAAAAGAATCTCAAAAAAATGAGAAATTTTCAAAGTTATTTTAAATTTCTTTAACCAGCAAGTCTGACTCCAGACGGGCTATATTAAATTGGCCATAAATGCGCCAAATGAATGTTTTATACTAACAAATGAATCTATTTCGATAAAAAACTAAATTCACAAAATATTTTGTGAAGTAATTTTCTGTGTGCAGTGCACGGTTTAGAGCTAAGAAAGTGTTAAAAGTTAAAATTTTGCAAAATTAAAAAAAAAAAAAAAATTGCGAAATAACAACGGTTTTCAAACATCTTAAAAACATATTTCTATTGACTAGAAACCGTTGATAGTACAAATAAAGTAAGATTTAAGGTTATGCTTTTAAAAAAAGTTCTTATTTTGGTCCAAGGAAACAGGATCCCAATATTCATTGAATTTTTTTATATTTTAGAAAAAATTAGAAAATAATTAGAATTTTTTTTCTGAAACTACAATAAATTAGTTTAGAATGACGTTGCAGGAAAACATCGTCTTAACCCTTTTACTACCCTTGTACACTACAGTGTACACATATTTAAAAAAGATAAAAAATATGATAATGAAATTAAACTTCATATTTTTGTTTAGGATTCATTAGGATATTGGTAATTTATAGATAATCATTATATGTACTAACTATTCATGCAATAAAGTAGCGAATTTTGTCAACAAACTCCTATTTTTTTAGAAGGGCTCCAAAAAAAAGGGACTTTTGGTGCATTTCCTAACTTGCAAAGCTAGAATCTCGATATTTGGCAGTTAGATTCATTTAATGACCAGAACAAAATAAAACTAATATTTTAGTGGTAAAAATGGGCTGATAATGGTGGTGGGTAGTAGGGCGAGTGGCAATATACGTAAACATTTTTCTTTCCAATTTATGGACCCCTAACAAAAATACGGAAGTCAAAATAGAAATATATCCACAAACAAAAAGTCGGTAGTTAAAGGGTTAAATTGAAAACGTATGGCCGGATTGTGTTTGGTAGTAGTAGCAGCAAAGCCTTTAAATTTGATCAATAGTTAAGGTACGTTATCGCTCAATTACGCGTTAAAAAAAAACGAAAATCGCAATATCTTCTTAAGTAAATGTACAAAAAGTATAATTTATGGAATTTAGTTATAAGACGAATAATTTATGCCTAAACCTGGATTGGTTTTTGGGATTAAAAACCTGTTTTGGCCCAGTATATAAAAAAAAAATCAAACAATCGAAATGTGATCTCGTTTTACCACTTCCATTTATTCCCTTACTTGAAGACTGGGGCGAAAATAAAAAATACGGATCTGCTAGTTTTATCTCCTCTATAACATATTCACATTTTTCGAATTGTTAAAATTTTTTCTCTAGCAAAACTTCTTTAAAACCGTAGGGTTTGGCTGAAAGTACATTCCTCGTGAGACTTATAATGATTAACGCAATGAAATTCAATACAGTCGAAAAATTATTGAACACAAAATTAATTTAAATTGCCAGATTTAATATTGATAATGCAAACTAAGGAGTGAGATTGAAAAAAACCTGACACTAATTTTCAATTACAACTGCTATTGTATACCACACTGAACTCCTTTTTTTTTCTTATCAAGTTAATCGGACTACTTTTCAAAAGATAACTTTATAAAAAAAAAGTTCCCTTATAAACATAAAAAAGTTATATGTGACAATGTGTGTCGGAAATTTTTCGATCACACTCCATCAGTTGTCCTTATAACAATTTCATTCATATTCAAGTGTAGGAGTAATCCGATTTTATTAAAAATTATAAGAAAATTCAACTTTAATTGTGTATATGTTTACTTTTTTGATATCTACCATCAATTCCGCTTCGTTTATCTTTAAAATTGAAAGAAAGAAAATTTTGTTTTGACACTAAACCCTAAATAGCATATGGGTAAGAGGTAGGTAGGTAAGTAGTAAGTTTTTTCTATAGTTTTCCTTAACTTTTTTTCTTTTTTGAAGATTACAGTCAAAACAATGATTTGGCATTTTAAACTCAAGTAAGCATGAGTAAAAGTACAAGAGTAATAAGCTGACAGTGTTAAAAGAAAAGGAAAAACTAAATAATTTGAATGCCAAGTACATGGCATGGTATTTTTATGCAAGACATAGACATGCTTTTCAATTGGTTTTACTTTCATTAAAATAAAATAAATTACAGAGAAAATATAACAACATTAAATCCAACAAGTATTAGGACTGTATACAATTAATTTTGTATAAATGCAACAGAAAAACTCATTATAATAATATGTAAAGAGTGAGATGAAAATACATATTATCACTTCAAAATTTTTTTCATGTTTAAAAGTCTCAGAGCCGAATAGGGTGACCTCAAAGTTAAAAAATAAGAATATTTTTTCATAATTGTTGGTACTTAGTTTCTCGGACGCTATCCAAATTCTGGCAGGACATGGTACAATCTTTCAAATGTCAAAAAACATTGAGATACTTGGAATTGATTCATTCCATTTGCAACACTCTGGGTAGTTCTGCTTTAAAAATTTGTAGTTGTTTGGGTTGTAATACAGTTTCTTTATTTTTAATATAAATGTCAGTAATTTGTAGAACAAATTTGATGAACTCATAAATGACTGTTTTATGATTATACATTAGTTTTTTTACAATCATTTTTTGTTATTTAAAAAATAAAAACAATAAATGTTTGTTTATTTTTTATTAACATACATATATGGTTAATTTTTACAACAATTGTTAGTAGTTTTTTGAATAGTAAAAACAATTGTTAGTTGAATTTAATGAAATGTTAGTCGTCATTTCTTCAACTGAAATTTCATTTGTTTTTACTACTTTTGCTGTCATCTTTACCATAATATTATTAGTGTACAGGACACTCATACAATACTTGACATAATATCCCATTATTGGCAGTCAAAGGTTAAAAAGAGGAGATATTTGTTCAGTTTTTTTTTTTTTATTTTTTGTTCGTTTGAAAATTTAAGCAATTTTTGTTTGATTTAATTTTTAGAAAGTGATATTTATAGATTTTCGTATCCTATTCCAAATCTGGTCTCCAAATTTTTCTATCCCTTCACTCAAGCAATTTAAATTTTTTTTAAATATTGGTGTTTAGCATAGCAATATCATTAAAAAAACATGTTTCATATTATTTAAGCAAGATAATAGAAAAAAAACCAACACGTCTTTCGCTATTACTTGAGTAAAGTATTTGTTCACTAATTTTGACCGTTAACGACCTATGGGATATATATGTCCCATCGATTTTTTCATATCAGTTGGAAAAAATATTTTTGATGACACTTTTGTTTAGAAATGTTGAGTCAATAAACACGAATCTGCAGAAAAAAAATGGAAATTTTCCAGCAGTTTATGTTTGGTTTTGAAAGGGTAACGTTGTTTACAAATTGTCTTTGAACGAAAAGTGAGGACAAAAAAAGTAATATTTTTACAAAAACTTCTTCAATTTCTCACAAACAAGATTTTCCAGCAGTTTAAGTTTGGTTTTGAAAGGTTTAAGTTGTTTACAAATTGTCTTTGAACGAAAAGTGAGGGGGGAAAAGTAATATTTTTACAAAAACTTCTTCAATTTATCACAAAAGAGATTTGCTTTATTATCCAGAACTTAAAACGATTATTTTTAAATTTTTGATGAAGGTTACAAATCAAGTTCCCAATACAGCCACTTTTTTTTGAAATGGTTCTATCCAAGCAATTAGGATAATAAAGATGCAAAAAAAACTCTATTACTAACTTTTTGTCCAGATTATATTTGTAAGCGAAATAATGATCGAAATAATCGGTTAGATATTTTGCACACATAATCTGACAACCTTTTTAAAGACAATTTGATAAGAAAAAAGTGTTGTATACAAAGGCAGTTGTAAGTAAAAATGTGAGTCGGGTTTTTTTCAATCTCACTCCTTATTATTGTAATACAATGTTTGGTGGTATAATTGACTTTTACTTTTTTCTTTTCTGATGTGATATGGGAATTACTACATGATTTCTTGGCATATGTGTAGTACATAGGCATTTGTGTATTTATTTGTATGCATTTGTTGTTATTTTTTTTTATAGCAACTAATTTTATATTAATATAATTTAATTAGGTTTAATATGTGTTATGGTATGTTAATAATTTAAACCTCTAATGTTCCATTAATTAATATATAATTTTTTATAAAACATTTCCTAATCATCTAATCCACTTTTAATGACTGGCTGTTTCCTTATAAACACCTTAACCTTTGTGTTGCCTTTGACCATCATTATATGTCGAATAAGTGTTGTTTTTGTAGGTCTTAAATGTCATCATTATGTGTTAGTATTACATTATTTGTTTGTTTGTTTGGTTGTATATTTTACACTTTTGCTTTTCATTGTTGTGTTTAAAAACCACATTACCACAGACAACAATAACTGAAAATTAACACTTTGTTATAAAGGTGTTAATTTTGGTTATAGTTTTTTTCCTTCGTTCATATATTTTTTTTTTACCTCGTTTTGATTTTAATAGCTGCTAATAATAATAGTTTATCGTTTTGTAATGAAATTAAGTTAATATTTTTTCTACATTTTTAAATTTTTTTATAAAAATAGTTTATAGTTGATATTTTGTTTAATAAAAAAGTGTAGTAATGAAAATTATATAATGACTGTTTAAAATAAAGTTTTATTAACGCTTTCACAATTAAACAAAAGACTTAAGACACAAACGCGATGTTAACTAACTGAAGAGTGAGAGAAGTGAAAAGTTAACAGTCATTAATGTGCCTATTTTTTTTAATTGTTACTATATTTTGCTTTAGTTTGTTGTGGTATAGACTAGTGATGCCAATCAGGATTACTATTAAAAAATCGAGGGATTTGGGATTTTAAAAATGCCGATCCCGATGTGAACAAAAAAATTCTGTAACCACAACAAAACCATTCACTTGGCAACAAAATCCAATGGCTGGTACGAATATGTTTTCTTTGTGCACCTTTCACAGAGGAGTTTCGGTAATTTTAATGGTAAAAATGTACTGAAAACAATATTTGTTAATTCCGGTAATCTAATATTTAAAATTCATCGATTTTTAAAAAACGATTTTATTGTGTTTAAAGTACTCATTTTTGAACTTCTGATAGTCATCTAATTTACTTTATTATTATTTTTTTTATTTCAACAAAACGTCGAGTGCCACCGAAAACCAGCTGGCGGTGCAAAGTTTTGCCTGCCCCGGTCTAAGTAATCATCACATAATCTCGAACGTAAATTATTCGTGATACGAACTCGATATTTAAAATTTTATATATAAAAAACAAAAATTTTTAACAAATTTCCAATGAATACATTAGGATTATTACGAGTGTACTCGCCAAAAATATAGGTGTTGTTTAGAATCGTAATCGTAAACATCAAAAAATATGAGAAAATTCACAGACGTAATTTATCTTAAATTGTAGCAAAAAACAAATCCCGAAACGTTCAAACAAATCGGAGGATTTAAAAAAGAAAATCTTGGGATTCGGGATTGGCTAAATCCCGAAAATAAGGGATTTCGGGATTTCCCGTTTGGCATCCCTAGTATAGACACAAAATATAGAAATTATTCAATATTTAGTTTGAAAAATATAAATAATTAAGATTTGGTATCGTCATTCTCATAAACTTGGTATATAAAATTTTAATTTGATAAATGTTGTAATTAAGTACGGAAAATTAACAAAAAAATATATATAGCGACGGCTTTAAGTGTTAAAATTTTAAAATATACAAAAAGTTAGGTAAGCCAAACTTTAAAAGATATTCTCTATACAAATAAGAATAAACCCTGTAAAAATAGCTGAAAAAAACTACTCAAAATTAGTTAAAAATTACGTAGCAAAAAAAAAATTACTGCTAAAATAAGTAAATTTTTTTGTTTGCATATTAAGTACGATAAGAATAGCAAAAATAAAGTGGATAAATGTATAAAAAAATTTGTTATATTTGATTTAAATTTTGGTTACATTTGATTTGAATAAATCAGCAAGAAACACAAAAAGGAACTGTCATATTTACAAAGTTTTAGTTATATGTTCTTAAGTTAAATTTAGTTCAATGCAAATAACAGTTAAAATAGTAAAACCCTGAATTTATAAGTGTATATTTTAATTCATGAAAAAAAAATGTAAAAAAAACTTGAAAATTTTAGTTTTTCATTTTTATTTTATTTATTTTTTACTAATATTTAGCAAACTTTTTGCTGACTAAACTAAATTTTAGCTTAAATATAGAATTTTTTTTATATAACAGACAGATTTATTTTAGCTGTTTTTTATCGTACGAACATTTAGCAAACAAAAAATATGCTTATTTCAGAAGTTTTTGTTTGCTATTTTTGCAGCTTTATTTCTATGAGTGTATATTAAAAAAAAAAATTAAAGTCTTGAATAATTGTTGTTCACACTTACCTAAATTGTAATTCGTTGGATTGCATTTCTTCTTGAGTATAATTTTCTTTAAAAAAACTGCCAATTTGTTATTAAATCAAAATCGGAGAGTTCAGTTTGCATTAATTTTTTGTTCCACATCCTCATTATTATTAGTAGAAATTTACCTCAACTAGCTAAAATAATAAAAAAAAAAGAAAATAAAATAAAAAAATATGACAAAGTTTGCTTAAATTTAAAGAATTAAAGAGAGAAAATTCGGCTAAGGGATTTAATCTCTTTAGATATTTCATGATTGTATTTTTTTAATTCACATTTTGATAGTTTGATATTTTTTAAACATAGGCTGAAAATTTTGGCGAAAATTTCGCAGAAATATAAAAGGTACAGCTTGTTAAACAAACTTCATGCCCTATATTTTATTTGTGCGATATTTAATTTAAATTAATTTTTTCTCAAAACGAAATATTGAAAATTTTACATTTTTATATTTTTGCCTATTTTTTTTTTTTTTTTTTTAAAATGATAAACGATTTTTTTTTACATTTTTGAGTTTACCCTTGTACCATTTTAATACAAACTACTTTAGGGAGAGAATTGTCTGTTCCACAATTTTCCACTTTTTGCATGTATTTTTAAATATACTCCGATACAAATCTGTTAAAAAAATTATAGGGACATTTATAAGGATCAAACTAATCAAGCAAAATGTTTAATTCCTTGCAATAAGATATCCCAAAACACCGATATGATTATACTCAAATTAAAGATACTTTTGTGTAAATTTATAATGTTAAAAAAGTTCATGAGTTTGCGATAAAATTTCGAAAAATTAAGCAAAATATACAAAAAAAAAGAAAAAATGGGTGAAAATGTAAATATAAAAACCGTGATATTTCAAAAACTACAAATGCGGTTTAGACTCATCGTACCTAAATCTATTAGAAAATATGTATTGCAAAAATAGGTTCTGCAAAAGTTGCAAATTCTTCAGCAGTATGTTAATAATATATTTTGATATGAAGAGAGTTTTTTACTTTGGTATTTAAAGCATGTTGAAAATTAGTTTAAATTTGAAGTTCTTTTCTAAATATTTCAAGAAGTTTTCCGTGGATTTATAATTTTAATACAAAAAATAACTTATTTATGCGATTAAATTTAAAAGTATTTAGCATGCATCAAATTTATAAGAATAAAATTGAATACGTAACTTTTTAAACTTCCTTGCAGTTCCTGATACAAACACCGACATGGTTATTCTCAAATTAAAGATAAGTTTGTGTAGATTTAAACAGGTCTCCAAAGAAAAATTATAATAATATTGTTGGTAAATCGCAAATTCATATATAAATCAAAAGACTTAAGACACAAACTTTATTATATAAAATTTTCATTAATTTTCCTTGGAATATGTTTAAAACTATTAAATAAAATTGGTCTATAATTATGTAAACAAACTGACCATTAATTAACAAATTCTCCATAATTCAAGTGTATAATTTTTGTTGTTGCATTTTTATGCAATTTGTGAAAACAATGTATAAGTTAACATCAAGTGTTAAAGCCTCTAATTGTTTGTTAATTAATTATAACAATTTTTCTTAGTTTTTATACAATTTTTTTTTGCGTAACGCGTGAAATGTTATTTAATAACAAAGTAAAAATAAATGTTTTAATATTTTAACTTAACATTCCCACTACTATGGCCAAGTAAAAATATTTAAAGAAAACAAAATTGCATAACAATAATAAACATAACTCAAATAGTTTACATACCCCTCCCTCAGTAAAGTTATATGAATAAAAAAAATTTTAAAATTGCATTTTATAGTTAGCACTATTTTTCTAACCAGTGCACTATGGGGAATTTTTAAGAAATTTTCTGGCCAAACCCCTAAATGATTAGGTATTGACTAGGTTATTTGGCGGGAAGTTTTTAGGCTCTGCATAAAAAATTGGCATGATCGGACATGATTACGACTTCTTTTAACGAATTAAAAAAAAAAAATTATAAATTATAAAAATGTATGGGTTAAAAAGTTTAGTCACTGTATAAACATCAGCAGAAATGTATTTTTACATTTATCTATTTATCACTCACGATAAAGGTATGACACTGGTGATTCTCTATGAAACACGAAGTTTTCTCACTAAATTTTACACAGCATTCAGCATTTTAGACTGAGGTAAAGGGGAAAAAATTCAATTCAACATTTTCACGATTTACTATCTCTGAATAAATTTTTTGTGTTCAGTAACCCTTAGTAAAAATTGCAGCCGACAATATTCGCGGAACATTTTAACCCTCAAACCGCTTGTTTGAGGTGTCTTTTTTGGTATATTTTGAACAAGGACTGAAAAGACCAATAAAAAAATGTTGATATAGGGTTAAAAAGTTCTACAAAAAAAAAAAAAAGTTTCTCAAAAGTTTTTATTGTGGACATCTGAATTCAGCTTAGAAGAACTCTTACACTGTTTTTAACGTTTTATAAAATACAGTAGCGTCTGGTGTATATAATATAACGTCATATTTTGCCACCGGACGCTAAGAGGTGATTAATATTTTAAATTCACCTCAAATTTTTGTTACCACAAAAATAGATTTTCACCTCAAAAATGTTTTTTTACCACACAATATCTTTTTACATATTTTTTTAAATATTTTTTTCTGTTGTTTCATTTGTAAGGGTTCATTGTGGAGGTTATAAAGAAAAAAATGTGGTAAAACCAAATTTAACGCATGTACTTGTTTAAAATTCAAATGTCATTTCCCTATGGAACCGCATCGTTTAGCGGTCAAATACATCTTACCTAGAAAGAGCTCCTTTATACTGTGAAAAAGTATGGGAGTATGGAAATATGTGCAAACAAATTTTTAAATTAAAAACATTTTTTTTTTCAATTTATAACAAGCTTTCAACCTCCGTACAAAAATGAAGCAAATCAAACATATTAGCTAGGGTGATACTAGTATTTCGATCTGGCTAAAGATCTCATCAGAAGCCGAAGTTTTAGAAAAGCTAGAGCTTCCATAATACGCAGAACTTTAACAAAAAACCTATTAATCATCAATTTTGCTCCATTCTTGTTTTTTTTCAATAAAATAATTAAAAAATATGCAAATTAGCATCTTAAATTTTTAATTTGTACGCTTTATATTTATTTGCTCTATTTGAATAAATTTTACAAGATTTTACAATAGTATTTATAAGTGCGGTAATATTGTAATAACTGTTGTACTCAAAATTTAAAAAAAAATTAATAATAAAATTAGTTTTTGTGCCAGCCTACTTTTAAATAGATTACTTTATAATGGCATTAAAAAAAAAAAAAGATTTTGAAACACATAAAAAATTGACATTTGGCCAACAATCCCTTATCAAATCCCCATAGTGCAGTGCAGCAAATACTACAAAAAATTAAAGTAGGAAGTAAATTGTAGGTAATTTTCTAGTCAAATGTTTTTTTTTATATAAAAAAAAGGAGCTAAAGAAACTATTTAACATTTATTATTACGGTAACAAACAATATACTTGTAATTTGTTAAAGTTTTTTTTCATAATATGTACAAGAGTACTACGATACTATTCATTCATATATAATTGCATTGTGCAACACGCATTTAAACCTTTTGTTGAAAGAAACAAAAAAGTTATAAAAGAAAGTATTTACTACAGTATGTGAGGCATAAGAAAAAGTTAATAACAACAATATAAAAAAAAATTAGGTAAAACAAAGGTTAAGTAATTGTATTAATGAATGTTAGATAATGTATTAATGAATGTTAGATAATATAAAGTTAATAAATAACACTAATCAAAGGCCAACAAAAACTGTCTGTTAAACACATATTTCTTACAGACACTATATGTACAGAATTCATATCTGGCGATTTTTTATCATTTGTAGATTTTTGAACATAGCGGTTTTTATATTTACATCATTTATTCACATATTTTGCATAATTTTTCGAAATGTAACCGCAAAATCATGAATAGTATTATAAATGTACACAAAATTATCTTTAATTTAAGTATAATCATGTCTGTGATTGTATCAGGCTATATCACTGGTGTTGCCAGGAAATTGAAAATTGTTCTTTTTTAGTTTTATCCTTATACATTTTATGTATGCTAAAAAAATTAAAATTCACTGCACTGAAAAAAAAAAGTTTTGTTATTTCGCACCACGAAAATCTTTTGTGAAAAACACGCAATTAAGAAATTTATTACATATTTTAAAAATAATTTTTTTATATTTTACAAAAAATTTCAATGCTTTGGTTTTGAAAAATATGTTTAATTGGTATGAATTGGATCTGAAAAGTAAAAAAACTAAAATATTGTTCAAATCAAGAATAGTAAATTATCGTGCATAATATAAAAAAAAAAAAATACGAAAGACATTCGATATATTCGTAAAATTGGTCAATTCTTGCCCAAACTGAATTTCGTAGAATATACGAAATATTTGTATTAGAAAAACGAAAAATATCTACGAAATTTTTTTCTTAAAATGTTACATCAGTGTGTGCACAATTATATTGTAACTATAAGAATTTAAATTGGGTTCCAAACAAATATAGAAATCATGCAATACAAAAATAAAGTTGAAGTTTTATGCGAAATCTATACACATTTATGAACTATATTTTAATAATAATTAAGTATTAAGATTTTGTACATTGTCAAAATTTTTATGAACTTTTTCTTAAATATAAATTAGTATGTAGAAATTTTTTCATAAATAACGATTTGATATTTTTCACATAATAATTTATGAATGGGTGTATACTAGCGCGTCCCGAATTTGGCTTTTTTTCGAATTTGAAAATGCTTGCCCCCCCCCCCCCCCCCCAAATGATGGAGATTTAGGACCCTTTTACGAGAAAAATGACAAAAAAATTTTTGGACAAAAAACCAGATGGCTACCGGATCCTAAAAATTGCAATCCTAGTGCATTTAAAAAAAAAAACAAACAATTGAAAAATATGTGCATATTAATTATAGTATTAATTGCATACTGTCTAAGAAGACGATGAATAAAATTCAAAAATCCCCAATAAAAATATATCAAAAATTTGCTCCCTGGCAACTCTTCCCTAACTACGTGAATAGCCAAACTACCGTATGTACAAAAAATACATCATAGTTGTCGCTAACTCAAAAAATATGGGAAAATAGTGGAAATTAGATTACATATGATTTTCTAACAATTGTGAATTGTTGTGGTGTTTGTCTTAGCTATCTTCTGCAATTACAATTAAATGTAAAATCGACCCCGTGTAATGAAACTGGTTTTAAGCCACAGCAAAAATCGACCTGGCTTTAGATCAAGTGGTTAAAGCGCCTGTCTAAAGTGTAGTGCGAAGTTCATGTGGCAAAGAAAGCAGGTTCAAGCCACGGTCAGGATTGCATTTAATAAATAAACATTTCATATAGATGCAATCAAACAATAAAAACCATAACAAATAATTACAGTATTGTCAAAAGGATTACTGATGAAGGTTGTGTTACCAGAAACTGCGCAGTCTAATTCAATAAAAAATTTACAATATAGTTATGATTTGTAGAAAAGTATGCTTAATCTTCTCTACCACGCCTATCTCAAAAATATTTTTGATTTTAAAAAAATTGACGCCAAAAGTTGCGCAATCCAGAGTACATTCCGGGAAAAATATTAAAAAATTTCCATAGAGCAATTTTGGTGCAGCGTTGCATCTTAAAGATGGAAAGTGAGTATATGATTTTTTTTTCTTTCTTTGTTTCTTTCAAGCTAAATTAATCACAAAAGCTGCGCAAACTAGAGGATATTAGTTAAAATTATTTCAAAAAATGTGATAGAGCTTTTCTGGTCTAAGACTAATTAAGCTGAAAAAGAAAAAAAAAAACAAATACTCACATTTCAATCTTAAAGATGCAACGCTGCACCAAAATTGCTCTACGGAAATTTTATTAATATTTTTCCCGGAATGTACTCTGTATTACGCAACTTTTGGCGTCAATTTTTTGAAAATCAAAAACAATTATTTTTTTTCAAAATGCAGTAGGATTGCAATCTTTAGGATCCGGTAGCCATCTGGTTTTTTGTTCAACATTTTTTTTGCTATTTTTCCCGTAAAAGGCTCCTAAATCCAAGCTAAAAAAAATTTTTTCGGGACGCGCTAGTGTATACACTTTATAAAAAGTTCTTATATTACTACATTGACAATTTTTTCATAAAATATTCATAATTATTATGAAATTATTTTTTCTGTTCAGACATTGCAATGAACAAATTTGTGTATTAAAATTTCAAGTCCATTGAAAATGTCCTAAAACATTTAGAAAAGAACTTAAATTTTTAACTTATTTTCCACATGCTTCCAAAGTCAAAAAGTTTTCTTCATATAAAAATATATTAATTGTTAATATTACTTTACAGATAGTAATACATACATAAAAAAGTCAAAATTACAAAAACTTTAGAAGGTAAACGAATTTTGGAAGGTAATTTTGTTTATTTTAAAAAGTTTTCGTTGTTTTGACACAAATTTCGTATTTTTATGCATCGATTATTATGAGTGTAAGGAAAAATTTGTAATATACATTTTCAAATAGATTTAGGTACGCTGAGTCTGAAACATTTTTTTTTCTCACATGTAATTGTGGTTTTTATATTTACGTTACATACCCTATTTTTTATATAAATATGTTCTTCTTTTCTTAATATTTCCGCATATGAAAATGAAAATTATTCAAGTACGAGGCCATACTCTATATTTCTTCATTACTCTATATTTCTTCAATTCACAATCAAATTCTTAACACGAACAATTTTAAATAAAATACAAAATTGTTCACTATAATTTGTTAAAAAAATTATGGAAAAAGTCTTTTTAAATTTATGACGCTTCCTTTTTTATTTTTTATAAAATTTTTTTCACTCGCGTCACAACTTCTCACCTTCAATACCAAGCAAAACTAAACACTTGATCTTGTTTTTTTGACAAACTCTGCACAAGTGTAGCACTCTCACTTAAAAAAAAGGTTATAACGCTTTTTCTTAAAACGTAGTATTGATTTTTTTTTTTACTACTTATTAATTCAAATTCTTTTATTTTTTTATAATAGTTAGATAGTTAGGGCATAATTTTACACTTTTTAAACATATAACACAATTTTAACTTTAAACAGTAAAAAATAATATAATTTTACTCAAAACATATTAAGCGGTTTTTGTTTCTAATGTGTTGTCATTAGTGGCTACAAAAACAGGCAATTTTGTGTGCACAAAATTCATTTTCAATTAAACATTTAATAGATATGATTAAACTTTTAATTGAAAGTGAGTTTGAAATCAGATATCCTAAAATAAACACCGACATGATTATACTCAAATGAAAGCTCATATTGTGTAGATTTAAATTCTTAAAAAATCATGATTTTGAGGTTAAACTTCAAAAAATTAAGCAAAATATACCAATAATGGGGGTGAATTATGTAAATATAATAACAACGATATTTAAAAAATAATAAATTTATATAAAACAAAAACTGCGTAATAAGCCTATTAAAAAATATGTATTTAAAAGACAGATTGTATTTAAAAGACAGATTGTACAAAAATTTTAAATTTGTTGAAAAGTGTAATTTATAATTGTAAAGTATTGCAAAGAAATGAAAAGTGTTGAATGAAGCACAGACGGTCAATAGTTTTGATAATATTTTATGTATAATATTTTGATTGGTTGGCTTTTAAAAACATTTAATATTAAATATCAAAAAAGTTAGTTTTCTATTAATTCGTGAACTACAATTTCATTACTTTTACTTAAAATTAATTAAAAAGATATTTCTTAAATTCTCACATGGAATGCTTTACTATAAATAAATATTTCTCTCATTCACTAAATAATTCTATTCAATTTATTCTTTATTAAAAACGAAATTGAATATATTACAAAGACCTAACAGTAAACTTTTGACATCATTATTCAATTCCAAACAAAAATGAAATTGATGACAATGTTCCCAGTTAAAACTAGCTCTTTAACGCTACATCTTAAATAGTATTCACACCTCATAAAATAATATAAATGAATGTCTTTTTGTCTTTGTATTCTGTCTGTCTGTCTCTGCAGATCTTCTGGCATATAAATTAATGTAACACTTTTCCTTTTATATTGAATAAAAGAAAAGTTAAAAAAAGTTTTAATTATATGAACAACACTATAAAACATAGTAAAAATTCATAAAAGTATAGAATAAGAAATAAAAAAGAAAACAAAATAAAACATAAAAACAGTTAAAAATTTTAATAAAACAACACGGATACGAGCTTTAAAGAATAAAACCCATAATTATTTTGCATTCCCACAAAATGCACTATTTAACAATAGATTTATTGAAAGAATAATTCATTAACTTGTTGTTTAATTTATTTTTTATTTTCTATATATAAACGCACAGTGTAACGAGTTATGCATTGACATGATGCTTTATATAATCATATAATTGCCATTTTTTTTGGAAATATTGAAAAAATTAAAATGCTAAAACAAAAAGATTTATGTTTTACTTTTAAATTTGAAAAAAATTAAAATCAAAAGCTTATTTTTCTATCTTTTATCATAAATTATGATGTGAGCAAGATTATTCAAGTTCTAGATAATTTGTTTTTTGTTAAACAAAAAAAACGTGCAATGTTTATTCATTAATTAAAAAATTTTTTCATCCGCTAATTTAAAGATTTATTTTCACCCAGTTCACATGAGGTTTGACCAATACTAAGGAAATTTCTAAAAACATAAATGTGCACTCAGGGAACTTTTGCTGTAAATATTTGTAGTTGTTTGAGTTGTAATACATTATATTTATTTTTAAGTGAAAAAAAAACAGTCATTTGTAGAAGAAATTTAATTTTTGACTATGTATATGTTTATTTAAAATAGAGTTGGGCATTATAGTTCATAGTTCGTTCATTTGCATTTATTGAACTAGTTCGTTCTTTTAGCTCATACGTTTATTCGACAATTTTTTTTTCAATTATTTAGATTGTTGTATTGGTCAATGGTTTGTTTAACAAATCTGCATAATATGAGAGAAAATCTCAAATGAACGGTTAAAAATTAACTAGTTCGATTTTAACCGTCCCTTTGGGATTTTCGATTGTACTGTGCACATTTGTTAAACAAACAATTTAAAAAATTAACAATAGGAATAATTGAAAAAAAAAATTGTCGAACAAATATATGAACTAAAAGAACGAACTAGTTTAATAAATGTAAATGAACGAAATGAACTAGAATGTCTAACACTAATATAAAAAAACAAACCGTATCAAAGTAATGTATTATGATTTTACATTTATTTTATACAGTAGTTTTTTGTACTTAAAAAATAAAACAAATAAATGTTTGTTTATTTTTTACTACATATTTGGTTAGTTTTGTACTACAATACAGTTCATTTTTTGAACAGTAAAAAACAAATGACAATGTTAGTTGAATTTACTGAAATGAAAGTCGTGCTTTTTTGAAATGACATTTCCAGTTAATTATTATTTTCGCCAATATGATGCCAATTTCTGAAGTTATTGCATTTGGAAAATTCTGAATTTTTACCTTTAAGATTATCATATTTCGCTTCAAGAGTTGCAAAAATCCAAAAAAAGTGGAAATGCTAAAACGCCTAACGTCATTTCATTTTACGCACTTTTGTTTACTATAATTTTGTATGCATTACCTTATTAATTGTTCGTTACACTATATCTCGTTTTAGTAACGAAACAATACAGAATCATATTTTAACAAACTTAAACAAGTTAAAACTTTATACTTGTAGCAACCAACAAACAGCCATAATAGAAACTTGTTAAAAGAAAAACGTGTGAGTTTAATGATTCTTATGTATGCTGATATGTGTGTGTAAACTTACAGAAGTATTAGAAATAATAGATAATGAAATTAACCGTTGTAATTTTAAGTACTTTTCTCTCTAAACAATTTCTATTCAAGAAAAATGCAGCTTTTATGCTTAAAGCCTTGAGGCAAATTTTAAGTATTTTCTTTAAAAGATTTTCTTTTGAATTTAATCACATTAAGGCTAACGCACTTCAAGGCCTTAGAGAAAACTACAAAAAAATGTGTTAGAATACAAGTCATAAAAAAAAGAAATTAGTTGTATAATAACAACAATATGTTCATTTTAAGACGAGAATTTTATGGGTAATTTTTATAAAAAAAATTGTTTAAGTAAATTGAGATTCCAATTTTTATGTAGGCGTTTTATAATGTTCATTTATCTAGTTTTTATTAAGCGGCTTATTAAATTAAGAGTTTATCTATTAACGCACCTTAAATTTATATTATCGTGTATGAAATATTTCATAACTAGTGATAACAATTTAAGAGGATTTATTTTAATTTTATTTGAGGTAAAAATTAGTTTCGTATGCTGTAGTGGTTTTGAAGGTTAAGTTGCTTTTGCAGTACAGTAACTATTAATTTGTTGAAGTTGATTTTCTAAGTATTGGTAATCGTAGTCTCAAGTATTTTAATCAAAATATTATTAAATTTAATGTTTTTTTATTTTAAATATTTTGAGGAACTAAATGTTTTTTAAGCACGTGAATAATTAATAATAACAAATTGTTTTCTAAGTTTTGTAAACAAATTTTAAATAACTTGTTTAAATTGAATGTGATTTTGCTTCTTAAGTCTTTTGTTTTCATAACTTTTTTAAAATGAAAATACCAAATTAAATGGGTATTGTCTCATTGATATAAGAAAATAAGTTTTTCATATAAAATGCAATTTCAGAAATGTTTTATTTTTTAATTAAAAATATTAAACTTGCCTAACATTAGGGAAAAGCTTTTTATCAAAAGATCAGTGAAAAGAAAATGTTTTATTACAATTCGCCTAAACCACGAATACATGAAAATTCTAGGCAATTAAAAAAAGTTCTTTAATTCTTATTTTTTGTCACAAATACAAATTCAGAGAGTACTACTTCCTACAAACACCCAGAAGGTCTATATTTTCTTCTGTAGCAGATTGTCACATTTGTTAAAAAGTGTACAACGCATAAACTTTTGCCAAAAATGTACCAAAACTAAAGGTTTACAACTAGGCTCTCGTCAAAGGTATATAAAGTACCATTTCTAAAAAATTACTAATTCTTTGAATCTGTACTAAGAACAGTAATATTTTTGTTGAAAAAAAACTAAAAAGTACAAAATCATCGGAAGTTTTGTACGTATTTAACTCATACGAAAGCGTACCAAAAAGTGCTACTCATGAAATGCGTACTTAAATTTTTTTTTCCAAAGAAAACTTTGTCAAAAGTATACTAAAAAGGTTAAAAGAGGGCTAACAATCTTACTTTCAGAGGTGTATTTAAAACTCTACAAACAATTTATTTCTTTCCTAAAAAATTACTAAAAATGTTTAATAAATTTCTTTAAAGTTATACTTAGATTTTTATAGTGTACAATAAAAAAACCCAGTGAAATAGTAAAATCCAAATAACAGGTTGCAGAAAAACTTATACTGTACTATAACAGGTTCTGTTATTTGGCCTTGTGGGCTTTAGTATTATAGATGAATTATAAATAAATAAAATAAATAAATAAAATAATTTCTGTTCTACAATCGATTCTTTTTTTATGGAGTTTGTCCTATTTGCAATAGGTTCTTTATCGCTAAACTAGAACAGCTGGCTGTAGAACCGGTTCTAGAACTAAGTATAGAATTGATTCTGCGATAGTGAAACCGTACATTTTTACTCCCAGGAGTCTGTTCTAGAACCGGTTCCATGTAACCGGTGCTAAAAGAAGCTGTTCTAGAACAGGTTCAAAGGTAACCTGTTCTAAAAAAATTTTGCTAGGATATGTTATTTTTAAAAGTTCTAAAAATTTTTTTTTTAAAGGGATTATTACTATTTCGTTAACGTTATTCTAAAAGTCTTAAAATCGATATTTTTATGTGTACTTAAAAACTCTGTAATAAAAATGTTATTTGTTAAAAGCAAACTTATATAAAATTTTTTCGAAAAAAAAAACTTTTGGAAAAGTTCTATGTTCTAAATATTATAGCATTATCGAAAATGTACTAAAAACACAAAATTAAATTTTATGAAGAACTCTAAACAATAATTTCTTGCAACTCAGAAAACCTAGTTAAAATTAAGTTTAAGTATGTGTCTTAAGTCTTTTGTTTTCAATATGTCAAGAAATTCCACTACTAAAATTATTTAGATTTCTTCTTCTAAATTAACCATTTTTTTCCAAAGGAGCTTATAAAGCACACTCCATTTTTAACATCGTACTCACTCATACTCAATTTACAAGTTAAAAAATGTCAATATCAATAAAAATTCACAATATCAGAATATAAAATGCAAAAATTGTTATTGTAAGAATTTTTCACAACAATTTGTTAGTATCCATCATTAAAGCAATTCTTAAGACAGACATACATAGCAAAACAAACAAACAGAAAGAACGACAGACATACATTGGAGCACGCAGCTCCCTTTGGATATTAAAAATATTTTTATGTTTCATTTCCTTAACACCAGTGATCGATTTCATTTATAGCCTTAAACGACAAACAACTGAAATATAAGATCTACTAACAAGTGATGGTAGGTTTTAACGGTCAATTTTAAGATTTCGAAAAGCAAAAAAAAAAATGGTCATGTGTCAAAAACAATACACACAATCAAAATAAACCACATATTAAGTGTACAGCAACAACAACAACATCTAGTAAACACATTGAACTAAAAACTTTATAAGCCCTTTAATCAAGCACCCAGTTGATTTTGGTGAACAAAGGTTGAGTGGATGTTGGCTGTTGAATGATGCTGTTGCTGCAGATGATGAGGTATTTAAACTTGAACTTAATTCAATGTTAAAAGTTATTGCTACTAGTAGTAGTTGCAAGAGTACTAAAAACTACTACTTACTACCACCACTTTAATACCAAACTCTGAAATCCATTGAAAACTTAAAACATTTTTACAGTGGTTGTATAAATGAAAAAAAAACAAAAAAAAAATTATATTTAATCTTGATGGCGGTTAAAGTTTTATGTTTTATGTTTTTGGATTTTTATTATTTTTCTTGTTGTTCGTTTATTTATTTTTTGTTGTTGTAGTATTTCGCGAGTGCATCACTTTTATCATCCAACATGATCATAATTTTACTTACTGCTTCAGTTACTGTTTTACCAAACATTTGCTGAAGTTGCTGTAAATAACCTTGAACTTTAAAGTTAAAAAGCGGCCTCTTCTACTGTTGCATTGGTAAATATAAACATACATATGAAGTTTTTTCCTCTTCATAAAAAGACACAAAAAGAAATACATGTCAGTCAATTTTAAGCATTGATGTTTTCTTATTTTATTCCTCAATTTTTTTTTTTAAATTTTACTAAGGATGATATAACTAGGGCTTGGAAGTTAATGCAATGGAATTAAAATGTTAAAAATATGTTTTTATTTTTAATTTATAACGAGCTTTCAACCTTCGTATATTTATAAAAATAAAGTAAATCAAACATATTAACTACACTCATAAAAAAAGTTTGTAAAGTCAGCAAAAAATTTTGCTGAGTCAGCAAAATTTTAGTCAGGAGGATGCTAGCAAAAAAGTTGCTAATGTCAGCAAAATCTTTTGCTGAAAATCAGCGAGCTGATTTTTAGCAACAAAATTTGTAGATTCAGCAAAAGTTTTGCTAACACTTAGTAGATTAGAAATAAAAAAGCGTTGGTAAAAATTAATAAATTTTTTGCTGAATTTTAGTAGACTGAAAAAAACGCAAAAAAATTGTAGAAAAATTGTAATTTAGTTAATTTATTTGCTGAAAATCATAAAATATATTTTTGTGATTCTTTTAAAAATAATTTACTATAATAACGAAATATAACAATTTTAATTTTCCCACATTGACGACATGAATTAATTTAATATATGAAAATATATAGAAATAAATATATATAACATAACAAAAAATTTCTTTCAACTACTTACATCAATGGTTGTCTTAATGATGCTATGACGAAACTGCCGAAGATAATTCTAGAAACGAAACGAAAAAATAAACAAAACAAACGAAACGAAAAAAACAACCCTTTTTTTGCAATAAGAAAAAGAAACCATACAAATCTAACTAAGATGTGTGTTTTTGTCTTTCTCTTTACTCTGTCTACATGTCTGTATATGTTTTTTCATGGTTGATTTTTTTGACTTGTCTTGTTAGAGTTGTACTTTTTAATATCATTTTCCTCTTCTCTACTACATCTTGACATGCCGCGACATCTGCTTATCAGCACAATTTTTTTTAGCAAAATTAATTAGTAAAACATTAGTATATTAGTAAAGCATTAGTATAAAACAGTTAAGTGCTGAATAAGTATAACAAAAATTTTAGCTGAAAACACGATTTTAGCAAAAATATTTGTTAAAAAATAGTATACCTGATTTACAAGACGTTTTACTAACTTTTCTACTAACTTATTTTTTTGAGTGTAGGTTGATACTAGTATTTCGATCTGGCGAACGATCTCATCAGAACCGGAAGTTTTAGAAAAGCTAGAGCCTGCAAAAAAAAACCTATTAATCATCAATTTTGCTCCATTATTGTCTTCTTAGTAATCAAACACGTGGCTGGGGTCTTTTTTCTAACAATCATCATGACGTTACCAAACATTGAAGACCAAAAATGTTCTATTTACATAAAAAATTGTTAGTTTTTACTCTGGCTCAAGCACTATTTTTTTACAGTTTTATTAGTTTTTTGTTTTTATGTACATCGAGATTATTTTTATGTTATTTTTCAACCTCCGTATATTTACAAAAATAAAGCAAATCAAACATATTAGCTAGTTAGTATGAAGAACAGCAAACATTATTAAACACAAAACTTCCTGCCGATATCCTCGACTCATGTCATTCTTTTTAATTCAAAGAATGACGAAATATTGAAGATATATAAAATAATAAAGACTATTTATAAATAAAAAACGTGACCTCGAGCTCAATTATTTAATAAGATCATTAATATATATACATTTTGCGGAAACGCATATTTTAGTAAAATATCAAAAAATGTACTTAAAAACATGCTTTTTAATGCAAAATATGCAAAAATATGCATTTATAGAAAACATGCACAAAAAAAAAGCCAAAATATGCATGTATTGCAAAATATGTAAAAATATTTATTTATAGCAAGATATGCAACAATATGCCATTTTGTTGTAAGTTAATGGATTCGCAAATATATTTGTTTAACTTTGACCAAACTTGTATTTACATGAACTTGCGAGCCCTAATGATAACTATGCTGATGATGCGGTAAGTTCTCATACAAAAAAAAGAGGGTTTATAACAGATCTGGGAAACCTCAAGAGGTGTTAAATACACCGAAATGACAAATTTTCTGAATGTGTATTTAGACCGTTAGTTAAGATGATCAATTTATTCTGAGCTTGGGAAAATTATTAAATTTCGAATTGGCCTTTATCTGGAAAAAAAGTGCTAAACTCCCAGAAATTATGTAACAAATTATGAAAAAATAATTTGTTGTTGTAGGCTGATCCCTATCAAGATTTCATTCTTGCCTAAGAAAATTGTCAGGGGACAACTTTTTTAAAATTTTTAGAAATATTTGTTAGGTTAAATTACAAACTTAATGAGAATTTATTGTTCTTGTCTAAAAGCGTTATTTAACATTTCAAATATCAAAGAAAAACAACAACAAAAGATTACCAACATTTTAAAATTAAACTGAAAGTTTTCAGAGAAGAGCTTTCGAAATTTGATGATACATTTTTAAATCAGCAATTTTTAAATAATTAAAATGTAAACCATTTCTAACTTCAAACATCTAAAAATTGTACATGGAGCACATTAATCCTCAACGATGCATAAATGATGTAAATATATTTCTTAGGAAAGTACTTAAAACCTGAAATTTGTACTTTTAAAAGTGTACTAATTTTTTTACCTGTGTGAAATTGTAATTAGAAAAGTTTCATGTAGACTCAAATAAAAGTTAGTAGACAAGTTAGTAGACAAGTTAGTAGACAAGTTAGTAAAACGTTTTAAATTCCAATTTACAGTTTTTGTACTAATTTTAAGTAAAAAATCATTTTATTCCTACTAATTTCACTTTACTAAAATTAGCTAAAAAAAATGGAAAAACTACTAAATCTGTGGAATTCTTTATATGTATAGAAAAATTTCCAAAAGTTTGCTTTTTCATTCGACTATTACTAAATAAGTAAACTTGCAAATAAATCATAATTTTTCATAAATTCAAATTGTGTCAGGCCAAAGACCCTTAAGTTTATGTAAGGTTGTACAAACCAATTAACTATAAACGTTTGTTTGCATTATTTTTATTGCGGCTCGTTTACACTTTTCATCAGCAACTCAACGAACCTGTCCACCATATGGTTGTACTATCCCAATCATCTATCTATCCATCCATACATACACTTACTCTATTTTTAAAATACCGATTTTTTGTTGTTGTTTCGCAATGTATGATGACAATAATCATTTTGCCTTTAGGTGGCTATATAAAATAAACTGCGTTCTTGCCACTACTTACTACTAAGAAGTTTTAGTATTTTTCACTTCTCAATTAATTGTAGTTTAATTTTAATGTTAAAAAGGGCGTGTTTGAAAAGTATGTTATAGTTAACATACTTACAATGATGTTTCTAGCCAGCCAGCATCAATGAAAGTCTCAAATATAAAAAAAGGTAGACAAAAGGTAGATTTTTTTCTTGAACTTAAAAGATATCTAGTTTATTTTATTGCTGCGGCATATTTTTGCAGGATCTTTAATTCTTTTTGTAGCTACCACAACACTTTTGCCCAGACGTTACATTCAGCTCGTCCAAGGACCACCCAGCCATTTAGCCCAAATTGCTTGGCTTGTTAAGAATAATAAAAAGTTGTTAATGATCCCCTTTATACAATTGCTGGTGTAATTATTATGTTGAAACAACAACGTTTATCGTCAATTGTAGGGTTGTTCTAAGTTAACTAATTTTTATCGTTTTACAATTGATACCCATAATTGGTAATCAATATACATACAAGCAACAGAATTTCATGTTTTATGCTACAAAACTTTTTTTTTACACCAGGAAATTGAAAACTAACAAGAAAATGTTTAAGTAATTTTCATAAATTAATATGAAAATGTTTTTGTTGCTATAATTTGTTTTACATCTAGATATTGATGAAGACTAAGTAGATGAACGAGAATGAGAAAATTTAATGTACACCGAGAAATTTAAAATAAAGTTAAAGTTTTGTTAAAATACAATTAACTAAACTGTTCAATACATTAATGAAACTTTTTATTGAATTAATGAAACTTTTCATTGAACTAAATTTTCATTAAATTAATGAATATTTTTATTACATTAATGAACTTTATTTTTTAATGAAAAAAAGTATATATTTTTGAATAGTTTTGTGAAAATCCAGCCAATAAAACTTCATTAAATTAATAAACTTGTTCATTGATATCACAATGAAAATTTTCTCAGTGTATGCATAGAAAAATCGTTAACCTGTTAGAATTTACTTCATATTTTTTTTTATAAAAATAGTACTGTGCAACAAATTTGAGAATTGAACGTAGGATATCAGTAGCTTAAAACCCAAAAGGGTTTTTTATGGCGCGGATTTAATTTTTATGGACTTTTTTCATGAAAATTTTTCTATTTTTTAATGTTTATTAAAATAAACTACACAGCCAAAAATGGGATCGTATATGAATATAGATGACCATATATGGGTTTGTGCATTATATAATCTTTAAAATTTGAATTTTTTACCCATAATGGAAAAAAATTGTAAAAAATAAATTCAAAAGGTTATACATATTACATTTGAGGAAGGTTTTTTAAACCATTTGGAGGTTTTGGTCTGCTGATAGCCTCCTTTAATTTTCCGATGATCTATTTAAGGATACAATTTCTTGTTTCTCAGTCTAATCAGTTGGAATAAGCCGATGCCTCAGTTGGAATAAGCCGATGCCACCTTTCCAAGTCAAATGTAAAGTTTGCTTTTAAAAATCCCTTTCCAGCGATACCACTTTTTTCTCAAAATAATAGAAATTTTCGTAATATATACAAACATTTGTTCATTTTATGAAAATTTTCGTTGTATTGGCAATAATTTTGTATTTCTATGCATTATTATTAGTGTAGTATTAGCTTGGAGTACCTTCCTGTTTAGTTAAATTAGCATTTTAAAAGATTTTTGAAAAATATGGCTACAAAAATTGCAAAAATAGATTTTTTTAAAACAAAACTGGGCAATCTAGAAACAATAATTTTTAAAATTTTGTTCAACAAAAATTCAAGTTTGAAAAACACAATACCACAATTAAATACCAGCGTTAATCAGTTCCATTTTTAGTTTGTTCTTCTAAACATGACGATTTTGGGTTCTATTTCTATATGTGATGAAGAAAAAAATCAAAAGTTGACCTGATTTTTCTTCTTCTTATAACTCATTTTTGAATGTTTAAAATTAATTAAACTTCATTGTTCTAATTACATAAACTAATACTGCGTGTTAGCCAATAACAAGTATGTGTCTTAAGTCTTTTGTTTTTATATGAAAAAAATCTGTACATGTTGGGAGTATATTTTTGATTAGTTTATTCTAATTAAAAATTATTTTTATCTGCATAAAAATACACACACTTTCAGGTTTGTAACAAACACGTGTGTGTGCTGGTTTGCGTCTTAAGTCTCTTGTTTTTGTATTAAGTAAATCTTTTAATATTGGGAGTAATTCTGATAAAATATTTAGGTTTTTAGGTTTAATACAAAAGAAAAATTTTAAAAAATTCTTTGTAAAAACCATAAACTATTGTGTATATTTTTTACAGTTTTACTTAATCACTCCAAAAGAAGTATTAATGAAAAAAAGTTATTTGTTTTTAACTAAAAAAGTATATTGGTTGAGGAGTCACAAATAAAACTAGTTCTATAATAACATTTATGTAACTTAATCAAGCAAATAAGCAATATTCATAAAAGTCAAACTTTTATGTCAGTTAGAGGTTTTTCTATTTTTTTCTTCTGTTATATCTCCAAAGCTAAAGCAGCGTGTTGACTTTAGTTTGACATTATTATCTTAATCACCATAAACCAATAAATCAATTTGTTAGTGCATAATGTTTTTAATTTTTTATATGGTAGAAATAAACCTGAATTTGGAAAAAAAACTAGGATGTCTGCTTTAACTTTACTTAAATGTATAGATCTATATTTTCAAATGTTTGTTTGTCTGTCTGTGGTATCTCTACGTCTGTCCTGTCGTCAGTTTGTGTATAAGAAAGAGTAATTACTTAAGAAAAACTGTATAAAAATGCCGGTTACTAGTTTATTTACTTTAAATACTTCTCTCTCTCTAGGTTGTTTAGCTGTTCATTCATTAAGTTTTCAAGACAGCAACAACAATATTCTCGTATGCTTAAACGTCTTTATACGTTCATATATGTATGTATAGGGTTATAACTTTTGAATTTTTTTTGCAATTATCCTATCCGTAAATCCCAAAAAAAAAATATAAACAACACAGAAAAACCTAAAATAGAATTTTAATTTAAATTTAATTAAATCTGGTCATATTATTGTAGTAAATATTTAAATAATTTATATCTATTTAATTGATTTCAATTAAGATTTTAATCATATATATTAAAAATTTAATTGAATGTTGTTTTTAATTTCAAATAAAATTGAGAAAAAATCGCCAAAAAGTAATAAATACCAGCATTTAAAAAATCGTTGATAAATTGACAACATCATCAAAAATTAAAACAAAAAAAATCGCCAAAATTTTTTAAAAAATCATCAAATTTGCAACAATTAGCAAAAAATACTAAAAATTAAAAATATGCCAAATTAATAAAAAAAAATACCAACATTTAAATCGGCAAAATTTGAAAAAAATTATCGAAATTGAAATAATTTGCTTTTTCAAATTTAGCTATTTATAAATGATAAAATTTTTTTCTCCAATTTTGGCGATTTTTTATTAAATATTATTTTTAAAATTTGTTGTCATTATGGAAACTGTAAATTTTGTGTTCACCAAATTCATTTTCAATTAAACATTTAATAGATATTATTAAAATTTTGATTGAAAGTGAGTTTGAAATTAAACAAAAGTTTAATTGAAATTTTATTGGCAATAATTTTTTCTTTGATACGTATTACTTTTTCTGCTGTTCTCAAAAAAGTTCCCGCATAAACCTTTTTGAAGTTCGGACCAATTTTGTTGTTAATTAAACTAAAATTCAATATTTTGACAAAATTGTACAGTAATTCTCTTACAGTAACTACAGTATTGATCTTAACGTTTTGAACTTAAAGTTTACAACAGCTTTTAATGTTGACGATTTTTACGTATTTTGATAAAAAAAAAAAAAAGATTTTATTTGGTTTTTCGCGTTATGGGCATTAAATTTGGTAGAGCACATTATGTAAAAAGTATTTTAAAACATTTTGTTGGTCCACAAATGCAACTTTAATAATAAAAACGTGAAAAAAATGTATGTTTAGAAATTTCACCTCATGCGATAGGTTTTTGTTTCAAAATGACCCGATACAGCTATTGTTATTATTAATATGATATTTCAAAAAAAAGTTATAACCCTAATGTATATATTGTATTACTTTAGCATTAGTCATTACAGCAGTTAAAGCAACAAAGCAATGCAATAACAGCAGCAACAATTTCAGCAGCAACATCTTTTGCAATCAGTTATATAGTATTTTATAACTTTAAAACTTGTTGCAGATAAATAGAATTATGTTGTTGATATTGTGGTTGTATTACTTTGTTTTGTCGTCTGTATTTGTAGCTGTTATGTTGCTGACAGCTGTAGACGGCCGGCTCAACCTGTTTCTTAAACAGTTTTCCTAACATTTTTTTGTTTGCTAAAGCTACTATTGCTCCGTTTTTTTTTTTCTATTTTTTCAATTTTCATCTATTGGTGTTGTATAACAGCACTTGAAAAATAAAACTAACATTTGTTTTCAATTTCATTGAAATCTTTTTGGTTATATATAACCAAAGTCATTGCTAACTGCAATAAAGAAAAATGAAGAAAAAAAAATCCGCAACTACTACTTCAATGTATACTTTAAACTAGTTAAAGCTTATAGATTATATATGATACTATGTTAAGACAAAGAAGTTTATGAAAATTTGTAATAATAAAAAAATAGTTGCTAGACTAGCCAACAACAGAAACAACAATTATCACACATATTGATCAATATGTTCATAAAATAAATGGAATACTGAACAAAAACTATATAAAAAAAATCAAGTTATTTACTACATAATTCATTATTATTTCTTAAAATGTCTTGTCTGTAATAAAGTTGATTTAATCTTTGATATGGTCACCTTAATATTAAGTGAACTCATTAACTTTTCTTTTTTTATATGTTTTATGTTGCTGTCTATATATTGTCCATACCTATAATAATGTGTTGGACAATTAAGTTGTCCTTGACAATGAATGTGCAAAAGAAGAACAAGTCAGCCTAACAACAACTACTACGCTAAACTTAAGTAATGAAACTTGAAACTTTATTAGTATAAGCCTTACTTATAGCCTTTTTTCTCCTAAATGTGTTTAACACACAGACAAGGCAGGCCCAAACTATAAGTTTAAATTAAACACAGACAGTCAGTAGGGATATATATAACTGGGGTATAATGTGTGTACCTTAATTAACAGAAATTCATTAAAAATCAACTCAATTCTAGTACTTGTACTTGTTTCAAGTTTATTAACTTCATTTATTTTTTTTATATCGTAAACTTGATTTACTTAATTAGAACCAATACGTGTTTAATACATAGTGTGGATAAAATTCAAATTTATTTTTCAACACTTGACCTTCGTTATGTAAATCACTTTAATTGTGTTTTAAACAAAAATTGGACATAAGAACAAAAAATAGCATATTCATGGTATCCGTGATACCATGATAAATATTGAGAATTGCGATACTACATTGTTATATTTTAATTATACAAAAACGTGGGTTAATATTTAATGAACTTAAATAATGGAAACAAAATATACGCAGTAACAGTTTTGAAATCAAATGATTTCCTTTATTTCCACTTAAACTTAATGGAGTCATTGCAACAAAAAAAATACCAAGAAATATCAGGTAAGGTATTTTTAACCTTTCCAACGATACCACATATACAGTTACTTTAGAAGAAATACAGTTACTTTAGAAGAAATATAAAAACCAACAACTCAAAAATATAACAGATTTTAAGACCTAATCGACCATTTTAATTTTCGAGGTTCCCTAAAAGCCGGAACATGCCGATCTTAGAATCTTCCTCAAAATCTGATTGTTTAGGTTGGAGTACCTTTCTTGTAAGACATTTTTAAAATTTGATATAATTTATATAAAAAATAAAAATTATGTTTATTCAACCTGTAATTGGGCAATGAAATGAAAATTATTCAAATTATTCCAATTTACATCTTGATTTTAAATAAGAACAAAACAAGTGTAAATAAAAAGGAGAATAAAATCAAAAAGCGTGTATTGTATATCTACCAAAGGTAGAGCTTGCACATAACGAACAAGCTTTTAATTTATTTGTGATCAATGGTGATAATCTTTAACTTCGAGCTCATATATTAGTTCTCATTTAGTGAGAAAACTAGATTATATGAATGTTTGATGTTTTGCATGTGTTCTGATGATGTGAACCTAGAAAATTCCCGAAATAGATCAAAACATTCCTGAAAGTGATCAATTAATAAATTTGAAAACAAATACTTTATAGATTATTTGTTAGGACAATATCCACATAAAGAAATATAGAGTATGGCCTCGAACTTGAATAATTTACATTTTCATTGCAGTTTCAAAATTTATTATAATTTAGGTTACTCATATATTCGATCCATCGCATATTCGAAAATCTTCTCAAGAGCTTTGAGGCCGACATAGTATGAAACTTTAATTTTGAAGAAATCTTAACCCGTTCGGAAGATACATAAGTCAACATTTTCACTTTCAGTTACAAAAATCAACGCTAGGGGGAACAAATTGATTTGAAGATCAAGTAAAAAACTTGCTAACCGATCAAAAAGAAAGTGATATCTCAAATATAAAACCATATCCCATTAATATTTAATTTTATCCAAGTTCATCTCAAAATTGGGGTATCCAGTGAAATTAGATCCCTCAAGTATATTACTGGATTAAATTATATCAAAACTGATCTCTAATTGGGCGATCCAATAATTTCTATTTAAGATCCTGATAGATCCCAAAATATTGCATGGGATTAATTTAGATCTAATTTAAACCAAAAGGATGTGCACTTTTTTGTGCATCGAATTAGATTTTTTGAGAAGTTGGAAGATCAAGTAAAATACTAGTTATGCAAACATCTACGTTTTCACATTGTTTGGTCTAAAAAATGCGTAACCATTAAGATTTGACAAAACAACTTAAATCGACTTAACTAAAAGATTTATTAACATTTTTTTGGTTAGAATGAAAAAAAAAATTGAATTTCAACAAATTTTGTTTCTTGAAATAAGTTCCCGTGTAAAAGAAATTAGATCAGACATCTTTTAATAAGATATGATTAAATCTAATAAGATATCGTGGCAGATATATAAGATACGGCATATGACATAATGAGATACGACGTATGCCACACACTTTTTGGCCAAAATATATCAGATTTAGTACCAGATCTGTTCATATCTAAAGGGATCTGGAAAATCGGTAATTTTATGTCCAGATATGAGCAGATTTGGTCATTATGGATCATATCTGGTGCCAGATCTGTTCTTAAAAGATGTATTAAATTACGTAATGTCTTTGTCCACATCTTGTGTATCGTAAACATTTGAGCCGTTAAGCAGATTTTGGTTTTGCTAAATATTAGAGATTAAAGTTAAATTTTAGTTATAAATCCGAGTAAAAACATTATATAAAAACATATGGTTTTATAGTTTTGGAAAAATTTTGATATGGTCTCAATATCTTAATATATATATATATATTGATATAACCGTATATGTGGCATGTATTACTGGTATATATGGTATATATTAATTAGCATGATTTCATATATAATTTTATATGGCTTAATACTTATGTTACGTATAATAATCATATGTATTAAAATTTAGTTTTACATTGAATATAAAGTTTTTAATAACAATTTTAAATCGGAAATTAAATTTCTCTTTCGACATGTTGGACATTACAAATTAAATTGTTGTTTGGAAATTTCTAATGTAATTGAGTTTTTATATTGATATTTTCATTTGAAATTTTTCTATTTAAAATTTAAGCAGAAAGCTTTATATATTAATCTAAAATTTATAAAAATCAAATATAATTGGAATTTTCCATTGGAACTTGCAAAAACTATATTATTTTAAATTTAGAGAATTTTAAGCAAAATATTTATTAACGCAAAAATCTTAACTTCAGTTAGAATATTTGCACTAACATTTAAAAATTTAAAAAAAGTCATTAATTCATTTATAACTTCTTTCATTACAAATGAAAATTTTCAATATCAATTACAAATTGTCTGCATTTCAAATAGAACACTTATTGATTTCAGCGGAAATGGTAAATAAATACAACAAACTCGTTTGTAGCTTGAAAACTTGTAGCTTGAAATTTTATGTTTAACATAAGTAGCTTTACAATATTTACAAGTTATATTCGATTTATATGAGAAGTCATTATATTAATGTTTTGAAAATTGGAAGGAATCATACGATATTTATATTTAAAATAATACTTATATAGACCATATTATATCCTACTATATTAAATAAGATATAATGTTATAGTATAACGTATAATTTCATTAAATTGAATGAGAATAAAATTCGGACAAAACTGTTTAAAATCACTTCTAATTGTGTGTAAATAAATCGAATATGATACGATTAGATCTAATGTGATACAACTTAATCGAGCCGTTTTTCGGATGAAATTTTATATAATAAAGTGTTTGGCCATATTTAATTAGATAAAACTATATAAAGCATCATATCAGTTTTTTTTATAATCGGGAAATAAAAAAAATTGTAAAAACAAGCAACAAACTCGTTTTTGCTCTATCTTCTTTTTCAAAAAAAAAATTTTTTTTTAAATCGACTTTTTTTAAAACAAAGTTTTTGCATTGAACAAATAGTATTTAATTAAATTTTTAATATATATGATTAAAATCTTAATTAAAACTAAATTAATTAAATAGCTACATATTATTTTTATTGATCCTAAAATTTACTTAATATGACCGAATTCAATTAAACTTTTAATATAATTAACAAATATTTTAATTAAACCTCGATTTTAGTTTTTTCTGTGTATTTTAAATTTGCATGTTACGTTATTTAAAAAAAAAAATAGTAGACTTTTGTGACTTAAAATATATAAACTTCTAAGCTAAACATTTTCATATTGATGAAACTTAAATATGTCAGAGAAAACAAATCTAATTTGATATTTGTAAGTTTTTGCAAGAATCTCCTATTCAATCTCGTTTGTTTTCAAGGCGACATTTCTTTTTCAGATTTGTTTTCCTATTTTATTATCTTTATATATGTACATATTGGTCGTTTTTGAGCCGCCTTAAAGTCGAAATAATAAAGTTGACTCAAATAAAATAGTCTTCACAGGACTATAGAAAAACGTAGAAATTTGGCTTAATTGTTACTGCTACTGATAAATTCACTTACGTTTTTTGTTAATATAAAATGACTTTATATTTTTCTATTTAAGGAACTCCCTCATCTTTTTTTCAACTATATCTTTTAAATCTGTCTCTCTCCCTTGTACTCCACGAAAGAGCATTTAGTCACGCTTTATGCCTAAAGCTTTATTGAGTTTTTTTTCTTTTTATTCATCGTATTTATACAATGAAAATCTAGCAAATCGTTTGCTAAAACATAAACAACTGTAAGGCATATTGTTCTGCAATGACAATGACCCTAAAGCATGGCCAATTAGTTAAGTTTTGTATTTTTCTATGATTATCTTTTAAAGCTAAAAAAAAAACTTAAAGGCTTGAAAAATAGTATAGTCGTAGCTACATAAAACAAACAAACTTATAGAAATTGTATTTAAATCGCTTTTGTATGTTGGTCTTAAAGCTTGAAGGAAAAAAAATTGTAAAATGCAAATAAAACAACAACAAGAAAAAAACATGTTAATCCAATGACAATCTTCTTGTAAACATCAGTCAACTGTTAGACGCCAGTTTCTACGGCTGTTGTTGTTTTACGTTTAAGTCATGTTTTACCTAAATTTGACATCAGATTGTTTTTTTAAGTACTTTATTTTTAGTAGTATCGTTACTTTACATAAATACACTTTAAGACTTTTGTTTGTGTAACTCACGTGCTGTTTGTGGTAGGAACCAAAAAAAAAATGGAAAAATAAAACATAAGGTTTTTTGATCTTGTTCTTGTCCACCCACTTTGTGTTAAGTTAAATTTGCTGTCATTGTCTTGTATGGAAAAGTTTACTCTTTTTCTTAAGCTAAATTTAATTTGTTCTGTTAAATAAAAATATTCAGAACATGAAAGGACAAGATTGTATTTATTTTAACATAAACAAATAACGGCATCTTCCTGTTTGATCAAAGTTTATTTATAGATCAGTGATGAAAATCTTGTTATTTATGAAAATTAAAGGTAAAATAAAAAAAGAAGAATTTCCACTTTCTCTATAGAAGGTTTTTTTCTATTGTAATGCTAAGGGCATACGACAAAATATTGTTTTGCTAGAAATTATTGCTAGACTTTCTAAAAGTTTATATAGACACAAAGTCTTAAGTCTTTCGTGTTGTTGAGATTTTTTGTCGTTACCATAAATGACATAATAATTGATGTGTAATTAGAACAATCAATTTACTTTTATGTCTAAACTTAAACTTTTTATTTTCAGATATTTACTAACACCTGCTAAAAGGTGTATTAAGAGAAACAAAATTAAAGGTTAAACTATAGTTAGCATATTGCAGAACTTATTGAACTGGTGCACACAGAGAAATAAAGTGCCAACCGAATTGAAAAGTGTATATTAATGGTAACAACTTATAAATTAAGTTAGTAAAACGATATTTACATTAGATTTATGAATTATTTTGGTGTTACAACTAAAATTTACATGAATTAACCGAACTTCGTTGTGAAAACTAATGTTAAGTTGTGCCAACCGTCTGAAATTCGTAATAACATAATTTGAGTCGTAGTAACCGGAATTCAGTTGGCAAATAGCAAAATTTTTTTCTGTTTGTGTCAATAAGTAAAGTTTAATCAAAGTAAACATTTAGTAAACATCAGTCTATACACTAATAGAAAAAAATTAGTAAAATTGTTTTGCTAAAACTACTAAAAAAAAATTCAAAATGGATTTGCAGGAAAAACTGCTAAAAGTAGTAAATATTGATAAGATAAAAATAGCAAAAATAAATCGGTTTAATCTACAAAAATTTAGTTATATTTAAGCTAAATTTTAGTAACAGCAAAAACTTTGCTAACAAAATATAAAGTTTTCAATGTTTTTTCTTTCAAGCAAATTAAAATCGGTCCTTCTGAAATAAGCACTTTACAATTCTTTTAGCCAATATTTCTCTTGAATTTGCATAATATACTGTTATTTACATTCAACAAAATTCATATTATATTTTCAATTAACTAAAATTCAATTCGAATTTAATTAAATTTTTTTAATTTAACAGCTCTTATTTTATTAATATTTACAAAAAAAAAAAACTTTTAATTTTAGCAGTTGCAACGTCAAACAACAAATTTAACAAATGTTTAGTAGCTTTTACTGCTAGATACGATTTTTGGGCCTGACTACTAATAAAGGGAATTTTTTTTTTTTATCAAAGTTTGCTTTTGATCTATGTGCTAATTGCTGCTGATCGTAAAATCTCCAAAAATTTACATATAGACGTAAAACAGTAAAAGCAAATTTTAAAAGCTAGGAATGGATATCTTGGTGTTTTTGGATGTCTACAATCAGTATTTCTGTATCCTTAGATCTGAATGAAACTTCCACTTGTAGTAGAGGAGAAAAACTATTAGACACGTATGTTTTTTAAGTGCGCAATCTCAAGTTAAGGGCTTAATAAGTGACTTCAAAAATTAACCAATTTGACAGTTTTTAAAAATATTTCTTATATAAGTTTTTGGCAAATAGTGTATCAAGTGCAAGGTATTTTGAAGACGCATCCACTGGCATATAAGATATGTCCGTGAATGTCCGAACATTTTTTAAATATCACATTGTTATGGGAATTTGTTGTTGGTTTGAGTTCAAATAAATATATAATAATGCTTATTTAATTTTAACAAGAGGATGTCTGGGCTTTTTTCTATTTTCGTAATCGTTTGGCTTTAACACGACTTTTCCCTGAGAGCTTTTACACTCGATATTTTAAATATTTGAAATAAGTAGCAACCCTAGTCCCACATTATAACTAATATGAGTATCAACATTTCTGTTTTCCCCTAGTACGAAAAAAATCTGAATTTCGTAAATTTTAAATATGTTTTAACACACAAATTTTGTCCTCAACCACATACCCAAGTTTCATTAAAATCTGCGGATTTAACCACTGTGTAGTTTTCTCGTTAGTTCCTTTTTAGTTACACCTTTAATATTAAGTCATTAGGAAAATGTCTAAAGCTAATTGCTAGTGTCTTTTTTTGTTTCTTAACACTAGGCTGTTCTTAACATTTAAACTCATTAAAAGAAAGTATTTCTAGGCAATATAAGAAAAAGAGAAAAAAGAAAATTGTATAAACGAAACAAAATTACAAATTGCACAAATAACATGACCTCAGTAGTAGTTATAGCAAAGTCTAGTAGTAATAAAAATTGTAGCTTAAATTGAAACTATAAGTGCTGAACATGAATGTTTAGTATGAAGCTGGCTTAAATGCAATAAAAAACCACCTAACAATTAGCTCTAATATACCAACAAACATACATATGGCGCTTTCCAAGAAAACTGCCCTTTGCTATAGGAAAAATTATATCGCTGTAATGACAAATAAGTAGTGTCCGACCGAACGTTCGGCTTCGGCTTCGGAGTTCGGCCAAAAAGTGATGTTCGGCCCAGTTCGGTGTTCGGCCAAATTTTGGCCGAACTTGGCCGAATACCGTATATTTGAAGAAGAACAGTTCATTTTTGATTTATTTCACGTAAAAAACAAAATTTTCAAATTTATTTCACGTAAAAAACAAACTTTTCAATTAAATTCGTCATATACTTTTGTTAAAATAATGAAGTTCAGGTGTTTCCCATATTTTTGTTGAAAACTCCAATAAAATAATTGAACTGACTTTATAATATTTTTGAAAAAATATTCTAAATTTGCTTTTTTACAAATTTATTGATGTTTGAATATTTTTTAATATACTTTAATGAGGCTTTTTGTAGTCAAAATCAACGAAAATTTAAATTTTATTCAAACTAAAAAAAAATTAAAAAGTTCGGCTTCGGCTACGGCTTCGGCCGAATGTTAAAAATTTGGCCGAAGTTCGGCTACGGCTTCGGCTTCGGCCAAAAAAAGTGACTTCGGTCGGACACTACAAATAAGAGACAAAAGAAAAATGGAACAACTTCTTTAATGTTTCTCAAAATGGGCGAAGTAGGTGTGGTTAAATATTGACAAATTTTAAACTTATTGTTTGTAAATACTTTATTATTATTTAACTGAATTTGGCAAGTGCTAGATTTTTGAGGAATTGAAACAAATAAATTTTTTTTTAAAAAATCAGAAATAGTTCCGAATTTTTAAGGTAATGCAAAACACAATTTATTTAAAAATCGGAAAACAAATTTTGGGCTCACTTTTAGTATAAAATTTATTATTATTTAACTGAATTTGGCAAATGCTTGATTTTTGGGACTTTGAAAAAAATATAAATTAAAAAAAAATCCGAATTTAATAATATATTTATTTATTAATTTGCCAAATTTTGTTCTGATTTTTTTTTATTAAAAATGGTTAGATGCTTTTTATCGATACAGAAAGTTTTATCGTGTAACTCGTATGAGTTTTTTTTAAGAAAATATTCGTCGAATAGTGTCCTTCATACATATTTCAATATCTCCATGTCAAAACTACATGACGTGTAATTAATATTTTACACTCACAAGAACTTTTCCATAAAAAATCAACAGTTATTTAAACAATTAATCGGTAAAGTTGTTTCAATGGAATATACAGTTAAATTACCAAAGAAATATATTTTTTAACTTTCTGTCTGTTATTCAATAAACAAAATAAACAAAAAAAAAACGGACTTTCGGTAATAGTTAAAATATTCAGTTAAAATTTTATATTTAAAACAAACAGTTATTATATTATATTGAGTATTTTTATGGATTTTATCAATTAGTTTTTCAACAGTTGAAAATAAACTAAAAAATACAATTGTTTTAAACGAAAAGTAAGTAGTCCTGTTTTTAACTGATTTTAAGATAGTTTAATGTATATATTCAGTAGTCTTTACGGAAAAAATATCTTCGTACCATACTTAGCGTATGAGCAATCAATAATACATATAATACTATACTTTGTATTATCAAAAAATTCGGGGCTAGTTCTGATTAAAAAATTTTTTTTTTTAAATTCTCCATAAAAAATATATTCATGTCGTCAAATATCTAGCATTATCCAAATTCAGTAAATAAAAAATAGTATACCAAAACTGAGCATAAAATTTGTCAATATTTAAAAAGTTGTTCCATGTTTTATTGGTCGCTTTAAATTTTCTGAAAAAGTTGTTCTTATAGGAGAACAAATACTGCTAGTTTGACATTGCTGCGATATATATTTTTTTAGCTGGACAATTGGCTTCGAAAGCATCATAATATAATGTTTTGTATGTATTTTCGTATTGGTATGTAAATGTCTAATGTAAAAACACTTTTTGTGTTGGTGCGGCTAATGTTGCTGTTGTTGGTTTGCTAGATGGTGTTGGCTGCTGTTTGGTTTTAAAGATGCTGTGCTATTAACACAGTTTAGTATAAGTAGCTTTACAACTAAAACTAACTACATAATTGTAATACAAAAAAATAAAAATATATAAAAAATTAATGAAATTTCTCTGTTTTTTCTAATGAACAACAAAGTAACAACAACAAAAACACAAAAGCTTGCTAAGTCATAGAAACAACAGCCGACAATCAAAATCAAACAACAATTACAATAAATGTGTTAAGTGTGTGTGGAATTTTTTTCATCTTAATATTCATAATTTTAATGATTAAAAGGTGCATTAAAAATAAGGTTTTTTGGAAAATGAAGAAATTTTCAAGTTTTTATTAAAAAAATGTAAAGTTAAAACGCAAAAGTATGGAAAAAAATTTGGTGCACACAAAATTTCTGCATTTTATAGCCCATAATGACAACAAATTGAAAAAAATTTCCAAAATTCAGAAAAATTGCCAAAATTGAAAAAAATCCCAAAAAATTAAAAGCTTGACAAAATAAAAAGCACCAATATTAAAAAAAATCGCCAAAATTAAAAAAAAACCAAAAAAAAATTTATTTATGTGGTTTTTTAAAATTTAGATTTTTTTTTTTTAGTTTTTGTGAATTTTTTTTTTCAAATATTAGCAGTTTATCAGTTTTAGCGATTTTTTTTAATTTTTGTTATTTGTTTAATTTTTTTATTTTGGTGATTTGTTCAATTTTGACAGTTTTTTGAATTTTTTGTGATTTCTTTAAATTATGGGATTTTTTTAAATTAAATTAATTGTATTTTAAATTAAAGTTTAAGTATATACTAAAAATTTGTTTCAAATTAAATGTTATATTAAATTCAATTTTTAATAGATATCATTTCAATTTCATTGAACCAAAATCAATTAAATAGTTACAAATAATATTTCCTTAATAGGATCGAATTAAATGAAACTTTTAATTGAATTTCAAACATTTTAATCTTAGTTTTTGCTGTGTGTAGGTATATAAATACATTTTTGTCTTGTGATGTTCATTCCCAAAAATTGAAACTGAAAAGGGTTTAATTTCATATTGACAATATTTATACCATAAAAACAAAAGACTTCAGAAACAAACTTAAATATGTTTTACACACAATTTAGCAAATTTTGTTGTTTTAAGCACATGCCAATTTTAAATGGACCCCGTTGTAAAAAAAATGTATTTTTCTTTAATTCAACTTATTTTTTTTTGTAATTTTTTTTTATTAAGAAAAGATTTTAATCTTAAAAGCTAGACCTAAGATGTGTTTTATTTACCAACATACAAACAGACATTTAAAGAAAAGATAAAAAAAAAATACTTGTTCATCAGTACCATGTTAAAGCTTAATGTCATGTTTGAAAATTTTATTTAATAAGAGTTCAAATGAACTTTTTTCTCTAGCGTGTGGTTAAGGCAAAACCACTCATTCACGTGCCTTTAAATAAAAAAATCTTAGTACGAAAAGTTTAAAACAACGATAGAAAGAAACTTAAAAGAAGAAGCTAAAGAAAATTAAGTGGTAAACGAGTACTTACATTGATAATGGCAATGGTAATTGTTAGTTGCACCTCCACATACGTGTATAGAAAAAAATATAGATAGATAGACCGACATATAACGAATGTTGTTACATGCCCCCAGAGGTCATTTGCATATTTTTTTCAAATTACTTTAATAACACTGATTATTGTGTGTTGAAGCGTTATTGCGCTTAAATGAAAATTTTAAAATTCCTTTAGAAATATTTGTTCAAAGTCATTATCATAACAACCATGAAAGCTTTAAAATAAACTGAAGAAAAAAAACAAGTATTTTTATATTTAGTTTAAAAAATATTTGTATAACTAACTGTATGCCTTGTTAAGTTGAGAAAATAAAGCTTAAGTAATATGATATCCCTTTATACGATATTTAAAAGAGTGGACGCGAATAAGGGTATACAGATCACTTTTTTAAAATATCGTTTTTTGGGCATATTTCTGTTCCTTTGTGCTTAAAATTAAGTAAAATGTATAAAAACACTATTTTAAAAAATTGGTCTGTATACCCTTATTTGCGTAAACTTTTCATTTGTTTATTTTTGTAGTGCTATATTACAGTATAATATGCATTCATATTATGTGGTGAAGGTTTTTTTTAACTTTGTTTCGTTTTTTTTTATTTGGAGTCTGCATATTTTGTTTTTTTTTTGGAAACACAAAGAATTGAAAGGTTTGTTTTTAATTCGAGGAATCGTTAGTTTTATTGTTTTTAATCTTTGCGCTTTGTGGTCAGTAGCTGTTATTTATAAATCATATAATATTCTGATATCAATGGTCATAAGTTGATATCTTATAACTGATAGCTTTTACAACTTGGAATAATACACAGAAAAAATTATTGTCAATAAAATTTTAATTTAATTTTTGTTTGATTTAAAACCCACTTTAAATCAAAAGTTAGTAATATCTATTAAATATTAAATTGAAAATGAATTTGGTGCAAAATTTCCAGTTTCTATAACCCACTAAATTGAAAACATATCAAATTTAAAAAAACACCACAATTTAAAAAAAAAAACGATTAAATTTAAAAAATTGCTAATATTTAAAAAAAAAATCCAAAATAAAAAAAAAAAATACCAAAATTGAAAATAAAAAATTCTGAAATGGATAATGTGTTCTAGATGTCATTTTAAATTTTATTTTATTTTTTTCAATGTTAGTAATTTTTTTCCCCCAATTTTGACGATTTTTTTTTCGATTAAGGCGATTTTATAAATTTTGAAGCCTTTTTTTAAATTTTGTGGATTTTTTAAAAATGTTGACGATTTTTTTAATTATTGACATTTTTGAGTTTTGGCGATTTTTTCCAATTTTTTTTTTTAATTGTAGGCATTTTTTCCCAAATTTCGGAGATTATTTGCACTTTTTATTAAAGTTTTAATAGTATCTACTAAAAATTAGTTTGAAATTAAAATCAATTTTTAATTAAATTTTTAATAGATATGATTAAAATCGAAACTAAAACTAAATCAACTAACTAAAATCGTAATTGAAACAAAACATTTTATTTGGTTCTACATTCAATCAATAGGACTGAATTCAATTAAAATTTTAATTGATTTAACAAATATTTTAATTCAAACTCGATTTTAGTTTTTTCTGTGTAATAAAAAATGACTCCAAAGGAAAAAGTGTGTGCAATTAAAGATTTGTTTGAAATAAAATTTGATATTGATTTTTTTTAATTAAATATTTTAAAATAACTTCCTTAAATATTTAATTGTATCAATTAAGAATTTAATAAAAACTAATTTCAAAATGTTTAAATAAAAAGTACGGTTGAAATCATAAGTATAAAAGTCAAATGAATGTAAATTTAAGAAAGTAAAATTGAATAAGATTTTTTGTGAGATTTTTTTTATATTAAAGCAATTTTTTGAAATTTAAATTATTTTTTTTTTTAATTGATTGATTAATGATTAAAATGTTTAATGAAATGTTGAAAAACATTTAATTAAATGTGCTAAAGTCCCAAAACTTACTTAATATAAATTTTTGATATAAATTTTGAATCTCGCTCCTAGACGAGGACAAGAAATTCTCATTGAGTTTGTGATTTAACATAACAAATATCTCTAGAAATTCTAATAACAAAGTCCCCTGAAGATTTCCTTAGGCAGGAATAAAATTCGGATAGGGACACGCCTACATCAGATTGCTTTTCACAATTTGTTAAATAAGTTTTGGGACTTTAGCACATTTAATTACTATAAATGTAATTAATGTTTATCCCGATGAAAATAAATTTAAACATTTAATGATATTTTTAATTTATATGATAAACAGTTTCATTTGCCCAAATTCTATTAAATTTTGAATTTTATTTACAAATTTATTATTGACACTAGATTAGTTTTTTTTCTTTAACGAAGAAGTTTAAAAAAAATTTAAGTTAGAAGTTATCAACTTATAACCATCGTTATTTTAAAGGATGACGTTATTTAATATCTTTTGTTTTTATTGAGAAAATAATTTATATAAATGAAACGTTTTCTTTAGAATAAAACTAAAAAATTCTTAAGAATCAAATTATATAGTTTCTAATTTTTCTATTAAGTATTTTATTGTTTTTTTCTAAGTAGGTCATAAATAACCAGTGATGTTTCATTGACACCTATCGCCAAAAACAAAGAACATCAATCATTTTAAGTTTTTAATCATGTTAGCAACACTTAGCACCTTTAAATGTGCTAATTAATACAAGTTATAGGCAATTTAAAAATTTACGAGTTTTTATAAATAAAAAAAATTTACAAACAACATAAATATTTAATAGGGAGTTTAGACTGAAAAGTTAATATAGTAAAAAGTGGATTAACTGAATATGTTTGCACTGAAATTAGGCTGATTTTTGTCTACTAATATTTAGCAAAGTTTTTGCTGATTTTAGCAGAGTATATTGCTTTTTTTCAATTAACAACTCAAATATAACGTAAATTTTGTGAAGTTAACAGTTTTATTTTTGCTGTTCTTATTTTATTAATATTTAGAAAAAAAAAATCTGCTAATTTTAGCTGATTTTTCTGCAATGTAATTTTTATTTCTATGAGTGCAGAGATCATTGGGGTGGAAGAAAAATAATGAAAAATTTCACTAAACTAATAAAAATTTAACGAAAAATTTCTTCAAATTAATATATAAATATTTTTTACAAAATTTTATGAAATTAACGAAAAGTTTCAATGGACAAATTTCAGAGCAATTTCGTTGTTTTTAGACACAAATTCATTAATATTATGAAGATAATTCTCTCAAAAGGAGTCTCCCGGTGGGTTCTCCCCGATCAACATGAAATTTAGATATGTGATATAGCACACAAAAATAAGGGGCACTTATTTTTTTTATCGGCACAATCTCATGTTGAGGGTTTTAAAAGTGCGGTCAAAAATTATCCCATTTTCGTTTTTCGGGTTCATTTTGTTTTGTTTCAAAGAAATGTTAGGCAAATGGAATACCAAATTAAAGAGTTTTTGGTGACGCATTAACTGATATATGATGATTTCAATTTAAATATTCACATCAGTTTGGCCATTATTTAAACAACTACTGATTTTGAAATTCTACTGATGGTCTCTTTGGAGTGTGAAATCATGATATAAAAAATAACAAGCTCTTATTACCGGGTTTCTCCAAATATATATACTTTCTTTATATTATTAATATAAATATGCAGAGATTTTCTTAATAACATTTAAGTTGTTTTAAATAACGTTTAAAAATTACAAATCGGTTAAAAAATTACTGACAAGGAAACTTTACAAGGGTGAATCGGCAGATTTTAATGAAACTTGGATATGTTGTTAAGGGCAAACAAATATTAGACATGTATATTTTTTTTATTTGCGCAGTTGCAAGGATAGGGGTTAAAAAGAGGAGTCAAAAGTTACAACATTTTTGTTTGAAAACATCTTTAAAATTTAAGAAATTCAGATTTTCTTGTACGCTGCATTAAAGTCTTCGAGATAACGAACATTTTGATACCCATATTGACTATGCTGTGGGCCCAGGGTTGCCACTTGTTTCAAATAATTAGATTATGGGTTATAAAAGCTTGAGCTCGAGAAAAGTCGTGTTTAATGGCAAGCAATTACGAAGATTGGAAAAAGCCCAGACACCCATTCGATTAAATAAAATAAGCCTTATTATATGTTAATTTAAACTTAAACCAACAACAGCTTAACATACAAATGTGATATTCGAAAAAATAGTTTTTTAAATAAAAAAAATGTTCGGACATGCACAGATATGTTTCATATACCAGCATCTTATACTTTTATTAGACCTTTCATTTGATACCCAATTTATGGTTTAGTAACTTATACAAGAAATATGGTAAAAACGTTAAATTTAACTTTTTAACCCCTAAACTTGAGATTGCTCACCTACAAAAAAAAAATTCTTGTCTATTATTTTTTTGTCCTTTACAATATAGTTTCATGAGTTGCAAAAAATACTCTTTTATAGTTATCTAGAAAATTTGAGGATATTTTGCAACTACTCCAACCGGTTTTATAATGCACTCAGCTAGACTTAGAACCTACACTAGGACTTTTTACCAGGGAGTTTTCTGAGCAGCACAGTTTAATTTTAGTAAGCCGAAAATTTAAGAAATTTCTGTAAATTTGCAGGTGTATTATTTATTTTGAGTTTTTTTTTGTCATTCAGAATATGACTTTCATAACCAGGTAAATCAGTAAAACGGTTAAAAGGAAAATATTAGCTTACCAATTAAAGTAGTTAATGTGTTGGATATTTTAATTTAATAATTCATTGTTTAAAAACTTACCTGAAAATAAATAAAAAGAGAAAATTATTAAATACATTTATAAATAATATATAAAAATGTTATTGATTAATATTAGAATTCTGTTCGATTTCTTTAATTAAAAATAAGGACTTAAATATGTTTCATTTATTTTCTGCTCTATCACATATCCAAATTAAATTAACATTGAGATTGAGAGAACAAAGCGTGAGACTCTCCTTGTTAGTATAATAATAATAATAAACTTTTCAAAAATTTAAAAAGTTTGTTTCCTAAGTCTTTTGTTTATCAAAGGAGTGCCTTTAGAAAATCTACCCTTTAAACGTTTAATTTCTCATTTTTTATAATTAAAAACAAACAATATTTATAATTAAACATGAATATTCCGCCTTCAAAAACTTAAAAGGTTAATTAAAAAAATATATAAAATAATTAAACAAAATGCTCACTGCCTTGTTTTTTATTCATAAACATACACATTTATTTATAATTTAAATAAAATTTAATTATAATACATAATCACTTATAGCATTTTTTCAATATTTTCTTTTTTACAAATCTTTTTTACACAACAACAAATAATAAAAAAAACGCACCTTCATTCAAACAATAATTTTGAATTAAATATATACACAAAAAAACTCTGAAAAATCAAATTTACCATTACATCATATGCAATATCACCATCCTGCTGGTTTTTCTATGGCTACATTTATTGTGTTTTATTGAATATGCATATTTATTGTAATAATGAACTACAAAAAAACCATTTACATAAAACATCAAAATCAATTAAACACCTTCAAACAAAACATACACCAACATCATACAATAACGCACGTGTTATAAATTTATAACGTTTTTAATGGATTTTAATTATTTTATATATTTGTGCTTCTACTTTGTAATGTAAATAATATATATATTTTTTTTTTTTTTGTATATATTTTGTTTTGCTCACTCAATTTGTAAATAATTATTGTGTGTCATGTCATGGATGTTTATTGGTATCACGACAAACAAACGAAAACGAAACAAAAACATGCTTGCATTTTTATACAAATATTGAACACATAAAACAAATTTTAAAATATAAGATCGAGTTGCCTTGGTAACTGCTGCACCACCGAGTTATACACGTATGTATCACTATTTTCCAGCACACTTGACAACGCACCCGTTTTGTTTTTATCCACAACCCCCACCACCACCTCCAATTGCACCACCTACAATGACACAATTGCCAGCTCCGCCAACACTTAAACAATTGGGCAATTCCTTGAGTTCTATGACACAAGCACATATAGCACAAACATTAAGATACCCAGGTAAGAATTGAAACATAATATACACTGAGAGAATTATTTATATGATATTAATGAATTTTTGCATAAAATCATTTGAGTTTCGCTAAAACTAGTTTATTAAAACTTTGAAGTTTTTCATAAAATGTTAAACAAATTTTAAGTTTATTTATTAGAAGTTTTATGCACTCAATGAAAAAGTTTTGTTAAAAATCCGTTTTATAAAAATTATGCAGCTTTTCAATAAAATTTATTTTTAATTAAATTTTTATAAATATTTTCTCTGCGTAGCAAATAAAATGTTACAAATTATTTGGAAATCAAGCACCACCACCATAGCAGGCTTTTTGTTTAAAGAATAAAATCTTAAGGGGATATGAATAGCCTTGAATGTTTGATAATAATTTGGAGCAAACTTATAATTCACTTTAAATTAATATCAAATGCAGAAAAAATAGCATTAGAAAAATGGAATAAATTTATATACACTTCTTGAATTTGATAATAATGATTAAAAAGATGTTAAAATATCTAAAAAAAAAAAAAAAATGGAAATATCGATAGGAATTCTATCGAAGACAATTAGCAGTCTATAAAATTTATAAAAATCCCTTAAAAGGAAAAAATCGTCAAAATTAGTAATACGTTAAAACAGACAAAAAATGCTAGTCTATGAAAACTGATACATATAATTAAAAAAGCTACCCAATGGAAAGGCTCTAAAAATCAATGAGTTCCAAGAATTGAAAAAAAAACCATTTGTTATAATAACTACACCAAGAACACAGTCGCGGTCGTGGCTACTGTATTTGTCGCCAATCAAATGCTTCTCCTGCTGCTACCGAATTTTTCGGTTGTGATAACAATCACTCGATTGCAACAACTGACATTTTGACACGACAATAGAGTTTTGATTGCCTTAACAGAAATTCGGTGATAACTACCGAAAAATTAGAAAGCTACAACCGAACCATTCGATTGACTACAAATACGGTTGTAACGAACGAGTCTGTTTTCTGGGTGTAAAATTAGAAATAATCCACAAAATGTGGAACATGTTTTAAATTTTCAAAATACACTAAACTACAAATAATCGTTAGAAATAGAAGAAAAACAATCACGAAAATCTTAAATGGTCAACAATGGAAATTCTGCAATCAAAAAGCAAATTGCTTGAATTAAATAAAATAAAATCGTTTACAAGGGGATTCTCCCGATTAGTTCCCTCCGATCTTAATGAAATTTGGATATGTGATAAAGAATGAAAAATTAAGTGAGACATATTTTTTTAATTTGCCCAATCTCATGTTTAGTGGTTAAAAAGTGGGGTCAAAAATTACCCCATTTTTCCGTTTTCTTTTTCCGAAATTTTCGGAGTATTTTTAGGCAAACGGCGCACCAAATGAAAGAGCTTTCGGAGACGCCTTACTGGTATACGAAGCATGTCCGACAACTTTTAAGTATTTTTGGTATTCAAAAAATGCGTTTTAAGTGAAATTAAAACTGGCGTTTTGTTAAAGAATTAAGCTAAAAAATATGTAAATGCCTATTAGATTAAATCGAGGAAGTGAGCTTGTTGGACATTTAATTGTTCGGTTTTGACATGACTTTATGCGAAGAGATTTTTTAGCACTTTCCCTGTTAATTAATAAAAATCGCTGGAATTGAAAAAAAAAATTTAATAAAATAGCAGAAAAAGCTACTAGAAACAATTTAAAAATTACGTTGCAGAAAATACTGCTAATTTGATTTTTTTTTTTGGTAAATATTAGTATGATAAATAAATAAATTGAAAATAGTGATTTACTCTACTAATGCCCGTAATTTCAAGCAATATTTACCTACCGGTGCTTAGATACCTACCCGATTTTGTTCGTGTATACGGGTAGATATCTAAGCACCGGTAGGTATCTATTGCTTGAAATTACGGGCATAAATCAGCAAAAATGTTTTCTAAATATTTGTAGACAAAAAACAGTAAATAAACACTGTAATATCTAAAAAAGGTGTCCTATATTTACCTTAAATTTAGTTGAATGGAAATAATAGTATATTTTGGAAAAATCGAAAATAATGTAGACTACTGATTTCAACAAGTCAAATTTTTATTCGTATAAACAGAAATAAAAAAAACATTGAAAATTTTACATTTTATTAATTTTTTATTTTCAATTAACAAAAATTTAACTCTAATTTAACTAAATTTTTGTAGACTCAACTGATTTATTTTTTTGTATTCTTATCTTAATAATATTTGAAAAAAAAAATCTACAGTTTTTAATGCAAAGTCTAAAAATTAGCAGAAATTTGTATAAATTTTTTTTAGTAGTGTATTAAAAAAAAATTAAATAAATATTTACGATGGATACCATAATCGATAAAAACCGATACAAATTGAAACCCGCAACCGATTGAAATACCGTAACCGCTATTTTTCAAAAACCTTACGGTTAACTAAAATAAATAACAAAGTTATAGCAGTACCTAAATCATAAACGATATTCTTTTCATTTTTCACAGAAGAAACTAAAATCGAGTTTATATTGGGGATTTTTGAATTTTATTCATCGTCTTCTTAGACAGTGTGCAATTAATACTATAATTAATATGCACATATTTTCAATTATTTGAGATAGGCGTGGCAGAGAAGATTAAGCATACTCTTCTAAAAATCATAACTACATTGTAAATTTTTATTAAATTAGACTGCGCAGTTTCTGGTAACACAACCTTCATCAGTAATCCTTTTGACAATACTGTAATTATTTGTTATGGTTTTTATTGTTTGATTGCATCTATATGAAATTTTTATTTATTAAATGCAATCCTGACCGTGGCTTGAACCTGCTTTCATTTGCCACATGCACTTCGCACTACACTTTAGACAGGCGCTTTATCCGCTTGAGCTAAAGTCAGGTCGATTTTTGCTGTGGCTTAAAACCAGTTTCAATTATACGGGGTAGATTTTTACATTTAATTGTAATTGCAGAAGATAGCTAAGACAAACACCACAACAATTCACAATTGTTAGAAAATCATATGTAATCTAATTTCCACTATTTCCCACATTTTGTGAGTTGGCGACAACTATGATGTATTTTTTGTACATAAGGTAGTTTGGCTATTCACGTAGTTAGGGAAGAGTTGCCAGGGAGCAAATTTTTGAGTTTTAATTAAATTATTTGTTAATTCAATTAAAAGTTTAATTTAATTCGGTCCTATTAAGGAAATGTAGTATTAATTAAAATTATGTGTTACTATTTGACCGTTTTAGCTTCAATTAAGATTTTAACCATATCTGATGAAAAATTAAATGAATATTGTTTTCAGTTTTAAATAAATTTTTAGTAGACAACTAAAATAGCAAAAAAGCAAATTTTTCCCGTTTTGGCGATTTTGTTTTTAATATTGGCGATTTAAAATTATTTTTTAATTATAGCATTTATTTCAGTTTTGACAATTGTTCCTTTTTTTTAAATTTTGTCGAATTTTTTTATTAAAATTTTGATGAAGTTATATATAATTTAATAAAATTTGATATAACTACTACTACACTACTATTTTGTTTCACATTCCAAATAATAATGAAAATTTAAGTATAAATCAATGGATAGGAAAATTAGACGGAATTTCAATTTAACTAAAGATATGATATGGTATCATACAATTATATGTAAAAGTGATAGAATTGTTTCTTCTTTCTACCATATATATTTTATGCTTGGTTTTATTGTACCAGATATACTTATATATATTTATACATGGAAGTATATATGATCTAATGTTAAGCTATATATAGTATATATGATGAGATAAAAAATATCAACTTATATATAACATGAGATATAACGATAAATGATTATATATTGGGTTTCGAGCAACGGGCTCTTATATTGCAGTATTTTTCAGCCTTTAAAGGCTAGCGTTCAAGATAATTACGATATAAAAATTTGCGATTTAAGTCTAAATTTAGGACCGGCAAATGGGGTTTGATTCCGGTTTTCTAGCTCTATTGCACAGATTTTTTCTCTAACCCGTTTGATTTTCCAGATTTAGAAAAAAAAGTTTACTTCAAAACATTAAACATTAAATTTTACATTAATTTTAAAACACAAACATTCAAAACTAGCCTAACCCCTTACTATTGAAAACTAAAATTAACAAAATAAGATCAAATTCCTTATAAATATTTAATTTCTTATTTCATTTAAATTCTCCACTCAGGTTTATTTATACGTCCCGATGAAACAAATTTATATACAACTTTGGAACCAACTTTAAGCAGTAATCCCAATGTATATTTTCAACGTGGAGGTGCTGTTCATCCAGGCATGATGTATTAGTAACTAAGGACCTCTATTAGTTCATAAAATAAACTCAAACTAAACATTTAGTTAGCAACTTAAGTAAATTAAATACTCATATTAAGTATGTATGCGTAAGTATTAGCTAAAAAACGTACATAAGCTCTTAATCTTTTTAAAGAAAAAGAGTTTAAATTTGTTTAAGTTACAGAACAGAACTTTATAAGCAAAATTGTTTAAAAAATTTACCACTTTTTTTTAATCATTTTGAATTATAATTTTTGGTTGAGTTTACTTAAACAAATTACACCGGTTGACAAATTTTTTTTTTTTTTCTTGGGTTGTTGTTTTATGGAAGAAATTCTGATTCTAGACATCGAAAAACATCGAAAAACATCAAAATACCATTCAAAGCTTTTAAAGTTTGTTTTTACAGTTCTTCGTCTATATGTAAAGTTTTGAAGATTTTACGATCGGCAGTGTATACCACTTAGATCAAAAACAAACTTTGATAAAAAAAAATATGTTTCCCTTTATTAGTAACATAAAAGAAATTAAAATTTAACATTTACAAGTCAGACCCAAAAATCGTGTCGACCGGTGTTATAATTAGATTTATTATAAATCTTTTAAAAATCCACCATATATTTAAGTTGTGTTAGTTTTTAAATTTTTTTTTTTATTACAAAACCCTCAAGACTTTTTAATTTTAAAATAAAATGAAAAGCAAACGCTCATAATGTTTAAGTTAATTTCACTAGTTTTTTTATAAAATAAAGATTGCAAAAACTTTAAAATACTTGATTATTTTCATAATTGATAATAATATTAAGTGTTTAATATTTAGTTAGAAAAACAACAAATGAAAGAAAATAATAATGAAATACAAATCGTTTTTCGTGTTTTATTAGATTTATAACAAATTAAATGTGAAAGTTTTATATTTTTCAGTTTTTTTTTTAACAAAACACCTAATAATGTTCATTAGTATGTACTTTAAATGAATGGGGGATAATAATGAATTGTGTGTTTAAACTTTAAAGTAATTTTTTTATTTTTTTTTTAACAAAACAAAACATACATCATTTTGGCATTAAATGGTAATTTGAAAGTGCAACAAAAGAAATTTTAGTTCAATCAATAAAATTGATTGATATAAGTTTAATTAAAACAAAAAACTTTTTATAACGATGTAAATAAAAAAAAAATGAAAATTATAATTTAACTAAATATATATTAAGTATCAAGATGTGTGTATAATTTTAAAATAATAAATAAAAAAGGAAACATTTAAATTGTGCTTTTGGAGTTTAATTTTATTTTTTATAAATGAATTTAATAAAAAAAAAATTAAAATGGCTTAGAAATGATTATTTTTAAACTCTCAGATTAAATTTGTTTTAACTAGCTCATTTTAAACTCTGTAAGTACAAAGGTAAGTAATTAATCATTACTTTAATATGGCATGACTTTTTACTCTCAAAATAGTTGGCAGTATAAATTAACTGAAAATGTAATTTAAAAAATGTTATATCACTTAAAATCCAGTCTACTAACTTTTGATTTAAATTTAATGTTTCTTGTTATTTATTTTAAATTATTCTTTAAATAACTAACAAATCCGTAAGAACAAATGAATAGTAAGATAAAAATAAATGTTAGAATTTTAACTACAGATCAGTCAAAATAAATGTTATATTCAGTTATTTGAAATTATTTCAGATTTATATTTTTCTTTGTTTTTATTTTTCTACAAAATTTAGACACGCACATACTACATGCACATCTTGTTTGAATGGCTGTAGTATTTGTGTAAACCTTTTCAATTTCTTGTAATTGTAATTGAAATAATTGTGTATATAAACAAACCATTGAAATGTAAAATAAAATTACAATAACTGCAGCAGAATCAAATAAACTACAATATTCGGTTTTTGTGATTAAATTGGATGAAACTTTATATAAGTCAAAATAATAATAAATGAAACAAAAATAATCGGTAAATGGTAAATAAATTATTTTGACCAAATGTACATAAAAGTTGAAATAAATATTTATTTAAACAATAAATGCATGTTATTTATATTTAACTCAACTGAAAACTTTTTTATTAAACTACAAACAGTAAACTACATAATATTCTGAGTATACGTATCATTTGTATAAAAAGCTTGTACTTAAGATGTGCTTTATAACACGTGCATCTTCTTTAAAATGTCAATCATATTATGACAATCTTTTGGCATCATGCATTATAGTTTATGCGATCAAAACTTCCTTCCTTAAATTGTGAAATATGAAAAATTACATGAAGTTATGTTTTGCATTTACTATAAAACTAGTTTATATTAGAATAAAAGAATTTTGACTCACATTTCATTTCCATTCACGAGCATTTTTTCTACTCATACATGAGTATTTATATTCCGCTTCAAGAGTTGCAAAAAATTCAAAAGAGTGGAAATGCTGAAACGCCCTAATATATAGACAGACTCCAGAATAGTTTAGGATTTTGACAAAAAAAAAAAAAAAAAACATGTTGATCTATTTAAAAATCAAAATTTGAAAATTGTTTGAAAACCTTTCTTACACGGAATTTTTTTTAAAATCAAGTTTACCAAGATTTTTGGAATTTTACACATCTTTTGAAAAATGTATCGAATTACTGAAATTTCCATCCCTTTTCAGGAAGAATATTAAATTAAAAATTTAAAATTAACACAAATTTATAGAAATTTAATTTGTGTTAATAATTTTTGGAATGCATCTCACATCATTGATCATAAAGTTTAAAATGCCCTGTCGCAAAAACCTGTCTTGTAGGGTACACTATACAAAAAAGTGTCAAGTTTTCAAGCTATTTGAATATAATCAATTTCAATTAATGTTAAATTATACATTCTAGTTATATTTACATAAATCTTAACTACCAAATGCAGTGATATATCATCATTGAAAGAATTTATACAGTAGTAGTTATAGAAAACATAAAACAATTTATTATAATTGATTAATTTTTAAATACTATACGAACATATTGGCGCCAAAAACACGTGTGCGAATGTAAAAATTGTATATGAGACTTGTTTTTATAAAATATGTAAGCAAATCTCGAAATGTGTTAATTTGTAGTTTGTAAAAAAAATTTATAGATGGAATTTTTTTGTTTGTTTTGTATTTTGATATCAGTTGATTTAAATCCAAAACTTTATATTGAAGATCAATAATCATAGATGGTAGTAGCTTAACATTTATTAAGGTAAGATAATGTCTAAATACTGCCACTCATTAATTATTTTAATTATTTTCTTTAAATTTAGTTTATCTTAATAGGTTGGTTCATCATCAATATGTATTGGAAATTTTTCATAAAAATTATTTCATTAAATTAGGGATTACAATACATTTTTTGGGGCTAAGGTTAAAAATGATATTAAATTCAAATATTTGTCACGATTATTATTATTTTTAATAGAAAAAAAAATCATTTTTAATTTCAGTTTTTAATGATAAAAATCGTAAATGGCAAAAAATTTCCAATTAAAATTCTTTCTTTATATATTTTTAGGCTGGACTTTACACGTTAACATAAACATATTTTTGAAAATTTTCTACTAAAGTTTTATTTATAATTCTAAATAAAAAAAAATTTAACTGTTAAACTTAACCTTAGAAACTTGAAAATTTTATTGCATATGAACGAAGAACGAACGGCTTTATTGGTCGACAATGAAAAAGAAAAAAAAAATATGTATGCAATAATAACAAGAATTTTTACGATTATTATATGAAGTCCTAATTCGTGCAAAACTAAAAAAAGGGCATCGAAATTACTACCAATATCCAGTCATGGACATTTACTAAACAAAAAAAGTTATAGACAAAAAACACATAAAAAGAAAAAAAAATAGCTAAACAATCACCATCTTTAAAGTCAGAGTATTGAAAGCCTAGAGTAGTATTTGCCATAATGTAACCAGAGAAACATAAAAAGACTCTTAAAAAAAATAAGAAGATGAACAAATTTACCTTAACTAAAATAATTTTATCGCTTTACTGTCAAATAGAAATCATAAAAGTCATATACCGAAAATTTACCATCAGAACTTAAAACATGACAACCTCTTAAAAAATGTTTAAGACATTCATATTATATTTAACTCTATAATGCACAAGGTGAGCAAATATTTTCTTCCGGGCAAAATCAAACTAGATTTATTTAAAAACTGTTGTTATAATTCATTTCCAAATATAAAATAAAAATCATCTGCCATTTTGAATTTTAGACAATCTGATGCATTAAAACAATTCTCATCAAATATTGGAAAAAGCAAAACTATAAAAATTTAAAAAAAAATATTTATAGAGCTTTATGTAGTCATATCAATTTCTATGTGACGTTTTATGTAATCTTATTAAATTTCTTCAGAAATATGGGACCATTTTTTCACAGTTGTCTGCACTTTGTTGGTACCCAATTGTTTTTTACTATATTTGGGTACTCTCTTTCTCCAAATGAACATGAAACACTACCATGTTCATTTGGAGAAAGTTTTTTTGCGAACTGTTTCCTTGGCAAAGCGAAATTTTCTGGCCAACTTACGAGTTGATGCCCCAATTTGATTAACCGCCGATTTTTTTCAATTTAACAAGGCCAGCTGCGGTTAATTTTTTTGAACGTCCTTTCTTTTTTGTCCCGGTTGATGCCACTCCATTTTCAAACCGTTTGAATATGGAATATATAGTGTTTTCTTAATGAACAAGTACCACACTTGTTCATTAAGGAAATGATGTAACATTTCGTTTTTAGGATTTTGTGAGTGTGTGCGGTAGTGAACCCAAGTATTAAAATTTTTTTTTTTTTTTCTTTTGGAAAACTCTGGCAACCCTATGGATTCAAATTGTGGGGTAGGGACTTCACTTAAAAGGTCATAACTTTTGATATGTAAAAAATATAATTTGAAGCTATAGGGTTGCCAGAGATTCCAAAAAAAAAAAAAAAAAAAATTTTTTACCACTTGCGTTCACTACCGCACAAATCGGAAAACATCGATTATGAGAATACGATCCCTCGTGTAAATTATTTAATAAACATCTACCATATTGGATCCACTGCTTTGAGTTTCGTGATAACAGCGATTCTAATTACGTTATAAAAAACTCTTTAAAATCAAATTTATCAAAAATTAATAAACACTGAAACACTATCTAATTATGTGAAAAATTAAGAAATAAAAAAGCGTATACGTTATATTAATATGAATATTAGTTGATAATACTCATACGCCATAGGGCAAAACCTCAGATTTTGCTTATATAAGCAAAATCTATATAGCTGTAATAAATACTTTTAAAAACTAACTATTGTTAAGATGTTAAAGAAAGCCACCATATCTCAAATGATTTTTTGAAATAATCCATTTTGAATAATATATGATTTACAAATTTGTATTCTACTTAATAAATTGTCATATCAATCAAATAAGTGCATTTTAGGGTTAAATATAAAAAATATTATACACAAATAAGAGAAGATGTTATAAAATGAAATTGCACGTAGAAGTTTAGATATAATATATATATATATATATATTTATACATATATATATACATTTTTTGTCTACTACTTAAAATCCTAAATAAGTCGACGAAAAACACATTATCTGAGTCTTTTATTTTGTTCTTTTATTATATATTTTTTTTTTTGTTAAACATTTTACTAAACGAAAACAAAAAAACGTGACTTTAGAATATTTGTGTTGGGGATTTTTTTTTTATTATTCGCAGTATGATTCTCTAACTATGCAACAACAATAATCTTTTACAAAGAACATGCTGGGGATTTAGTAGGACTGGATTCTCCAAGGAATAATAAAATGTTAAAAAGATGAAGTTTGACTTTAAACGAAATAATAATAAAAATGAGAAGCTATAAAATTTTCACATTTCAACATTTACAGCACACATTAAAGTCAAAACGTATAACTATTATGATTGTGCACATTTTGGCCCAAAAGTGAGAGTAAATAGAATGGAACTTATAAACCCAACCAGGTAGAGTGTGTGTGTGCTTGTGTTGGGCTGAAGTTCAATAATGATAGATTCTATAGGATTAGTATAATGTTACAGATAATGAATACTGTTTATAATCTAAGTTACAAATTAAAGTTAAGTTGATACTTCTACTATGATATTATGATACAAAGTTGTAAGTAAGGAGAATTTGGTATATTATCATAGTACACGCAAAGAAAAAATATGGTTGCAATATGATTGCGGCCACAAAACTGTATTTAAATGATTGTTTCAATTAAATTATTATTGTATCAATCATATTTCATCAATAATATGGTTGCTTTAATCATGTTATAGTAAAAATCTTTTTTTTTACGGTTATCATATTATTCTCTTGTCTACAATCATAATATAGTATTTATTATAATATCCCTCTCCCTAACTACAGCCATATTATAGCTGCGCCAACTATAAGATGCTCAGTCTGTTTCTATGAGCGTATTCTCTCTTTTAGTGTCATTCTTGTTTAAGATTTTGTGAGAACCACTCAGTCCGAACAAATTAAATAATATTAAACAAAAAGACATAAAAATAGAAAAAACAACGCAGTGTTGTTAGTTGCAATGGTGATATTTCCAGTGGAAAAAGGAATAATTTAATAGTCTCAACCCTGTCTACCATGGGAGCCTAGGCAAAAGTAAAATTTAAAAGCATCCCTTAAATAAAGTTATTGTTTATTATACATAAAATTGTTACAAATTAGGTAAAAAGTGATAAATATTGATTTATTTTTAAATTTGTTGTACTCGCGCGAAATAAATTGTAAACAAAAAAAAAACTAAAGAAATTTAAACAAAATACACGTGCTTTTAAGTCTGTTATACGAAAGAATAATAATATGTTTGCAATAACCATAATAATAAATAATGTAACAAATTATGACGAAATTCTTGATCATATATAGATGAAATAACATTAGACTATATTAGTCGCGGATCCCGGAAGTTTTCTTTACAATGTGCGTGAAAAATTTCTTACACTTAATTAAAAATCTTCATAGTTTTAATGAAATTATTCTTTATGAAACTTTTTCATTAGTCGTATGAAATTTTTAATAAATAATACGAATTTGTTTTATATATATTACGAAAAACTTCATTAATTTAATGAAAAGTATCAATGGACGATTCATAGTTTCAATGCAAAAATTCATTGATATCATGCAAATAATTCTCTCAGTGTAGTGTTAGAGTATCTTTTACTTCTCTATTCTCATGTACGTTTTTGTATTGAACATTCGTATTCCCTTCCCATGGATCCGCGCCTGGACTATATATAAATTTTGTTTACTTAGGTTGTCAGTTGGCTCTTTTATAATATTAATACAATATAAAATGCAGTTTTTTATTAAAGTTTTAGCAAAGTTATCCTGCTGCGATTGAGTTAATTAGCGATGAATATAAAATTTATTCAGATGGCAAGTGTTTTTGCCCTTATTATAAAATTTTGTTATATATAGAGAATGGTTGACATGTAATCACATGAGTAATGCAATTAATCGATTACATGTGGTTTTGCATTGGAAATTAATCAGCCACAATCATCGTACGAAAACCAAGAAATGATTAATTATATATTTTATTGAGTCACTAAAAATATTTATTAATTTAATTAAATTGAGTTACATAACTAATAGTTTCAATTCATTTGAAAACATTTTTTTTTTTGGCATTGAAAATATATCTTAAATTTTGGTAAGATCCTCTAGTTCTAGTGTCCCACTGAAGACAAAAAAATACTTTCAGTCGGTATTTGGTATTTTAAAGCATTATTTACACATTTGACAAATGTATCGGTTTTTACTCAAAATTGGATTAAAACGGCTCAACAAATATTTTTTTTAAAACCAAAATTTGTCTACATTTCCTCCAAATACCAATACCGTTTATTGGCTGAAGTCTTCGGTCGAACACTATCTAGTTCAATTTTTTTTTAACAGTCGCCAGTATATAACAAAATCTTTTACAAATGAATTGTATGCCAGGTTTTCAATATAAAAGTTTAGGTAAAACTTCGGGAAAACATGTCTTATAAAAAATGCGATTACAATTAATATTATGAGTTAATTATATGAAAATAAATAATTATTTCCTTATAAGTATTAAATTATATGTAAATCTGTAAAAACAAGCAGATCTTTAAGCTTAATTACTTTTATAACACTCATTAACGATTGCGGAAGAGGAAAAAGTCCTAGAGTCATTAAGGTGCAACTTTGGTTTTAAAATAGCAACAGCAACAAAAACATAACGCCTTTATAACTTAAAATGTAATTGATCACTTGGGAGAGGAGCAAAAAAAAAAAAGCTGTATGACAGCACAACATGTCAAATGGACTAGGTTGAAAGATGGACATTCAAACAAATAAATAGGAAAAAAAGATAGACAGACATACGAACATACAAACAAATATGGAGCCAACAACAACAACAACACAGGGGCAGGGACAGTTAGATTCTTGATATAAACAGCCGAATAGATGGATAGATAGATTGGATGAATAGATGGACGGACATAGTGACTAAGAGACCAAACGTATAGTGGTTAGACCAACAGACAGACAGGAAGAAGGTAAAAAAAACAAGCCTAGTACTACGTAGTACTTGTTAAGATTATTCCACTGCATTGTTAGAATGGATGCATATATGTTTGGATGGATGGTTGGACGATTGGTTGGGATAGATGATAGTTAAGAATAGAAAAAATTAAAGAACACTCTGTACATACTCGTATATAGCAAACAAACTAACAAACATTTCACGCTGAGCTGTCACTGGTAAAATAAATGACGCCGCTACAAATAACATGACAACTTCAACTCAACCACAGAGTGATCGTTGCCGCCATAAAACGGTATTAGAGGTAAAAAAAGGGGTTTTTCCTTAAAGAACCTCAATAGCGTTTATAAAACAGTGGGATTAAGTGAAAGCAAACATAAACATCAATAAAATATAATCTAAAAGTTTTGCGGATAAACAAAAAAAAAAATCAGACGATAAGATATTTGTTGCAAACCCAAATTACAAACGGAAAAACCGTCGAATTACCATTCTGCTATTTGGCTACTTTTGGTAGTGAAAATCGCCAAATCTGGCAATGTTGTCCCAAAATCCATATTTCGATTTTAATTCAATTAATTGGGCTTAATTTTTTTATTAGCCTTTCGCCCCAACTGAATCTTAAAATCAAACGTTGAAGTTTGATAATATTTTCCAACCTGCAGCTCAATTAAAAATGTTCAATTTAACCAAATGCTACACTTAGAATACTATGCAGGTAAAGACCACTGCAAATGTAGTTGAAAACAAATGAAATTTCATTTAAAGAAAGTACGACTTACATTACATTAAAGTCAACTAACATTGTCATTTGTTTTTTAATGATCCAAAAATGACTTACAATTGTAGTAAAAATGAGCCACATGTTAGTAAAAAATAAACAAACATTTACTTTTTTATTTTTTTAAATAACAAAAAAACTACTGAAAAAATGAATGTAATATCATAAAACAGTCATATGATGTGGGTTGTTTTTTTAAATGAACTACAAGGTTAGTAAAAAATTTAATTTGTTCAACAAATGACTGACATTTACATTAAAAATAAAGAAACTGTATTACAACCCAAACAACTACATAATTTTAAAGCAGAATTTCCCCTGAGTGTAGTTGCACACTATAACAAAATGTCAAAGGTTGAAATTTTCTAAAAATGTTTGGTCTATAATATTATTGTACACACAGAATTAAATATTTGCTCCTTTCTGTAACTTAACCCTGCAGTACTATCGTCTGGGTGAAATCCACCCATAAGGCTGAATTTTTGTATTTTTCAAAAGATATGTACATTAACAAAATATTATTTAAAATAGACGAATTGCCAAACTTATAAAATTAAATTTTTTTTCTGTATTTTGGAGTTCATTATTGAAAAAAAAATATTATTTGCATAATTGAATTTAATATGAAAGACAGATACTAATAAGTAGGGGTGGATTACACCCAACGATAGTAATGCCGTAAGTTGAATAACGATAGAACAAAACAAGTATGGGGAAAATTTTAGCGTTTCAATTGGTCAATTAACCTAAATACAATTATACACAAAAAAATTAACTTTCGGCCACCCTGACTTTTGAAAACAATACAAGTACGGACAAAGTTTTACGTTTGCTGGTATATTTCACTCCATAATATCATTTAAAAAGCCAATCGTACGAAATGCAAAATTTATACAAAAAACTTAACCTTTGGTCCCACTGAATTTGAAGAACAAAAAATAAAGGGAGCAAAAGGTTGGAGTTTTCTAATATGTTTCAATCTATAATATAATTTTATTAGTAAATGGAACTAAATTTATTTTAAGAATAAAAATGTTCAGGGGCTAAAGATAGTAATTTTGTGACAATATCTAACTCCAAAAAAGTTCTCAAATATGAAATCATATCTCATTTGATATAGATCGATATTTAATCTTATCCACGTTCATCTCAAAATTAGGGCATCTAGTAATATCTAGTGAGATCCCTCAAATATATTACTGGATTAAATTAGATAAAAATGTAACTTAACATTTGGGAATATAATAATATCTAATTCAGATATATCTATATATCAATAATATCTATCAATAATATCTAATTCAGATAATTCAGATATATCCCAAAATATCGCATGGGAATAATTTAGATCATATTAAATCCAAAAAGATACGTAATTTTTGATGGATCGAATTAGCTACTTTGGGATTTAATTGGATCTACTTAAATCTCATTAAATATTTAATATTTGAAATAATAATAGAATTAGTCATCAGACCAGGAGCGGTTCAATACAAAAATGTAAAAAAGATTAAAAAATTAATTAAAAATACTCTAAGTACCCTCCCAAAATCTTTTCGTGGATACGCGCCTGCTTCAGACGCATATATAATAACGTATGGGTTTATATATAACAATATACATCATTATATCTTACATCATTCAATATCATATATAAATATATATCAAGTTGTATTATGCATATAGCACCATATATACACTCATAAAAAAGGTAGTTTAAAATTCTGAATCTAATTTTACTTCAAGAAGAAATTTCGTCGTATTTGAACAACTTTTTCGACCTAAAATTTAGTAATTCGTAACCACAATTGTTTTCAAAAAATATTTTTTTGTGTCTGCGCAAAATGGAAAAAATATGGAACGGACGGAAACCCCTTTCTAGCAGAACTTTTCTTCTGTTGATTTAGCTAAATTCTTAGGTAATTCAATTGAGTTCTTCACCTAAATTTAGCAGACTGTGATTCTCAAATTCATTGAGAGCATAAGCATTTTTATATATTTTTAATCTAATTAGATAACGTACGACTGTGAGACGTATGATTTTTATGTTACGGAGGGTAAAATAACATAATCTAAGCAGGGTTAAGGATAATTTAATGAAAATATAAAAAATGTCGATTACGAAAAGTAAAGTTCCCTGGTTTAGGGGTTAAAAAAGGGGGCATGATTCTAAAACACGGTATGATGGCTTTTTTTTACTTTAAATTCGTGTTTAAGTTTAAGTAGAAGTTTCTGCTAAAAGACGCTTTATCCCTAATTCCTCTACTTCTGTTTCACTGTACAATGACGACAACATTAAAACACCATGAAAATCATTGCAACGAAACTCCTTTATTTGTATGCTGTACCTCATGGCTGCTAGATGGATATTAAAACGCTAAAGATTCTTTATTTTTTTTCTTGTCTTCCTTCTTTCTAAATAACGTGACAAAAACATGGTATAAAAAAAAAACATTCTAACATTGATTGACTTGTGATATGTAAGCGACTCTAATTGAGTGTCAATTTACGCAACACAACAGAACACAACAAGGTTAAACTAGAAATGGGGAAAAAAACGGAAAAAGACAAGAAATGACCACTATAAAATGAATAGACTAAAATAACTACCTTTATTTTTCTAATATATAGATAATATTAAACCTATTGTAGGTTTTGTGTTTAAAAGCCCCCTTAAAATAGCAAAAGTATTAAAATTTGTCAGGCCTACAAAAGGGTTAAAGACTTACAGTAGCCACAACACACACACACACATACACACACACACACACACACACATTTGTATGAGTATCTAAATAAATGTACGTAAGTGACAGCGTTTAAACATTTCTCAAGCATTTCAATTTAATTTTTTAAACCATTTTTTTCGCTAGCTTCTCAATTTCATTAAATGGTTTTTCTTTTCTATACTATTTACAATAATAATGATCCTCATAGTGATGTAAAAAAATGTAGCATCATCCCAGCAAAATCTTTCATTACCACGTAAGTGGTTATATAATGAAAATAAATATCTTAACACATTATAATTTGGCGTCAGCGCACCAGTTATTTTTGTTTGACGAAGTCGTATTTTTAAGCAGTCAAGCTTATGCGTGACTAATTATTTTGTTACAAACATAATGTTTTTTTTGTCAACTACTTATTTTTTAATTACTGATAAGTAAGCATTATTATTTAAAAACTTGTAACCACATATTTTTCCAGTTGCTTATAAGCATACGAATAGCTAATTATTTTGGTAACCATAAGTTTTTTGTAATGCATATGTAAAATTACTTACAAAAACGACCCCGTCGAACAAAAATAATAAGTTTTGACGCCGAATTATATGTAGTTGACCCTAATCCTACTGCTTATTATTTAGATACTGGTAATGAGAGCCCATTACTGAGATTTTGCTGGGATCATCTTAATCATAGACACCACACCACAGCATCATTGTAATTTCCTTTATATTGTGTCTTTTTTTATATGAAAATGTCAATTGGTTATGATAGAAATTGTATTGCACATTATTTTTTCAACCAAACACTTAATTAATGCATTTTTAAATTCTATCATTCAGAGAAATTCTAAGTTTTGCAGATGTGAATTAAACTTGGTTTAACTAAAGATTAGTTTAATATATAAAAAAAAGAACTGAACTTTATAGAGTGAATGGTGTTTAGAGTTTTGTGTAAACATGTGTCTATTTACAAAATGTTGTTGTTAATTTTAAACCGTAATGTAAAATGTTTTGTAGTTTATGTCTTAAGTCTTTTGATTTTATGCAAACATAATATTTTCTCAGTTGCCCTTTACTCATTAAGAGATAATTATTGTATGCAATATGTATATCAATTAATTCCGCATGCGGATACCTCCCTTTTAAGAAAAATTCTTCTATCGCTGCCCGATATTGCAAAGTTTTGCTAAAGACAAAAATCTAGGATTTATTAAAGAAATCAATAATAGAAAATACGCTATGCCCATAAAGAAACTTAGCCTAGTTTTTGTTTAAGCTTTAGAGAAATAAAAGACCAGGGTTATCTGCAACTGAAAAACTGATGTTGGTGTTATGTTTATAAAAAGAACTCAGCAAACCATACTTACAAGAATAGTACCCCAACGGAAATACAAATAAGGAAAATAGAAAGATTATTGATATTAGTTCTGGGTAAGTTTTTATAGAATTTTGCAAAGCCCCAACTTTTTTGAAATAGAGAACAAAAATAGGGAAATCTTAGAATCATTTCATCTAAGGTAAAAGGAAAAAAAATAATTAAATTTCACGAACATGGCTCTATCTAATTCTAAACTCTCTTCTATTTTTTCTATTCTATTTATGTTTCTTGTTTGGAACATATATGGGGCATTCTTTGTGTCCAATATCGAGCTTGACGTACTCAGCTGAATAATGGCTTAAAATTTTAGTGCATATCTCTACTTTAAAATGTCGAGTGGCGCAATATGGCGGTAATGATAGTTTAGTCAATATGGAGCAGCGAGTTGAGATACTACTTCCAGAGACGCTATGTTAAAAAGTGACGGAATTGGCTTGAAATTTGTCACACGGGGTTTTGGGGTTTCGCTGAGATCGAATATGGCACCAGATTTTTAAAATTCAAAATGGCGGATCCAATATGGCGGATGATCTAAACGAGTTTCGGAATTTGCTTTAAAATTGTCACTTAATAGTTTTTGTGATCGCTGATTACGAATTTGACATTCGATTTTCAAAATTCAAATGATGATTTTCAAAACTCAAATGATGATGATTTTATTAAATGTGATCGGTTTTGTTGTATATTATTAAAACTAACGTTATTGAGGTAGCTAAATACTAATATTTTTCCGAAAAATTTTAGGGGCCGCTAATTGAGGATCTGAAATCAGATTTATAAAATTTATAACGGCGGAGCTAATATAGTGGAAATTTTTTTAAGTAATCTTTTTCGTATCATTAATTTTTGGAAAGCTTTGGGGTTCACTGAGTACAAATCTGAAATCAGATTTGAAATATTCAAAATGGCGGATATTTTTTTTTAGAAAATCATGAAATGATATAATATATTTTTTCCAAAATTTTAGAGGTCGCTGAATACGAGTCTGAAATCAGATTTTAAAAATTCTAAATGACAGATAGTTTGATACGACACTTATAAATTTTCAGACATTTTATTTGTTTGTCTTAATCTTAATATTATACATTTTTATCATTATTCACTCTAAATTTATCACTCTAAATTTATCACTCTAAATTTATCACCCAAATGATTGAAAAAAATGTCATAAGAACGATTGAACGAACTTGCAAAAAGATGGATTGAACTAGATTAACGACCTAATTTATTGAGATCGAATGAACTGGAAAGTGTGCTACTCAAACGAACTAGATTGTCCAAGTCTAAATTTATCTCAAAATCGGCCAAAAATATTTTTTTTTATATTTATAAAAAAGTTAGATATTTTTCTATCTGTACAGAAAGTTTAATCGTGTAACTCGGATTAATTTTGGAAAAAATATTCGTTGAATATTGTCCTTACTAAATTATATTTAAATATTTCTAAGTTACAGCTACATGGCGTATGAGCTATAAATAATACACATGAAACCATTTCTTACACGTCATGTAGTTTCAGCAGTTGGCTTTGAAAGCGCCCTATCTATTTGGTACCACTCGCCAGGGCCTCAGCAATGATTATGTAACATGAGTATTAAAATACCCAGGAATACTCGAATAAGAAATATTGATTTTTTAAGTAAAAAATATGATATATAATATTATATATACCATTGTCCAGATATGAATATTTACAACCATATATAATTTGAACCGAAATTTGAGTCACTAATTATATTAGAGGTCTGATGTATTCCTATATAGCTTCAGATATACTATTACATATATTAATACAGATATGTTTATATTAATACAGAAGGTTATGTAATTGGATAACACTAAATTATCATATAAGTTATATATGATCATATCTTCAATTTTTTGTAAACGGATATAAAATCTATTACATATGCGAAGTGCATCAGTTGGTTGACTTTCCTGGTTTGTCAAGTTCTTTTCTAAATGACAATAAAAGGCAACTGAAAAAAGAAACTCCTGGGGATACATTGATCTATACTTGAGTATTTGATATTTTTTTATGGTTTATAACGTGATTGCCAATGCCATCATCATTGTCGTCATCGGCATCATCAGCATCGGCATCATCATAATCATCTCTCTCCCTCTATGGCCATAATGTCTATATATAGTAATTTGCTATTTTACTATAAATGTTGTTGTATTATTGTGTGAGGCGCTTAGAAAATTAACTAAACATTTTTAAAATCATTGTCAACATAGCGATTGCTGTAGATGATACTCTGCCATATAACTACACCTCGCTATATGTATTCACATCAGTTCAATTTCAAGCTCTGTGTGTTTAAAGATTTAAGAAATGCGTTTAAAATCCTTTCAAATATCACACTGTTAAAACAAACAATTTATCGCTATTTACAAAAGGTGATGACGGTATGTTTGTAAGAAGAAAAATCGTGGCCAGAGTTGCATCATGAAATGTGACAATTAATAGTGTATAATTGGTGACAAGGAATGTTGGATAATTATTAATAAATTTATACTTTTGTTCTAAAAATAGTGTTCCTGAAAATATAGATATTGTCACGGACAATATTAATATACCCAACTACCCATAATGGGATATCAACAGAAACTTCTAAAGCTGAATTGAATTTTTTATATATTTTTTGTATTGTAATTTATTTGACTAAAAATGACAACCATACAATAACAATTAATCGTATTTTTACGCAATATTTTTACGTAACATTTTCACTATCTAACCAGGACTATTGACGATTTCTACCTTTAAGTTGTACAACAATGACAACGAGTACAACAACAACAACAAAAACTCAAAACTATAAAAAGAAACCCACGCCCTGTCTGTCACTTGTTTTAAAAGGGTCTATCTTGTCATAAAACATGTAACATACATGTAACAAATGATTTCACAAAATGAAAAACCTAAGATTTGACTGCCGACCAACCAATACTCAAAAGATCTTGCATGAACAAAAAAAAATTTCAGTTGTTTTGTATTGTGAACAACGAGTGTACATTATGCTAGAGGGCCTTTAAATTCTTTATTTGAATACACATTATATGGCACCTTTGTTGCAGTTTTGCCTAAAACTAAAACCATTGAAGAAATGTTTTCGAAACTCCAATATAAAGAATAGATCAATATAAGTAACTTGGCAACAATAAAATCAAGCCAAAAAAGCACTGCTACCGCTTTAACGCCAACAGGAAAATTCCAATATTTTTTAGTACTGTTGCGTATGAGCTCTTTTATATAAGTGCACTCAGAAAAAACATCCGCAAAACTTAAGCAAAATTTATTCAAATTGTCGGTTTATATATGAAATAAAGTGCCAACCAAATTGAAAAGTTTATATTAATTAGAACAACTTACAAATTAAGTTAATACAACGATATTTATATTAGTTTTATGAATATTATACGTCTAGCAATAAAAATTCCGTTGAATTAACCAAACTTTGTTGTGAAAACTAATGTTCAGTTTTACCAAACAACTGAAATTCGTAATAACCGAATTTGAGTTGTAGTAACCGAATTTCAGTTGGCAAATATCTAAATTTTTCTCTGCTTGTACAATTATTAAAAAATCTCACGTTAACATGGGATAATATATAAACATATGTGATCATAAATGGTTTTGTATATGATCATATATGAGTAAAGCTTTACTCAACAAAAAAGGTACAAAAAAAATTTGTAAAATGTTTTCAATTCCATTTTACTATTTTTTTTTTAGTAAACATTTTTGTTATTCTCATTTTACAAATTACCGAATTTTTTACTAACTTTTGTTGCTGATTTCATCAAAACATTTTACTAATTTTTCAAAACTAATTGCTAAAATTAGCAAAAATTTTTGCTTATTTCAACAAATTTTATATTTAAGAAAATTTTATTCGGAATAATTAAAACCTATACTTACAAAACAAATTTGCCTAAACCTATATAGAACTATGTATGGAGATAAAGGATCAGTTTTACTTATGAAAAGCCCTTGCCCTAACTGTTCAACTATAAAAATATATGCACTTAAAATGTTAGATTTTTGAAAATCGATGTATATATTTTGTATGGAAAATTTCAGATAGTTTAAAATTTCGAAACGTAACATTTTCATATTTGAAAATCGTTTGTTGTATGATTTCTACAAATTGAAAATGTATATCAAAGTTGCCCGAAACTTTTTTGTATTAAAGTTTTTTAATATTTTTAACACTCCAATGGGAAGGGTAATACAAATTTGTATATCATTTGATACCTAATTCGTATGTTGTTTCTTGAAAAAAGAATGAAAATTTTAATATTTTTGACCCAAAATATTAACCCTTAAACGTGAAATTGGCCGCTAAAAAAATACAAATTCTTAATTACCCATTTTACAACATTTATTGATTCCGCGAATTTTTTGAATAAATTTTGTTGAGAGATATAATGTTATCTCAATTAGCTTTTTCTGAAGTTTTTGTGCACTTATTGCGACCTCTAGACAATTTTTCAAAATTGTAATATGACAACACTGGGGAACCAATTTTTAAAATATTTTGTTTGTTAAAACAAAACATCTAATTTCTCACATTAAAAAGAAAGTGGAGTAATTTTCGGCATATTAAAATTTTTACAATTTCGAAAATTTCTTGAACCGGTTTTTTTAATTTTACGAGAAAATTGCATGCTATAAACTAAATTATTCGGTTGCCAAGGAATTCGGTTGTCACAATGAAACTGTTTTCTCTATGTAAAGTAATATTCGAGTTGTATTTTAGATAATTGCAAATAGCAATTTACTCCACTAAAATCATTAAAAACTTTTTCTAAATAAAACTGTAATATTACCAAAAGTTAAGCTATATTTACCTTAAATTTGGTTGGCAGTATATTTTGCGAAAATCAACAGAAATATTTGTTAAAAAAATTGTTAACTGTTGATTTCAGATTTTTATTCAAAGTGAAAAAATTCTAACAAAAAAACTTTCAAATTTCTTATTCTTTATAAATTTTTGTCTACTAATATTTAGCAAATTCTTTGCTGATTATAGCAGCTTACTTTGTTACTTTCAATTAACTATAATTTAGCTAAAATATAACTAAATATTTTTATATTCAACAGATTTGTTTTTGCTATTCTTATCTTACTAATATTTAACATAAAAAATATGCTAATTTTAGCAGTTTTTCTGTAACGTCATTTTTAACCAATTTTTAGTAGTTTTAGCAAAAATGTTTACTAATTGCTTTCTATTAGTGTATTAATATTTAGCAAATTGTATTGGTGCAATTGATAGAAAATCGATTTTTTCCTAATTTTCGTTTTAAAATATAACCAAATAAAATTTTTTATAACCAAATAAAATTTTTTATAGGTATATAAGTAAAATTTTTCTAGATTTACTAATTTTTAACAGATTTTTTGTTTGTTTAACTTTTAAACGTTTTAGCCAAAAATTTAAATTTATTTATCTTTACTTACAAATGTATTACTTTAAGTGTACTATTTGTTTTTCTTAACAAATAAATGTCTTTGTGAAGTATGACGACTAACATACAGCGACATACATAATATTGAGATTTTTTTTGTATGTCTTTTTTTTGTAAAAAAGAATTATTATAGTTTTAGGAAAAAGTGAATTTTACGATAAAAATTATAAGATTTATTTTATACGAGTATTTATTTTACATGAGTATTGGGGCTTGTTGCAAACAGGCTTGAAGACTTTATCATACCAATACACTAATACTGACTTGGAATGTATGTACCAAAGGTCTGCACGAATGTTTTGCAAAAAATTCTCTTGTGCATACTGATGCCAGCTTTGACGACTTTTAATAGTAAAAGTAGCAAACAAATATGCTATTTTGCTTAAAAAATTAAAACTTTTTTTTTTTTTTTTTTTTTAAATTTATTTTTATCGGGATTTTTATCATAGGTAACCTATGCCAACCAATTAAATGGACAAAAGTCAAATATAAATTATTTCTAAGTAGGCATGTCAATAAAATTTTATATTTATAATATTATTATTGTAAATATTTAGAAGTGAAAAAATTCAAAATGAAAGTGGTTGAACAAAACAGTTTAAAAAAATGTCTATGACATGATTGGACGGTATCATAAAAACGAAGTGTTACATCATTTCTTTAGGGAACAAGTACCAAGAAGCAAAATATATTCCATATACAAACGGTTTGAAAATGGAATGGCATCAATCGAAATAAAAAAGGAAGGACTACCAAAAAACTTGACCGCAGCTGAGCTTGTTAAATAGAAAAAATCTGCGGTTAATCAAACTGGGGAATCAAATCGTAAGTTGGTCAAAAAATTTCGCGTTTCCAAGGAAGCAATTAAAATTGAAAGTGAAACACTACCAGAGGAAAACAGTACCCAAATATAGTAAAAAACAATTGGCACAAATACCCAGAAAATGCAGACTACTGAGCAAAAACTTCATGAAAAAAAATTTTCAAATAATTTTGAATGATGAAAAATACTTTTCTTTTGCTTGGAACAACGAAAGTAATAATTCGGGATTCTATTCTGATGACTTAAAAAAAAATCCCGTCAAGATACGGTATTCGACCAAAGCGAATTCAAAAGCTATGGCTGAAAGCGTGGATGTTTACATTAAAAAAGTTATCAGAGATAGCCATTCTAAAGGCGACCAGATTTAGCAAGCTGTCATTATGCCAAAAAGACGTTAGTTAGAATGGCTTAATACAAAAACATATTTTTGTACCGAAATACTGAAATCCTCCAAACGTCCCAAAAGCACGTCCAATTGAGGACTTTTGAGGTATTTTATGTCAAAAAGTATATAAAAATGGTTGGGAAGCCAAATGCACTGAAGAATTGAAGAAAACAATTAAAAGTAGTGTAAAAAAATTGGCATGAATGTTGCCCAAAGGATGCTTGGAGGTATCAGGCATAAAATACGGCAAATAGAAGCTTGCAGTCCGTTGGCTCTCTACAAAAAGTGAATTAATAATTTATAGTCTTTACTGTGTTATAAATAAAAATAATTTCATAAAAAAAAAATAATTAGTTTTTTAATTACAAGCGTTTTAAAATTGTTCATTTACTAAATTGGCATGGGTTATTTATCATTTTTTTATGTTTTCAAAATGAAACACATTTTTTTATTATCGGAGCAAAAAAAATGTTGTTGTAAAAAAAAGTTTTGCGAATGTTTCACAAGACATTAATGCAGGTCTTTGCTAGGTACTTGTAATTCATGTATGTTACTCGTAAGTGTGGTTAAGAACTGCTACAAATTACTTTTGCTTTTTGCACAAAAAAAAAAAAAATATTACCACTTTCATACATATAACAACAGCAATATATGTAAAATGTTTATAAAGTAAATTTTTTTTTTTAGTTTATGTTCGTTAAAGACTGAGTTGATTGATTTTTGTTATAAAATGTGATTTCCGCATAATTCTTGTTTTCTGGCTGCTCTAACAGACAGACTCTGCAGACAGTGATTTAATATTTACATAAAATTGTTTTATAATAAAACAAAATCAATTGTGATAAATGTTTAAGAAATATAAGCAATTTGTAAATTCAACTCCATTATCATTGTATGGAAATTTACAACTGACAGAAATTTGAAGAATGATGGAAATCTTAAATGTTATAAGAAGAAATCAAGGAAAATAAATCTTTGTTTGAACGTATTTTTTTGGCAAAGTCCCTTTAAGGGATTGTCGATTTTTATCCACTCATACAAATAAGTCTGTAAAAATAGCAAAAAAAAACTACTAAAACTTATTTTGACGCTGCAGAAAAAGCTTCTAAAATTTGCAGTTTTTTTTTTGTTAATATAATTGTACAGCAAAAAACTGTTAAATTTGCAAATTTTTAGTTATACTCGAGTAGGAAATTACTCTGCTAAATTCAGCAAAAACTTTTGTTAAATATTTGTAGACAAAAACAGGAACATTTGTTTTTTAAGTTTAGTTGAATGCAAATAACAGTATACGAGCATTTTGCTAAAATCAACAGAAATATGTTCTGAAAAATTGTAGACTTCTGATTTTAGAAGGTCATATTTTTATTCGCATAAAACATAAACTTTGAAAATTTAAATTGTTTTGTGATTTATTTTGTCTACTAATATTTAGCAAATTTGTTTGCTGATTTTAGCAGATTAATTTGTTACTTTCAATTAACTATAATTAAGCTCAAGTACAACTTAATTTTTTAAATTTAACACCTCATCAAATTTAACACCTCGACCTCATTTCCCCAATACCGGTTCGAATTTTGACTTGATTTGCTAGATTTTTCGATCGCGTTTTTCATCGAAGAGCGAAAAGAGCGTTTATTTGGAACATCTCCTGTATCTTGTAAATTTTAATGATTTTTTTTGTTCCAATTTTTCAGATTTTGGCAATTTTTTTTTTAAATTGTGGCGATTTTTTCAATTTGATTTTGCCAATTTTATATAATTTTTTAAATCTTGCCAATTTTTTTCATTTCTATAAATTTTTGTTGATTTTTTAAATTTTGAGTATTTTTTTAAATTTTGACTTTTTTTTTAATTTTTACGTTTTTTTTTCTAATTTGTTGTGATTATAGGTTATAAAAACTGTAAATTTTGTGTGCACCAAATTTATGTTCAATTAAACATTTAATAGATATTATTAAAATGTAATTGAAAGTGAGTTTGAAGTCAAATAAAAGTTGAAATTATATTGGCAATAAATTTGTCCGTGCAGTTTCATCAAAGATATTTAATATTTTGAAGTTCGGCTTAGTTAAGACATCTTCAGATTTATCTTAAAACAATAAAGTACAGCATAAGTAGACAAAAACCCCAATTTATAAGAGAATTATAAGCGTTTTTTTTTGTTTATCAAAGAAATAAAATTTTTTTAAATTTTCTTTTCTAATTTCAGCAACCAATTTCAATTTGTCTCAAACAAATTTGTTTCTTTTATTGTTTACATTGACACATAAATTGTTTGTGTTATTTAATGTTTGTGTCTAAAATAAATCCAATTACTGGTTTTGTAGCCATACTTTAAGACTAATACGGTAAATTGTACTGTTTCTTTTTTATAACGATTATATTCTCGTTCCACCCGCTGTCAAACACGAATTTATTTGTCGCACGTTCAAGTTTGCATCACACGCAAATGTTGATCTTTTTTGTTGTTGTTTGGATCTTTGAACACCAGAATTGCAACACTAATTGTCAACTGGTTCTATGGTGAAATGAAGAAGAAGAAGAAAAAAAAAACAATCTTAAGTTGAAAAAATCGTGCTCTTGAAACAGAGTTGCTGGACCAGTCCTCATACCCATCAGCTACAAAAAACAGGCATCATCATTTGTTAAAGCTAAAAGACTCATGAGAACAGGCAACTAACATTATATGAACTAACGTAAATACGTCGCCAATTTTATAGCGGATGCGTAAACGCATTTTTACGAAAACTGCCGTTAGGGTCGATAAATTGCTGCCTAAAGGCCTATGAATTACATCTACATACAAGACGAACAAAGAAGATATACAGACAGTTAGACAAATGCTCTTACACTCTTCAATTTAAAAAAATGGGGAAAAAACAAGAAGTTTAAGTTGTAACAAGAATTAAGCTAAAAGTAAAAAAAAAAAAAAACACTTTAATATTACTACATAGCTAACATTTGTTGGGTGTAGTAACCACTTAGATACACTGCATATTTATTTGTATCATCCAATGTTGTATGGATGTCTGTCTGTATATTGTTGTTGTTGTTAGCCTGCTACGGATGTCACAGTTATACACAGAAGCCTGGCCATAAAGTGACAAAATTAAAGTGTTTCTTGACCACAAAGATTTACGGTCAGAGATTTATAGAGCGGTTTATTATTGAACAAAAAGAAAAACAAGGAAGTTTTTCTATTTTAGTTTTTTTTTTCTAAAAAAAATTTTTTTTTTAATTAATTTTAAGTTTTATAATTTATGTTAGATTAAAAGTTAAGACATTTTTTAAATTTAACAAACAAAATGGGGAGTATTCTATTTATTTTTTAAAGAATTACTGTTAGAATTCATAAAAATAATAATAACCAGCAAAAAACATGGTAATGACTACTTATTATTTTATACATTGCTTTGTAATGAGTACTCTTTCCCTTCTGCCTTACTTTAAATAATAAAATAATGGGTTATCAATAAAAAACTTATAATGCGCTACTCTCACACAAAAAATAATTGGTGGACAATAATAGTTTATTCATCTTATTCATCTTCCAGGCAAAATATAATGATACAACATTTTTCAGGAAATTTATTTTTAGACTCATTATAATTCGTCTTTTTGTAAGCTTAAGGGCAAGATGTTAGTTTTGGTGTATGTTAAACGAATTTACGAATTCGTTTATGTTTTAAACTGTTAAATGTTATATGCCTCGATGACTTAGGGTATAGAGCAGTCGCCAGTAAATCTGACTACCGGGAATCGATTCTCGGCTAGACCATGTTTTAAAAAAAAATTTTTTTTTTTTTTTAACTCGTAATTTTGCTCAAAATCTATTTTTAGACCCATTATATTTTTCCATCTGGTAATGGCGTATTATACATACACACAGAGAAAACTTTAGCTATTTGCCAGCTGAAACTCGGTTACTACACTTAGAATACTACTAAAGACCACTGCAAATGTAGTTGAAAACAAATGAAATTTCATTTAAAGAAAGGACGACTTACATTACATTAAAGTCAACTAACATTGTCATTTGTTTTTTAATGTTCAAAAAATTACTAACAATTGTAGTAAGAATGAACTACATGGTAGTAAAAAATAAACAACCATTTATTTTTTTTTTATTTTTTTAAATAACAAAAAAACAACTGTAAAAAATTATTGTAAAATCATAAAACAGTCATTTTATGTGGGTTGTTTTTTTAAATGAACTACAAGTTTAGTAAAAAATTTAATTTGTTCAACAAATGACTGACATTTACATTAAAATAAAGAAACTGTATTACAACCGAAACAACTACATATTTTTAAAGCAGAAGTTAACTGAGTGTACGACTCAAACTCGAATTTCAGTCCGTTTGTACAATTGTGTTTGGTTTTTGCTGGTAAGACACAAACTTGATATATACTGGCAATGACAAATATATGTTCTAAAGGCTAAAAGGGAATAACTAAAGATTAAAGAAAGTATAAAATAAGAGTATTTGAGTTATTTAAAACACCTAGAAAAAAGACTCGGCAATCGAATGGTTCGGTTCGGCTATCGAATTTTTATATAGTTATTGCCGAATTTCAGTTGTGGCAATCGAAATTCTATTGTCGTGTAAGAATTTCTGTTGTTTTAATTGAATAATTGTTGTCACAACCGAAAAAATCAGTAGCAACAACCGAAGCATTCGATTGACAACAAATTCAGATGCTATTACCGAGTCTGTTTTCTGTATGAATAAAACCTAGATTTAAAACCAAAGCCAAGGATAAGAGAAATATTTTGTTTTGTTTTGTTATTAATAAGATGTAAATTTTATTTTAATTATTATTTGTCAATTAATTTTTATCGGGTTTCCTCTTTAGAATAAACCAAAAAAAAAAGAACCAAAAGTGAAAGCAAGAGATTTTCCAAATACACTTAAATAATAAAAAAGTGTGTAATAAGTACATTAAAACCAGCATACTGTTAGATAATCTTAGTAAAACGTGTCTGTAATTATTAGTGAAGTGAAATCAGTATAAAAAATCAGTAAACTATACAATCATAGAAATAAACCTGTAAAAAGCAGAAAAATTTTTAAAATTTTTTTAAAAAATTCCGTTGCAGAAAATACTGATAAAATTAGCAGATATTAGTAAAATAAGAACTGTTTAATTTACAAAATTTTAGTAACATTAGAGTTCAATTTTAGTTAATTTAATTTAATTTACTGTGCAAAAACTGAGCAAAAACTGAGCAAAAACTTTTGCTAAATATTTGTAAACTAAAAACAGCAAACAAAAATTTTATATTAAAAAAATTTTTGGTAAATTTCCCTTTATTTTAGTTGAATGCAAATATCAATTTAATATGTTAAATTTGACAGAAAAATTTGCTAAAAATTATAAACTTCTGATTTCGAAAGGCCAGATTTTTATTCGGCAGATAAAATCTAAAAAAGCTTTGAAAATTTTATTTTTTTTTGTGATTAATTTTGTGTACTAATAAGTATGCAATGGGAGAGAAGAATGACAGAACAAGAAGAATATTTAACAAATTTTTTGCTGATTTTAGCCGTCGAATTTGCTAACTAAAATGCAGCTCAAATATAACTGAATTTTTATAGACTCAATAGATTTAATTTTCCAAATTTTAGCAATTTTTCCTGCTACGTTATTTTGAACTAATTTGAAGTAGTTTTAGTAATAAATTTTATTAATTATTTTCTATTAGTGTGTTAAAAATTAGTAAAATTTTAGTAAACCCTTAATGAAAATCGATTTGATAAAATAAGAAAATTAAATTTCAAAGCTTTTTTTTGTCTACAATTTTTTATTAAATACTGCTGTTGATTTCAGCAAAATTTACTATTATTTGCATTTAACTAAATTTCAGGTAAATATAGCAACAATTTAGAAGATATTACAGTTTTTGTTTGCTAATTTTTGCCCAAAAACAATCGTTTTTGCTGAATTTAGCAAAGTAAATGGCTATTTTTAATTAACCAATATTAAGCTGGAATATAATTAAAATTCTGTAAATTTTCTGTTATTTTACTAATATTTAACAAAAAAATGTCGAATTTGCAACGTAACTAATTTTTAGTAGCTATTTCTACAGGTTCATTTCTATGAGTGTACTAATAATTACAGAAAATGTTTGCTAAAATTAGCTAAACGGATTTTTGGTCTACAAATATTTAATTGTTTTGTAAAAATACAGATTTTTCTGTTACTTTTACAAATTTTTTTATATAAGCGGAGTTTTTCTATGAAAAATATATTTCAAGAGCAATAAGTAAAAATATTGAAAAAAAAAATTAGGAAAACACTGCACTACTGTTAACTTTTTTCAATCTTTCTCATTGTGTGTTTTAAAATTTAAATTAAAAAAGTTCTATGGTATAATTAAATTTAAACTCTATTGTTATTTTAAGTCACCTAAATTTTAACATGACACAGCATGTCTTTTATTAGTTATTTTAATTTAAAATTCTTTAACCAAGAGAGTGTTTAAGTGCATTTTTAAAGATTGGTTAAGAAAATATTGTAATATAAGCGTGTTTTTTAGTCATCATTTTTTATTTATTTTTTTTATTGTTATTATTATTTTACATCTAAATTTTCATTGCATCAGTTATACAAAATATTTGCTAAATCATGTTTGGACTTTATGTAAAATATAGTAAAAATGTAAAGTTTCATTATTCCATGCAATTGGGTTAATTCAAAATATTCTAATAAAAATTTTACATATAAATTTCAGCTCAATGAAGCTGTAATAGAAATTTTAAAACAACACACGATTAAAAAACAAAACCTTACAGTGTCGAACTATTCAAAATTAATAATTAAGGTAAATTTTTTGTATATTTTTTTTTTATTAAAAACCCCAACTAATGAGTAACGTTTTAGTTTTTCTTCTTCTTAAAATGACTAAATTAAAAGCGTTTTTTTCTGAATTGTTTAAAATTCATTTTTCAGCTATAAAAATTCATATGTATGCATTTTTGTTTCACTTTAAATAAAAATAAGTCTACCCATACAAAAACGTGATCAATTGAAAAACAATTGAATACATTTTTTTTGTTAAGAATAAAACGAGCTACTAAGCAAAATATATAACTAGGGCAACCACAAATAAGCTAGAGCTTGTTTTTTATTTGAAAGGATAGAACTATTTAGACTAAATGCAATTTCTGATCGTGAAATTATGAAAATTTTAAGCTTTATTTGATAGAGCTTTTTTGGCTTATTTTTTTATATTTGCTTATTTTAGCTTATTTTGTAAATACTTGTAAGCTTCTTTTTGACTTTTTAAATATTAAGCTTATTTTAGCTTTTTTCTTTTAAAATAGAGATTTTTTTGCTACTTTTTTGCAATTGAATATGTTGATGAACCAATTTAAACTTTGAATTTCACGAAAAACTATTTCTATATTGCACCCTTGTTTGACTTGCAAAGTTCCAAGGAACAAATTTTACAAAAACTTTATTTGCCTCAACGATTTTAGTAAAAAATGGTTTATTAATTTTATTAATTTTATTTTTAAACAGGCTTATTTTATTGTATTTCAAGCTTTTTTTAAGCGCTTAAAACATTGTTTTTAGAGCTGTTTTTTGGTTGCCCTATATACAACTTTGGGCTATATAAATAGGAAATATAAGCTACTCATGAAATTCGTGGTTTGCTAAATAAACAAAAAATAAAAAAAACAATAAAAAATAACGATAAAGAATAGATTTAATTCTATTAAGATCTTTTTAAAGAAAACGAAAGAAAATAAATGTAAAGAAAAATTCGTAGAAAATTTTCACTTTTAATTACAATAAAATATTTAGGAGTTAAATAGTTTTCCTATTTGAGCAAAGTGAAGATTTTGAATCAAAATGATCCAATATTTCTTTATATTATACGCCTAATGCTTCAGAGGCCAAATCAAATTGCTCTGTTTCTACACATGTACCTATTCATTCATACTAATTTCCGCAATTTCCGCAATGTCCGCCCTATGCTACAGGTTAACATGATAACAATTATCGCTTGATTGATTCAGATAGTCACTTTAATATAAATACTAATTCATAATATCCCATACCATAATGCGTTGTACACTAGAAAATTATAATTACATTACATAATTTACACAAGACTAAACAGGAAAATGATCTCAATGATGCAAAACATACATTTTGACATGTAAGAAGTTATGTAAACTACTCTAAGAAGTTATGTAGTTTATTACACTAAAGTAGCCCGATAGGAAAAATTTATAGTTGGACAATTTTAAATATATTTAAAATTTTCCAACAGCAATAAAGTTTCACATTTCCTCATCAACATATAAATAAAAAATTATAAAGTTTAGTCTTTTTTCTATTTTAAATGTTTGAAAAAGGTTCCACCACAAAAGGACAAAAATTGATTATTAAAATAACTATTTGGATTTTTTAATTTACTATTAACCATTTGAGAACCATACATTTTCTGCCGAAGCAATTTTGAAATTTTCAGTATTTTCTTTATCTATGACCTAATAATGGCTATGGAAAAAAAATGAATGAAGTTTTTTTCAACTTCGTGATCTTCAACTAAATAACAATTATGTTACAGAAAATTGGCTCCATAGATCCCCTCATTGTGGGTTTTCACAATACCTTTCATTTAATACCCAATTTACTTTTATGTGAACTATATTCAAAAACGTAAAATTTGGTCTTGCTGACCCCACTTTTAAACCCCTTATATTAAGATTGCGCACTTAAAAAAATACGTGTCTAATAATTTTTTGTCATATCCAAGTTTCATTTAAATCTCCGGATTCACCTCTGGGTAGTTTCTTTGTAAGTTAAAATAAAAAAAATATTATTTTTCTCTATTAAAATTCCAATACCAGGTCAGACTTTTTATATGAAACACTTAAACATGGATGAATACTAGAATAGTGTCAATTACCACAGTTTAGACACCTTGTGACATGTCACAGGACTAACCCAAAAGGAAATGTCACCTCAACAACGTAAAGAAATATGTCAACGAACTAGCCTTAAAGTAATTGGCACAAAACCAGAAACATGGATGTAAAAAATTATTTTGGAAGAAAAAAATAGTTTTTCTGGTAAAAAAAAAATTGTGATGAAAAAAAAAATTTGAACCGCTTGACCGATTTTGCAGAAGATGTCAAATAATTTAGATACAACAGAACAGTCCCGACGAGGATAGACAGATAAATCGACTTAGAATTTCATAATATTTTATGAGATCTTAGACCTATATTTCGATACTCATCACTAGGGCAACCAAAAAATCTCTAAAAACAATGTTTTAAACGCTTAAAAAAAGCTTGACAACAGTAAAAAATTTCCCTCACTTTATCAATTTTAAAAAACAGTAAAAAAAATGTCCCTCAATTTATCAATTTTAAACCTGTTACTTTAACAAAAATTATTTGTAGTAATAATTTGATTTTATATTTCGAAAAAAGGCAATTTGAATTTGTATTTCTTTACGCTGCAACTTGAAAAGAAGCTATACATTTCTCATTGAATTTTACAACTTTTTTAGTACTTGTTTTTAGTACTTGCATTGAAAGTAAAAAGCCAGTATTTTTTTTTTACAAAAACTACTAAAAATGATAATAAATAATAATATGACGTTTCAGGAAAAACTGCTAAAATTACAAAAAATACAATAGTTTTGCTAAATATTAATGAGATAAATTTTAGTTAAATGAAAGTTGCAAATTAATGTACTAAAATCAAAGTTTATTTGCGATAAAAAGAATAGAATAAAATTAGTGAAAATGTTTGCTAAAACTACTAAAAATTAGCTCAAAACGACATTATTAAAATTAGCAGCTTCTTTTGCTATGTATGATTTAAGTAAGAGTAGCAACAAAAAATCTATTAAATCTACAAAAATTTTGTTATGTTTGAGCAAAATTTTAATTAATTAAAAGTAATTAATAGACAATAAAAAATCACCGAAAAATTTAAATTTTCAAAGTGTTTTGTTCGATTTTTTTCTTATGCAAAGAAAAATTAGCCCTACTGAAATCAATTTTTTTTTGAAAATATTACTGTTGATTTAATTAAATTTAAGATAAATAAAACAAACTTTTTTTTTTTTTTTTGATATTACGGTTTTTGTTTGCTATTTTGTCTATAAATATTTAGCCAAAGTAGCTTTTTTCAATTAACTAAAATTCAACTCCAATATAATTAAAATTTTGCATTGTTAAATGATTTATTTTTGCTTTTCTTATCCTATTACTAACACAGTAAGTATGTGAATAAGAAAAACACAAAAACCCCTATTTCACCGGTCATGGGACAGGTCCTCGAATTTCAACTAACATCTCGATACACAGATTCACACTTCACACAAAACAATTTACAAAATTCCTATTGAGCCTTTTTTTTTTACAAAACATTCTCAACTATCCACTGAAACCACCAACGTCTAAATTACAAAAAGGCAACTATGTATTGTTTTGAACTGATTACCTCTTGTTGTGTTGAAAGAAAACGCAAAATAACAACTTCCACATGATGATAGTGATTTTATACCATATAAAGTTGCATTTAATCGAAAGTGTTATAGAAAAGAAAATGTATGAAATGAAAATGATGAGAGAGAAAAATAACTGAACTGTTAAGTATATAATAAGTGTTAGAAAAAAAAAAAAACGATCAGCTATTATGACTTCATGATCACGTATTTCAAAAATGTTCTAACATCCTTTCATAGACTGACTTACACCATACACATACATATAGGAAAATAGTTTAAGTTCATTACGTCATTATAAGTTTTCATTGTATAAGAACTATTAAATACTTTTTTTTTAAGTTTGTTAGTTGCTGCTGCAACAGAAAAAAAAAACAACTCATGCTGGTTATTGAGGATGCCTGTCCGCCTGTTGCAAAAACTTACATACTTTATAATATATGAATGTTTGTTATGTTACTAACTTTATTTTTGCTGCTACTTGTTTAATAGCAAACAATTTGTTTTTCACACTTTATGGCAAAAATTATAAAAAAAAAATATTTGTAGTGCTTTGAAAAGTGAATCTCATAAAATGAAATTACAATATTAGTATTCATTACGGTTTTTACACATATTCGTTTGCAATTGTTGTTGTAGTTGTTGACGTTATTTATATTTCGAGTTATAATATATGATTCTAACTATGAACATGTCTGAATGCTGTCAATGCAAAACAACATGTATTTTTGTTTTTACTGTAAAGAATGAATAATATCTACCAGATGTCAGTTTAAACATGTAACACATTACAAGCTTTATCACTTTGCAGACAGACTGATAGACAGACAGACAGTACAACCAAATAACCAACAGACAAAGTACTACACCATTTACATAATATTTTGTATAAAACCTAAATTAAAAAGAAGACAGTGCGCCCGGTAGGCTAGTTGGTAGCGTGCTGGCTTATCAGTGTGGGGGTCGTGGGTTCGATTCCCACCAGAGGCACTGGTCTGTTTTCGCTACAACGCGCCGAAGGCCATAGTAGCTAGTGATCGGTTAGGGTAATAGTATATAATTTGTAATTATATGATTATTAATTAATAAAAAAAAAGAAAAGAAAACAAAGTATTCAGAATTTTTAAAGATTTTTTCTAAAAGAAAATTCTTAAAAATCTGACAGATTTTCTATACGGGAAAATAATTTTAAATTTAAAAGATTCTTGCTTGATAAAGTTCTTAAAAAACTCAGCGATTTAAAAGTTTTTATATAATATGTTTTACCACAGAAAGCTAAAGTTTTCCTATTGCAAATTATTCTTTTAATTAAAATTTTAAATGGTGTAAAAAGACACAGCGTGAAATAAGGTTTCTCCTCATATTAAGGATTGCATTTTTTCTCTTCAAAGTAAAGCTTTTCGTATTAATAAATAAAATATTTAAAACTCAACATTTGTGAATGTAATTAAAGCAAAAATCTTAAAGACTTTAAGTCCCAGTTAATAGCTTGTATTAATAGTGATGCTTAGCATAGAAATACTCTTAATCTGTATCCGACGAGTTGAAGAGTATTCTTTTTAGGCCTCAAGGTATTAACCATTCTACATATTTTTTCATTATATTTGTTTGGTTTCTTTACATTCGTAATACATTTTTTTAAGTCTTTTTTTTTGCAACGACATTTTGCTGTCAATCACAAACAGACATGCACGTACGAAAGAAATGAAATATTTCGTTTGCAAAAAATATGTATGAAAAACTAGAATTTTTTTTTTAATTTTTAGAGTTACCATCATAAGAAATGATAAGAAATATTTTGATAATATGGCTATATCTTAGAATTTATGTTTGAAATGTTATGTATAAGAGTTGGTCAGAAAAGTATAAAATTTCTTTGTTTTTGGGATATCATCACTTTTTAAAATGTTTTTTGCATCAATAAAAAAAATTGGTTTTATTATTTTTTTAAATTCTAACTCCTTCCACATTCATGTGGCGGCCAAAAGCAGTGATTTTGGTTTCCTTTTCCTACAGAGCAAAAAAAAAACGATATTTATATGAAATGTGAATTCTATTTTGGATTCTACACCAAAAAGTATTAAAATAAACTTTTTTCCCAGTTTTTAAAGTGCACCGTTTCACTTTTAAAAATAAGTTTTTAATCGCACACAATAAAAAAGTATTACCAACTGAGAATAATGGCACAAAATTTTTTTTTATATTTTGTAAAATATAATAAAAATATTTTTTAAACACACAATGAGAAAGTATTTGGAGCTACGCGATATATCGCGGCCGGTTAAAAAGTTGTAAATCAATAAAATATTTTATTTTAGTAAAGACAGCATTTTGAAAACCATTTTGAAAAACCACTAATATAAAAGTAATTGCTTATACTTTCAATATGAGTAACCAATCAGGTAACTCATTATTCTCACTTTTTTTGTAAGCGAGAGGGTAATGACCACCCATGAACTTTGGGTCATCGCACCTTTGTGCGCTGCTTACACGCTTAATTACTTGGTAATGTCTGTTTTTGCTGGGTATCGATCGAAGTCTGTATTAATTGAAGCACGTTTTAAAACTTTATACATCCAATATTAAAACCTAGATAGAAGGTTTTATAAATCCTCAAATAAAGCCTAGAGATAGACCTTATAAATTCACAATTTAAGTTCAAATTAAAAACTTTTTAAACCAATTACACCGGTCGACACATATACGCTTAATTACTTTGTAATGTCTGTTTTTGCTGGGTGGTGCGCTTTAAAAACGGGAAAATAAGTTTATTTTTAAATAATTTTTGGATTAGAATCCAAAGGTGAATTCAAATTGCATATAAATACAGTTCTTTTTGCTCTGCAGCGTTTTGACTGCCGCGCATAGTGGAAGGAGTTAAAATAAAAGAAAATAATAACGCCATTTTTTATTGATGCAAATACCGTAAAAAAGAGATGATATCCCAAAATCAAATTTTCGTTACGAACTCTATTATTTATAGTGGCAAATAATTTGTGGAGCTATCTTTATTTTTAAATCCGATTTAACAAAGACTTTTAAAATTGGTTTTTTATAATCATCGATAAAAAAGAGTTATATCGCAAATATAACATCATATATCATTTGGTATACATCGATATATAATCTTATCCAAGTTATCTCAAAATTGTGTTATCCAATGAGATAAATCCAATCTATTACTGAACTAAATTAGATAAAAATTGGTCGCCAAAATTAATGGATCAATAACATCTAATTAAGATCCTTATAGATCCCAAAATAACACATTAGGTTAATTATTAATTTAGATCTAATTGGATCTAGTTAGGTCAAAAAATATAAGTCATTTTTGGTTCATTGAGCTAGATATTTTGAGATTAAATTGGATACACTTAAATCGCATCAAATATTTCATTTTGGAAAAAAATAATAATATAAAAATTGTACACAAAATATAAAAATAATAACCCGAGTAAAATCGTTTACATATAATATATAATCGTATATTTCATATACAATAACATATGGTAAATCTAATTATGTACGAATACATGCATAATTAGATATATCACAAATCAAAATTATATATAATAATATATAGTGTAATATTTAAACAAATTTATTTCATTTTGGATAAAACGATATCTTCACCCATTCATAGTTATATGTATCTATTAAAATGTTTATGGATAAAAATTTCTTTGAGGGTACTTATATTTGCTTCGCGCTATTTTCGTAGTGTATTTTGAAAATTTTTGGACAAAGTAGAGTTTGGCAATGATGAGCATATTATGAGAAAAACATTTATAAACTTTTCATAGATTAATTGTGGTCCACCACAGTATCATAAAGTTTGAAACGCGTAATTGTTCTAAATTTAAAAATATAGTGGACCAAAATTAACCTATGGAAATTTTGTAAATATATTTTCAAAAATATGATCAGCATTGCCAAACTTTTGAGCTCAATTTTATACAACAATTAAAAAAAATACGGGTAGCTAACTATTAGTATTCTTGCATTTTCAACTGGATAATACTCATTGTTAATTTGACTACTTTAGGGACATCCTTAGTGTATGTGTAATTAAACTTAAAAAATGGTTATGTTTCTCAATATTTTTTATGAATCTAACGAATATAATAGGATGAATATTGTTTCATACAATAATTTACAAAAATGTAATATTTAGTGCAATTTTACCCTACTAAAACTTATATCTAATTATATTCAGATTATCAGTTCACATACAATCATATACTGTAGTATTAATAATACATGGTTTTATATTTTATATTATATCTATTTGTATCAGTTTAGATACAAACTGATACAATTAGATACAAAACTGATACAATCATAGTTCGGATAAAATTGTACTGGACATTTATCTATTTGCATCAGATTAGATCTAAACCCATACAAACATATAAAATTATATGGGCCCATATTTCGGATGAAAATTAATAATATTACATATAGCGTCACATAGAAATTGATATGACTATATAAAGCTAAATATAAATTTTTTTAAATCGTGAATTCAGTCATCAGTCAATATGGGATTATATAAATCAATATAGAATCATATATATTTAACGCATAGAAAATATTAATGTTGGACCATATATAATCACATCCCAAACAAAATTATTAATCTTGTGTCATTTATGGAAAAAAAATTCTCTTAAATTTTTTATGAAATCAATTTTTCAATGAAACTTCGTCATTGAGTGTTATGAACTTTAAATAAATTAAATGATATTTTTTATACAATTTTATGAAAAAATGCGTTAATTTAATAAAAAGTTACAATGCACGGATTACAGTGTAAAAACTCATTAATATCATACAGATAATTCACTCATTGTGTGCAAATACTAATTCTCAAGCGTCCTTAAACCGCAAAAGGCCTTTAGTAAAATACTGTATACATCTGCCTTATTTTTATAAACTCCAATAAATAATTGCAACCCAGATAACTATTTATTGTTCACTAATGGTGACTCTTTCTTTAACATTTTAATAAGTATTGATTTGATGCTGGTTGAAATGAAAAGATGCCACTATAGTTTTTGTACTTTTTTAGATTTCGTTTCATTTTATTATAGCTTTAACTTTTTTATAGGTTTTGAAATCATTTTGAACTTAATAGGTTTGTTCCACTGCATTTAAAAGTTTAATGATCTTAAGGATTCTGACTTTAAACCACATTGTATGTTTAATGATACTCAATGTTATAAATGGTTGTTTTCTGTTTTGTTTTCTTCTTTTTTTGTTTGATTGTAAAATGCAAAGGATGTTACATTTTGGTCGCTTTTTTTGTAATTTAGTTCCTTTATTTTTTGTTTTTGTTCTTTACACCAGTTTACGAAAATATTAACGTCTATAACACGCACAAGTGCCACCATCAGTGAGTGAATGCTGGCTGACTTTACTGGCTGAATGGTTTCTCTTAATCAAAGATAAAAAAAAAAAAAAAAAAACAACGCATAACAAAAACTACTTTACTATACAATAGGACAGATATACAGATATATGAGGAGTTGTAGTTTAAAGACAGATGAAGTGTCATTCATCTGGCCATAAAAGCTTTACTTAGCATAGATCTTAACGCAAACCCATAAACAAGAAGTCTATCTATTTAAAAGACCTCCTCTGTGGGAGCTTAAATCTCAGACGTCTACTAACAAACAAAAAAACTGCAACAAAAAAAAACTTTGGCAATATGTTCATAGATACATGCGAGTACACTTAACAATACATGAAATGAAAACTTCAAGGTTAACTGGTCGTCGCCGCTTATTTGAACTTTTTCACAAGATGTTTAGCTTTCATATTCTACTCATACGTAAGAATATCCTTTAGAGTTCATAAGTAGTAAAAGAATTGCATATGCGAGCATGTCCACATGCCTGTATGTATGCTGCACGCTTGTCGCATTTCATTTACATTTTTTTTACTGGACATTTTAATGAAACAACTGCAACAAAAAGTGGAATACAAACTAAAAACAGCATGTATGCAAACGGACAGACAAAAACGCGAATAGAAAAAAAAAATCGTTCGTAGAAGTTTTAGTCCCCACAAGTAATTTTCAATACAGCACATTTATACATAGTCATCTTGAAAATGTTATTCCCTAAAGTAGCATTCTAAAAGCTAAAGGGCCTTGGGAGGTATTTACAAGAAAAGTTTAGAAACATATTAAACACGATTGGTTATATATGATTTTTTTTGTTTTGCTTAATCGTTGAAAAAAATCGAATGATAAGATATTGTAAAAGCACACGCTATTTAAAAGACATTAAGGCCAATACATTAAGTTAAAATGAACAATTTTAACATAGATCCTTAAAAAACGCATAAACGAAATATAAAAACTGTTTTTAAATAATAAATTGAAGCAATTCACAGTGTAAGTGATAACGTCCTATCGTTGTAAAATAGCACAATTTTTTACAATTTTATAGTTTTACAATTTTAAACAATTTTGTTTAAATTTTAAAAAAATCATGCTAAGTACAAAGATAGCCCCTTAGCACATAAATTCAGATTTACTTAGTCGTTACGCTCTAAAAACTATTGTAATGCATAGCTCTATGAAATATACGACAGATTTAACAAACGTTCCAGATTTTTAAATAAATTTTACTACAAACGAAAGACTTAGGAAACAAGATTTTTTATATGGATAATAACCAAATAAAATTCCAAAATTTAAAATTTTTAAAATTTTATATTTTAATTACATTTATTCCTTTAATATACTCAAAATTTGATATAGATATGATATTCTGACATCATCGAATATCATTAAACCACTTTAGCCTGGAATCATAAATGGCTCACAAATTTGATCAACATACAAAAAACCTGTTTTTTTCAATTACTTTTAAAGATTTTTTAAAATGACAAATTTGAAGATGTCAATTGCTATTTTTTATAATAAAAAGTTGTAAATAAAGAAAACAATTTTAAGGAGTGGAGTGACTCCATTGCAGGACATTTTATGAATATTAATTATTTTTTTCTTTTCATTTTGAATTGTCAGGTTTGAGATCATAATTAAATGCTACTATTACAAATAGAAAATACTAATTGTTAATAAATGTAAGAGAAGATGAAAAAAATCTTGTTTTGTCACAAATTTAACAAAACTGGAATGTTTTCATCAAAGTTTGCATAATTTTCGAAAAAAAATTCTCTTAAATTTGATTAGACTACTGGCTTGGAGCAAAAAATACCCATAAAACGTAATTTATATCATACAAATAATTATTTTATGCAGTTTGATTCATATAGGGTAAATGTTTCTAGGAAATTTACAGAATGGCTTCTGTCAGATTTTTATTAAATTTGAATATGATAAACTAATGAACAAGCGCAATTCTCGTACCAGTCCATGCCACTGGAAAAACAAATAAACATATTATACCCCTTTAAATTATATTTTTTTTTGTTAAATCGTTAGATAGATCTTTAAAATATTTTTGATTTGATACCCACTATTCTATAGTTTATTTGGAATACATACAGGGTGCGTGATGATTGGATTGCTAACCATTTAAAAGCTTTGGGGTTGTAACATCCAGGAGAATTATTTTATATATTTTCGTTTTAAAATGTTTTACTTTTAAATTTTAAAAAATTATTTTTCGATCTTTTATCATAAATTAATGTACTGGGTTGAAAACGAAACAGTTGGTCCATAATGAATTTAAATACTCGAGAAAAGAATAGTTTGATATGTTTTTTTTTTCAAACACAGCCTCTCCACCTATTCAAAATATTTGATAAATAGATGGCAAGGGGTTTCCCAAAAAATCAAATAAACCCCAAAATTACACAAATTAAATTAATTACCAATACCGTATCGTTTCGATTGTCAACGCTGTTGTTAAACAAATTTAATGTTCATAAATATAATAAATATAAAAAACGAAAGATATAGGAAACGAACTTGATCTGAAGCAAAATATAAATATTAATTTAAATATTTTTGTACACGACTGTAAGTCTCAATTTATTTTAATATTTTGAGGCATCTTTAACAAATTTAGAATTCTTTGTTATAAAGAGAAACAACTTTTAACCTCAAATGCTTGTATATACACACAGAGAAAAATTTAGCTATTTGCCAACTGAAATCCGGTTACTATGGCTTAAATTCGGTTATTACGAATTTCAGATGGTTGGCACAACTTAACATTAGTTTTCACAACAAAGTTCAATTAAATCAACCAAATTTTAGTTACAACAACCAAAATATTCAGAAATCTAATGTAAATATCACCGTTCTAACTGAATTTATAAGTGGTTACCATAAAAATACACTTTTCAATTCGGTATCAATTGAAATAACCTCAGTATAAAAAGGTTATAAAATCTATACCATATATATAATAAATAAACTAATTTACCAGTCATATGTTTAAGTTAGTATGTGAACCTTAACGACCTATATATTATACGTACATATAAAATTAAGTGAATATAAAATGCAACTAGTTTTTCTAGTTCAATTTTTTCCACCAATAAGATATAAAAAGAATATATATATAAAATCACCTGAAGTTACTTGGAATATTTTTTCTTTATTAGTGTGGAAATCTCACAAATAAGTTTTTTTTTTTAAGTAGTGGCCTGCTTTAACAAATTCGGCTATAAATTTCAATTTGTGTTAAGCCTTAGTCTGCAACAAACAAAAAAAAACACACAACTGCAACTATTCACCTAATTGAAACAAACACCAAAAACAGTTCGAGAATAAACAATTTTCAGGTGTGAAAATCAACACGGAAATTGAAAGAATAACATTTTTGTTGCCATTGTCGGTTTTGTTACAGATTGCAATGCAACAAACCCTTGTAGCTTTGAATTGTAGCTTTGCCAATGGCCCTCTTTGGCCATTAATCATGCTCTATGTACATTTTTTAGCCGTTTTTTTTTATACTATTATTTTTGCCAGCCAGACAAACAAAACAAAAATTTCAACTTAACACTGCGTTGGTGCTTAGTTTGGTAGTAGCAGATTCCAAATAAAAAAAAAAAAACGAAAACTCCACCAAATAGTTAAAGTAGAATAGTTCAGACAGCTTTCGGTCTTTACGGTCGTCGTCGTAGTCGCTGTATGTATGTGTCATTGGCCAAATATGGCTAGAAGATAGGCGAAAAAAATGTTAGGGAAACCTTAAACTCTCAATGTGCACGCTTAATTGGCTGCTATAATGGCAAAAAGCAAAAAACTAAAAATATAATAAAACAGCCACAACAACACTACTACAGCGCATCTAATTGGATTGACCTAAGGTAGAAGATAGGAGGAAGGCTACAAACAGCTGGCAGAGAGTTTAAAGTTTGTACGTGCATAGCCAACAGCATCTAAAGGTTTGTTTGTAATGTATCATACAAAAAGGAAGAAAATCAGCATATACTTAAAACACTTAAAGAAAAGTCCCTGTTCAAAATCTTATCGTTTTATATGAAAAATTCCATATGCTTTAAAGAATCGCGTACAAATCTTCGAATACTTTTTATTTTTAACAGTGTCTTATATAAAATATTTAACCCTAAAACGGTTTCAGCAAAAAATCACTTAAAGTCACTTGAAGAAGTTACCAATTAAAGTTTTTTTTTTTGAATTTTTAGCTTGTTGCCTTTTCTTAAAATTGCTGTTAACCATTTAAAATATTAGAAAAATAGCGCTTCGGGTAAAGTAGGCTTAAGTCGAATTAGCATGAATATCGAAATCACCAGATAAGTCTTAGAAGTACCTTTATTTGATACACCATTTACCTTTAATAAAAAATCCATTTTTAGCTATCGCGTTTTAAATTTCATCGCAATCATCCCCGGGGATACTTGTCTTGATACTCTCCATATAAGACATCAACCCGATATTGGCTTCATAGATTTTATTCGCAGTTGAATTAAGAGTTTTCTCTATATTCTCCTCCGCCCACAAAATAAGGATCAGGTTCATTAACGGAATTTGGTCAAGCACAAACCACGCTAGGAACGTGGTAAAATACTGGTTAAAAGGGGAAAAAGTCTACATCTTGGCAGCCCGGCCAAAACGCTAAAGCGAGGAACTTGAAATTTGGAATGTGGGTTCACAATAACGCGTAGACACCCGATAAGACTAGATTTTTTAAAATTCTAACAGGAGCAGCATGAAGGGGCAAATGGGTGACCTTGGCGGCCTGGCTAAACCGTTAAAGCGAGAAACTTGGAATTACGAGGAGTTGCAAAAAGGGTAAATATGGGCAAAGCCTCCCCATTGGCGGAATGGTCAAACAGCTAAAGCAAGGTACTTGAAATTTGGTATGTGGATTTCTAATCTCTCATGGACATTCGCTTAGACTGGATTTTAGGAAATTTCTACGGGAAGAGAAAAAAGTCACCCCGTTAAATTGAAGGACTGGAATTTGGTATGTGCTCCTACTCCCCATAAGTAGGAATTTTGGAATGTAACACGTTAAAAATTGGGGGGTTTAGAAGGAAAACTGGAGAAAAGTCTCCCTTTTAACGTCCTGCCAAACCCCTTTGGCCTCTTCGACCGATCCAAGCATGTACTTTTTAAATACACAAAATCGAATATATGACATTTATTCCGTTTTTACTCAAAATATAAACACTGAATATTAAAATACTACTACACTTAACAAACTATTATGTGAGTACTCCAAACAATGGTAAAAAATCTACATATTTTTCCAAAAACGAATAAAAATTGGTTAAATTGACACAAAAAAGTTAAAAACGGTGGACAAAATTGGTACTGGAAAGTCGTCTGGAAAGTCGTGGATTTGAAAGAAAATATTCCAAAAGATTTTACAGAGTTCTACGTATCATTGCTTAAAATTTAGCTGAATATCCCAGACGAGTGGCACAATATGGAGCTAATGATGGATTAGTCAATATTAATGAGCGAGTTGAGATGTTTAGGAGTGACGGAATTGGTTTAAAAATTGGAGGACGCTGAACTCGAATCTGGCATCAGATTTTTAGAGTTCAAAATAGAAGATCCAATATGACGAGTGAAAGTTTCTTTATTTGATTTAAAATTGTTACTTAATAGTTTTTGGGATCGCTGACTACGAATCGGACATTAGATTTTTAAAATTCGAAATGATTAATTCACCTTATTAAGTCATGACACAGCTATGTACGCCAAGCTCAATTTTTGGCAACAAAGGGTATCCCTTTCACAAAGAGAGCCACATATATTTAAAATTTTTCCTCAAACTTATTACAAAGCTTTAGTTTTAACTATATTTTATAGAAGTTTTTTAGAAAAATTAATTCAGTTTTCTTTTAAATATATTCCGATATTTCAAATTACCGGTAATGAAGTAAGGGGATTTTAAGCTAGTTTGTAATCAAAACAATGTGAAGGGAGTTATTACTTTTTTCTAAAAATGATTTTAAATTATACTTTTAAATATTTAATTGAATTATACATTGTAACTAGAAATACAAAAACTTTAGCTAGTTATGAGGTTAATATTGTACAATTTGCTATAACCTATGCCAATTTAGTAAATGGACCATTTTAAAACGCTTGTAATTAAAAAACTAATTACTTTTTTTGAAAAAGTATTTTTATTTATATAGACTATAAATTATTATTTCACTTTTTGTAGAGAGCCAACGGCCCACGATCTTCTATATGGCGTATTTTATGCTTGATACCTATAATCCATGCTTTGGACGACATTCATGTCAACTTTTTTTACACTGCTTTTAATTTATTTCTTCCATTCTTCAGTGCATTTTAACCATTTTCATACACTTTTTCAGGAAATTTTTTTTTTCGTGTGATCAGAATAAAATCCAGAATTAATACTTGCGTTGTTTCATGGAAAAAAAAATTTTTTCCTCATCGAAAATTATTTGAACATTTTTTTTCATGAAGTTTTTTCTAAGTTGTCTGCATTTTGTTGGTATTTCTGCCAACTGTTTTGTATTTTATTTTGGTACTCTCTTCCTATGTTAGTGTTTCACGTTAATTTGGAGTAAGTTTTTGCGAATTGTTTCCTTGGAAACGCAAAATTTTCGGGCCAGCTTGATGCCCCAATTTGATTAACCGCCGATTTTTTTTCAATTTAACAAGTTCAGCTGCGGTAAATTGTTTTGTACGTCCTTTCTTTTTTATCCCGGATGATGCCACTCCGTTTACCAACCGTTTGAATATGGAATATATTGTGGTACGTGGTACTTGTTCCCTTAGGAAATGATGAAACACTTCGTTTTTAGGATACCGTCCAAAAATGTCAGACATTTTTTCTTAAACTGTTTTGTTCAACCACTTTCATTTTGAATTTGTTCACTTTTGAATATTTACAATAATGTTTATAATACAAGATTCTATTGACATGCATTTTGAGAAAAAAGCATGCCCCTACTTAGCAGTAATTTATATTTGAATTTTGTCCTTTTACTTAGTTGGCATAGGTTAGTCTGATCTATCTGCTGGCCGTGACTTTTTGTTGCTGTTGTTGTTATTGCAGTTGCCTTCGTTATTTGTGCATTATTCTAACTATTCTAGCCTTAAACTTCTGGTACGTTATGCTAGTTCTTATTTGATACGTTTGCAGTTCAAACGTCAGTCTATAATGCCAATCACACCAAGAAGAGCACAACAACTACAGCAACAACAACATCAGAAAACAGCTAAAAGAAGCAGGCAATGCTTTTAGCTAAACAAAGTTAAGGCAAATCAGATCGTTGCGCATTAGTTTACTTGAATTTGGATTTGGTAAACAAAAAATCAGTTACAGATCGAAAGCTGTCCATATGTTGACTGCTAGCATTCCATCAATTGTGGGCAAATTTACGTTCTAGTTAACAATGTTCCTAAACTTTTTCATCCAAAGTTGATTTCCTATAGTACTGCCTACTTAACTAACTCAAAAAAAAAAAAATGCATTCAAACAACAAGACTACAACATTTTTGAAAAGAAAAAGAGATTTATGATTAAGTTAATAACCTTTAATGCAAAAATTGCAAATTAAAACTACAGCATAAATAAAATAGAAATTCATATAATACAAATATCACCAATAAAATATAATCAGATTTGTTTCTTTAATTTTAATTGACGTTTCCTCCCTGGAAACAATATGTAGTTATTTTAGGAACAATTGTCTTAATGTACTCAACACTTTCTATTTAGTACTATAGTTTTTCGTTGGAAAATTCCTATAATTTCATTATAAACAAAAACACAATGATTGTTATAGGTTTTAGTTTTTTTTTGTGCAAAATTCATGCAAAGAAATTAAACTATTTTCAACACCATCTTCAAAACAGCTTCATCATTGGTTCGAAACATCTATACTGGTAATTTTCACATTATTTCTATTTATGTATATATTTTCCGTTTTTTTTTTTTCAAACATAGCACGCAAACTTTAGTCTCAAGTAGCCAAGTTTGTACATAAATATGTTTTGGAAAATTGCATGCTCTAACATCAACAGCAACAATAGTTGCTGTTGCTGTTATTTTTTACTTGTATTTTTATTTGTAGTTATTTTATGCATTCATAACTATGTTTTTTTTCTTTGTTGTTGTTGTTGCTGTTGCTGTTGTTTTAGTTTACTTAGCTTAGTTTTGACTTACATTAATTGCAACCTAATGTGAAATGAACACGCAGCATTTGCCAAAGCAATATCATTATTTTTTTTTGTGAGTATTTAGCTCCAGAAGGGCAATTAAGCATTTTCACTTTTTTCAGTTTTCGCTTCAATGGTTTGTAAAAGCCATAAACTAAATTCATTCAATACGAACAACATTAAACATTTCTTAGCATAAGATTTTGTTTGGTGTTTTTTATATTATTTTCCTTAAAGTTTTTATTAAACTCAAACTAAGAGTAACTAAGTTCTGATATTTTTAACCAAATTATGTTCTTTTTTAAACAATAATTAAAGCATCAGCGTAATCACTAGATTAAAGCTGCACCAAAATTTTATCAAAATTATAAAAATACAAAATCAAATATTTTGTCTGAATTTGTAGCCAAAAATACAAAATTTGAGTTGAGGAAGTTTTTTAAAAATCAACAAACACTCCTCTGAAATATTCAGCGTATGTCCTGTACAGAAAAAACTACATTTTATAAAGTTTTTATAATTTTTTTTTTAAGTTAAAATTTTGTTTTATATTTTATTATAAAACGTTTTTATTTTCCCTATAAACTATAAACTTTTTTGGATCTCTAACGGTTTTTGAGAAAAATAATAAAAATAGTGAAAAGTAAAAATTATGAAAAACGCGATTTAAAAATATTCATACCGCTTAAGGAGGTCTTCTGGTTTGGAAATAATAGCTTTTTTAGCATTTGGTATTCAAAACTATAGTAAAAGGATATTTTGAAATTTGAAATAGTTTGGGAGATACAGCATTTGTGAAGCAATGTTTTTGCCGCAATGAGGCATTCATTGTGTGTCAGAAAATAACTTAAACTCGAAACATCGTTTTTTACATTGGTACGCAGGGTTTCTCAAGTTCTACAGCACTGAGTTTGAGGATATATGGCTTAATCGACTCAGAATTAACGTGGCTATCGTCTCATGCTCAATCATCTGGAAAAATGGTCAAATGACCGACATTTTGATAAATAAATTTTCTTTATGATTCAGCATGGGACGATAGAGACATTCATACTAACAAATTCCCCGTTTTCCGTTTTACTTTTAGATAACCGTGATAACACTTTTTTTTTGGTAGACCCTAATTCGGAGACTGAGAACTTTTCAAACTCCCCACTTATTGACAAATTGTTAATTTTTTATTTTTCTTGATGAATTGTGCAACCAAATACAAAAAACAGAATAAAAAAATCTTTTGCCATTTTGTTTCCACAAGTTTTTATAAAACAGCTTTCTGCGCGCCGGTAGGCTAGTTGGTAGTGTGCTGGCTTATCAGTGCGGGGGTCGTGGGTTCGATTCTTACCACAGGCACTGGTCTGTTTACGCTACAACGCGTCGAAGGCCATAGTAGCTAGTGTTCGGTTAGGGTAATAGCATATAATTTGTAATTATATGATAATAAAAAAAAAAAAACTGCTAAAATTCAGCCGTCCAAATTGTGCGCCTAAATAAACGTTAACACACATTTTTCTGTATAACTTTTTTTGCGATTGATTTAAATATTTGTTATTCATCAGACTATGGAAATGTGTCCGATAATAAAACTGCTTGATTTGTCAAAACCAGTTGCATAGTTAGTTGCAATAAATAATCAAAAGCAAGTGCTTGAAAAAGTTATTTAAATTTTTGAAATAAGTTGCAAAAGTGAATATTTTAAATCTTGTTGATTATTATCAAGAAAATAAAATTTTGGACCGCATATTTAACAAAAAGTATCAGTAGATAATATAATTACCTAGAAATTTAAGAGACATAACGTATAAAAAACTCCCACACAAAATGTATGCCTAAAACATGGATCAAACTCGAACCTTCTGACTACAAACTTTTTTAAACAAAACATCATCAATTTGTAAAATAAATGCTCTACCAGTGGTTAGACTTTTGAACCGTTGACAATTTCTGACTGCAGAACACTGGGAAAACTCTTTTTGCCAACGTTGGCATAGTGATCTAAGCCATTTCTTTGCCAGTGAATTTGTTAGACCACTGAATTTATTGTAAAACAAAAACTGGAGAAACGCTTTTCGTAAACGCTGGTAAAGTGTCTCAAACAAGTGTTCTGCTAGTAAATAAGTTACAATTTCTCAGTTAGCCAGTGGTTGCAAGTGCTTGATTTGTTGTACCACTGGCAGTTTCTGACTGGGTAGACTTGAGATTTTTTTTTCAATATCAGATTTTTTTAAACAAAAATATTTCAGTACAGTGTTATTTTAATGTCATATAGACACTCGCAATTAGTTTTTAATAATAAGCATTTGACAAATTTAATTTAGAAAGGTTGAGGTTAAGAAGAAGAATAAACGTTTTCTCTAAAAATTATAACACTATTAATTTTTAAATCAGACTAGACTACTTTCTGCATTTTTATGGACAGGCGTCATCAGTGATTTTGCATTTTAAATTGTATTATTATTTGTGTCTAATAATTGTCAGATTGTCTCTATATGATAAATTTTTCAACAACCTACGGCTGTAAGAATCAAACCTGCGCTTCGTCTTATATTACAAACGTAACCATACCAAGTCATGGCCGTTTAGCGATCACATCCAAGTACGGCCTCGAATGTAATGCAGTTTTCTTTCGTATTAGCTTTTCTGTTATTGTATATTATACTCAGAAGTGACCACCACTAACAAACACAAATATTCTATTTTTAGATTTTTGTTTATTTTTCTAATCTCCTCCGTCTCTATTTCACAACGCTACCAGATTGACGTATGGTTTTTACGTTCAGTGAGACATCCATATTTCCATTTATTATTCGCTATTATTAACGTAAAACTAACTGAAATTTTTATAAATCAAAAATTGCAGACTTCACGTTACTTACAAAAAATTTTCATTTTAAAATTCAAATTTATTTTTTGGCACATATTTGGCCTTTTGCCAAAATGTGTTAACGATATAAAACTAAGTGGTATTTTTACCAAATCTATGTAGTATTAGTTGCTCTTTCCAAAAAGGGCGACATTCCTTGAAAATTACGAATTCTCTTTCTGTTTATTTTCTAAGGTGTATTTAATAAAATCAAAAATAAATATTATTAATGTTTCATGTTTTGTTTAACCAAATTTATAAAATATTATAAAATGGAGTTTTGGAAATAATGACTATTCTACACACAAAAAAACTTTCTGCATTTATAATACTATTATTAGTATATTTTTTATTTTTGGAGAAAAATTCTGACAAAAGATTTAATCCGATTTAAAAAGTTAGATCTGTTATGTCTCGCTCCGAAACAAAAGTGACAAATACGATGAGAGAATTATCTCATGATATTATTAAATTGTTTAATTTAAACAATAAAGTTTCGATTTATTTGACTTGAATGAAGTTCTTTTTAGAATAACTAAACTAGGCGTAGGGTGTACTAATCATATACGGGAATCTTTGATTGCCACTAAAATTTTATAAGCATACATCGAGAGAATTATCTCGTCCATTGAAACTTTTCATTGAATTAATGTAGTTTTTCACAAAATTTTAATGAACTAATAAAAAAGTTTCATTAAAACTATGAAGCTTTTTCATGAAGTTTAAGAAAAATTTCATTCGTATTGTGAAAAAAACTTCATTAGTTTAGTGAAAAAATTTCATTAAAAATCGTCCAAGGAATTCACTCTGTGTAAACATCATTAGAACGTGAATATCTGGAAAACTAAGCCTAGCAGATATACAAGGAATAGAATAAAATGAAAATGTTACAATAGTTTTGGTCAAGAATCATTTTATATTAATGTACTGCAATATTTTTTAAATCAGTTTGAATGATTTTTCAGATGTTTTGGGCATTATTTTGATTTAAGATGTTTTATGTAGATTTTAGTGGTTTGCAGCGATGTCATCGATTACCATCGCCTATGTAACCATAAATTGATTAATCCTCTAAATAAATTAGTCCCATGTATGGTACTAATATAGAAAATAATTTTTCAAAAAACACCTAAAATTTCAATTGGTGTAATTTTTCAACAACTTGCTAGCAAAAGCAAAAAAAAAAAGCAAGAGACCACAACAGACCATTTATTTCAAACATAATCTTTTCAAGAAATATATAGTGATGGTGGTGGTGTTGATGCCAATTGTTATTTTCAAGGTTGTTTATTTTGTATTCAAACTGAAAAAAAAAAAACTTTTTTTCTATATAATACATTCACAGATAAGAACAGATGTAAAAATGTTCTAGTCTTCATAAGGTCTAAACTCTAGGGATTGTATTGTTCTTTTTCTTCATTTCATAGACTAGAGTAACTGGGCATGCACATGCATGGAGTTTTTTTTTATAGAAAAATGCATTTAACGCTCGACATTTATAAATTGAATTCAATTTATTCTTTTTTCAAAAGTCACACAAAACAACAAGCATAATAGAGCTTGGGAAATTCTCTAAGGTATTGAAGATTTAGTACGTTCTTATTTTTATTATTCTACACTAAATACAACAGCAACAACCTAAAGAGTTGATATGATGGTGGTCGCTGTTGACTGGTCGGTCGGTCGTTCAATGATGTTGCCAACAAAATAAAATGAAAATAAATTTAAGAAAACTCAAAGAAATTTAGAGTTGAAAAATTGCGACAAATTACTAAGCAACACGCAAAAAATTACCTTCGTTTTCAATAAATTGTTGTTTTTATAAACTATATCAGGCACATAAAAGATTAATTGATTGGAAGATTTTTTAATATAAAACTATTATATTCTTATTTTAAATTTATGATAGAGTTAAAAAAATGCTAAAATAAATGTTGTTTGTATAACTTCAACACTCCCACTATTTGTACAGATATTTAATATTTTTTTTGTATTATAAATCATTTGTAACTAAGCAATTAAGTTTATTGAATTATAAAAGTAGTTAACAATCATTTGAAATAAGAGATTGGCAATTTATAATATTGATTTATATCAATAATATTAAAAAAAAATTCAATTAACACACCTAAACAAGAAATAAAACAAATTAATTAGAAATTTGAGGCATTGGAAGTTTGTGTCTTAAGTCTTTTGTTTTACAAAGAAAGTTCCTGAACTTTATTTAAATTACAAAGTTTATACTATTCGTGTTAAAGTTTGGTTCTTAAGTCTTTTGTTTTACAAATAAAGTTCATCTACCTTATTTAAATCACAAAGTTTATCCTATTCGTCGCTTAAGTCTTTTGTTCTGCTAACAAAGTTCATGAAATAATTTTTTTTATTATTATATTTTTATTTATTATAGAAAAAAAACATTAATTGAATTGTATTGACAAGACTATCAACTAAACCATATGAGCTGATTTTTAAACTTTCGTTTAAAAGTGTAATCCATATTTTCTCTCATCTCCACTTGCAAGACGTGCTAAAACTAAAAGATGATCAAATTCTAAAGATATGAATTTCAACTAGATAGAAGTATTTTTTAAGTTCCTCAACTTTCGTCATTACCATCTTCAACTACCAAAAAAAAAATCTGAACTAAACTAAAATGAAATACAGCGGCAACTGAACCATTAGACTGTAATTGCCGCCATGAAAATACAAAGAATTTTCAGTATCAGATGCAGCAGCCTGCAAAAAAAAACTATAAGCTTTAACCAAGATCAACAATGAGACAAGGTTAGACAGACAGAGACACAAACAGTCAGGAACATATCAGATGGAGAGTCTAGCTCGACAAAATAGACAGACAGACATATGGACAGACAGTTAAGTTGGTGTAAGTACATCACTGCTACTGCTAAAGCCACAACCCAAAAGTTAACACAAAAAAATTATATATATAGTATAAAATGATTCTATTACAAGTTTTTAGTGTAAACAAGTTAACGATTCTTATTTTTAAATTCTCAAAATTAGAAATTTTGGTTAAAAATATCCGAAAAAGTAAAATTTCGCTGTTTTTGACGATGTATTAGAAAAAAATATAGCCAATTTAAAATACCCTGCCTAGAGATGGGCTTGCCGGTTAAAGGGTTAATTTTAAGAAACATTACGTTTACTTCGTTTCATTATTTTTCGTCCAATAAAATACTCCGTCTGTTGAAATTTTGTCAGTTTTAAATAATTGATTTAAAATATTTTAGATATTTGAACTACACTGAGAGAATTGTCTTTATGACATTAATTTATATATTTTATATATTTTATATATTTTATATATTTTATATTTTATATATTTTATCTGTCATTTTATTTATTAAAAATTTCATTCACTTAATAAAGAAATTTCATTAAAAAACTAGTTTCATAAAAAGTATCTAGCTTTTCATTAATTTTCATTAATTTTAAGAAATTTTTCATTATTTTCCATTAATTTTCATCCACTAAAATACTCTTTGTGTTGAGAAATTTTTAAAACTTCATAAACATTTCATTGATTTGTTAATGAAAAAGATATCAGCTTCTCTTTTTTGTTCTATAAATAGTTGGCAGATTTAAAAACATTTTTCTAAGAATTTTTTTAAAAAAAACTTTCACACTAATAGAATTATTCTTCAAGATATTAATGAAGGAATTTCATAGAATTTGTTTCGTAGATACAATGAAGAATTTCATTATATACAAGAAAATTGCAATTTGTCACAATTTTTTTTTTCATAAAATTTCGTAGTTTCATAAAAAAAAACATTTGAGTTCATAAACTATCTCTTCAGACTAAACTTTTAAAAAAATTGTTATAAAATTTCATAATTACATTAATTTTCATACATAACAAACTTTATTTTTAAGTTTTAATTTTCAAATCTCTAACTTATAAAGTGCTTTATTATATTAATTTACTTCATCCTTTTTTATTTTGGACTTCTATAAATTATATGAAGCGTTTCATTGGCTCAATAGCAAGACATTTATGAAGAGTTTCATTAATTCAATGAAACTTTTAAATGTTATACAATTTTATGAAACTGTTTCATAAATTCTTTGAAAGCTTCATTGTTAGAGTTGTTCATTGGTTTTAAGAAAAGTTTCATTAATTATGCAAAGCATTTCATAAACATTAAGTTTAACAAAACTTGTTTTATAAATTCTATGAAAAGTTTCAATGGACGAGTTCCAGTGAAAATTTGCCTTGAAGCAGTGAAAAAATTCATTCTCTAAATGCAAATTTTGCAAAATTTTTAAAAATTGTTTTAAAAAATTGTTTTTGTAAAAAATAGCTACTTCGGTATTCGATTTCACACTCTCCCAAGTGATCTTTTGATCTACTACTAATCCTCTGGGGAACTTCAATTATTTCTCATGTTTAAGACAGACAAATAATTTGAAATTTTTGGATAAAATGTTGCTAAAAAATTCTTTAAGACCCGGTTTTTCTCTCAATAAATTTTCATACTAGTATAATTTGATAAAACTACTCTTTTTCATATTGTTAGTTAACAATGATCAGCAGCATACACATACTTAACGGCCAGATTTATGGTATAGATAAGTGTAAAATGTTGCAGATACTTATTCACTCTTGGTTGCCGTCAGTCATTGCTTACTTTTTAAATGCTTAACACTACCGATGAACTTGCTATAATCACTTGGCTTTATAAATGAAACCAAAAACCTTAAAGGCTTTTCGGATAAAATTGCAAAAACGACAACTACGAAGAGCTAGCTAGACAAACTTAAGGTCTAGTTAGAGTTATAGATTTGCCACAACAGATTATCGCTTTTTTAAAAAGGATTGCTTTTTCTTCATAGGGCTTATTTTTGGTCTTTTCGTTTTCTCCTCAATAGAAAAAAATAAAAAGAAAACCCTTTTTCTCTTTGCTAAAGACAGTGATTATAATCTAGTGTCAGGATTAAAATGGTGACTTGCTTACCAAGCATATAGTAGTATAATAATGAGTTTGGTTACCTCTTATAACCGAAGATTATCTTATGTTGGCAAAAAAAAAATAAGACTTTTAAATTTTTAATGAAGTTGAAAAATAATAAGAAAATCTAAACACTTATAAATATGTTTATAGAAAAATATTTTTTTTGGTTTAAATATTAAATAAGTAAATATTGTATTTATTAAATAAAAAATAAAAATGCTAAAAAAAGCGTTATCAAGTATTAATGAATTTTATGCATTTTATGCATTTTTGTTTTGCTTAACTTGGTTTAAAAGAAAGTATTATTGTATCATAATATAGAAAAAAAATTTTAAGTAAATGTTAGAAAATGTAAAGTAATTTACTGAGGCAATGGAGCACATCATAATCACAAAGGCTTAAACAGAAATGCATATAAAATGTAGCAAAAACAAAAAGCAAAACTGAAAACAGAAATGCAAAAAAATGAAAAAGATTTCTATTTGAAATTAACGGAAAAAAAATAACAATAAAGAAAGTGAAAATATATTTTCTTTTATGGATTTCAAAGATAAAAAAAACAATAGAAAACAAAAGAAATAAAACTAATTTCTAGGGAGTTAAAAATTTTGCAGTAATATTAAAATTGTATGCAAAAACTTCTGAAATTTCACTACGCATTGCAAAACCTATTTAGTTTGAAGTTTTAAAACCCCAAAAAGGTAATTAAAAATTTATTTGCATCTCAAATTTTTGAATTAATCGGAAGGTGGACCTTAACGATGACTTCTTTCATATCGTGGAATAGAATTTGTTTGCTAAACAGAAAATCGACCTTTGTTCCTTTTAAAAATAATATTATTCTTCCTTTTAAGTTACTGTTTAAATATTAACTTTGTACATATTAAATAAAGTCGCGACAGCACTCAACATTTGTCATTATCATCATCATACTTAGAAAATTCCGAAAAAAGTTTTTTCTACATTATAATGCATGCATGTTTCAGTTTTATTTGTTTTGCAATAACTACACTCAAAAGAAATAAGTTAGTAGAAAAGTTGGTAAAACGTCTTGTAAATCAGGTATACTATTTTTCAGACAATTTTTTGCTAAAATTATGTTTGCAGCTTAAATTTTAGGTATACTTATTCATCAATTAACTATTTTGAACTAATGATTTCCTAATATGTTACTAATGTTTTACTAATTTATTTTGCTAAAAAAAATGTGCTGATAAGCACATTAACAGTGTGGACGACAACAAGATTGAAAGACATACGCTAAATGAAGTAGATGTCGCTGCATGTCAAGATTTAGTAGAGTAGAGGAAAATGATAAATGAGACAAAATAAAATATTTAAATTTAATAAAGATTATCAGCGCGATTATGAATATTCCTCGGGTTTTTTAATCTGCGGATTTTATTTTCTTGAGAAAAAAATCCTTCTATTCTAAACAGGCGGGGAAAAGAATAATAAGGGAGAGAGAATTGAATAATATTAATTGAATAATTGAATAATTCATACAAATGCTATCACAAGTCTCCCTATTATTGATATTCATAATACCTCATTTTTTCCGGGGGAAGAGTTTCCCATTTTCGAAATTCGTTTAGAATAAGGGAAAAGGGAAAAGTGAAAAAATCCCCTGGCAGATTTTATTAAGAATAGGGGAACAAGGAATAGGGAAAAATTCTCACGGAATTGTTATTGAGAATTGTGCTGTGTATTTGTAAACTAAATGTTTATAGAGATTAATAATAAACTGTGATCAAATTGCAAACAAATATATGTTCAGGTCGACAGACTAAAGCGAAAGACAAGGACACACATCTTAGATAGTTTTTCATATTGCAAAAAAGTGCTGTGTATGTCATATTTTATTATTTTTTCGTTTATGTTAGGTATATATAATTATTTCTATTTTTTTTTTCTAAGATATTGCATTAATTCATGCTGTCAATGTGTTAGTATGTTTATAGTTTGTAACATATTATAAATTATTTTTAAAATAATCACAAAAATATGTTTATGAATTTCAGCAAATAAATTAACTAATGTTAAATTTTTCTACAAATTATTTTGCTGACGTTATCATTTTTTTTTTTTGCCTCAACCCCCCTGACTAAAATTTTGTTGACTCAGCCAAATTTGTTGCTGATTTTACTAACTTTTATTTTTGATTGTACTACTAAAACTATTATGACTACTCTTGTGAATATAAATGTAATTAAAGGCGGACCATTAGATAGTTTGGTCATTAGGTTAGAACAAATAAAAAGAGACTGTCGAATTTTAGAGCTACACAAGGCTGCCCCTATTTCAACAGTAATAAGTAAAGCAAGGTCCAAATTTCCAAGTTTGACCCCTTTTATTTGTTGAAGTGCATTATAATTATGCCTTTTAATATGTCCAAATTTTTAAAAAATCTGAATGTTGTAAGTATAATCAATTCCACAAAGAGACCATCTTCGAGACCCCCCGGTGTTCCAAAGCACCTTTGCACTTTTCCCGACATAGTTTTACTCAAATTAGAGTTAAATTTATGTAGGATTCATATCCATAAAAATAAAACAGATTTTAAAGACATCTCCGCAATATTGACCAATAAACCATTTTTGACCGGGTAAGAGGGTTAAAAAAAGATTGGTTCATAACTTGTAAATTCGAGTCGGTGGAACGTGTTTGACTTCAGATTCGGATTTAGAAGGACAAACTACTTTAAAAAATTTAAACTCATCGACAATAAATACACTTGAGTTACCTTTATTTTAACTTATTATTTTTTTAATGCTGCCTTCAGATAACATTATATAATTATAGAGAGGGATGGAAACATTTGCATTTTAATGACTTCACGTAATATAAAAGACGAAACCCAAAAGTCGCATTTTTTGGTATATACGTATATTTTGAAAAACGGAACAAAAGCAAGCTTGTGGAGAAAGAAACGGAATACACTTTTATTTTTCCATACAAGCCTGGTGTAGTCTATGGGTCTAACTAATTAAATTATAAAATAATATTTAGTTGCGTATGATCAATATTTTTATAAAATACTATGTTATTTCTCATGCGTAAAAATGTAAATTTTAACAAAAATATTTTGAACGAGATTAAAACTTAAATAGGACCAATCTAAACTGCTAATAAATTTCTAAAGAAGAGTGTTGTCAAAAATATTTCAACTCCTTATATAAAAACAATAGGATTCATATGTGATAAACTGCAAACGGACGCCTTGCATACACTGAGGGAACTATCCTGATATTTATGAATTTTTGCATAAAAGCAAAGAAATTTCACTGAAACTCGCCCATTGAAACTTTTCATTAAGTTAATGCAAGTATTAATAAATTTATCATTTTGCTTATTAAAGTTTCTTGCACTCAATAAAAAAGTTTTCATATGAAATTAGTTTCATAAAATTTATAAAGCTTTTCATTAATGCTAACAAATTTTTTTACTTTGAATTATTTGAGTTTACTGAAAATTTTCATTATCTTTTATGACGCTCACACACGTTTATGAACAAAAACAAAAAAATTGACGCATGAGTACTTTTCTCCTACTTTTATTTTAGTTACATGATAATTTTTATTATTTTTGCTCAATTTCGCTTTTTTCGAAAAACGAAAATCGCCTTATCTTCTTAAGTAAAAGCACAAAAAAGGGTAATTTTTGGACTATAGTTATATCTTGATAAGATAAATAATTTATGCCTAAACCTAATCATTATTATGGGTTAGCTTTTTGAGATTTGTTCTTATCCTTGCTTGACCCATATAACCTAAAATAGGCAACGAACAAAATTATGATAAAAGAACATATTGTTTATTTTTTGTGCCGAACAAGTGGTATAAATTTCATTGCAAAAAAGCTTAGGCCGGTATTATAGAATTAATAATGAAATATTTTAATGCCCGAAAACCCATTGAATATATATTTTGCACGATTTCTATTTTTAGTAAATTTTTGTTCAGTTTAAAAAATGTTGTTTTTTACTAAAATATTTTTGTGTTTTTAAAAGAGTTGTATCAGAAGTTGTTCTAAAAGAACGTTAAAATATTAGAAGGAAACAACGAATTTGACAATAGAAACATTCTATAAAGTCTATAAATTATTCTTGGGCATCAAAATTATTTATATTTCTATTATTTTCAAACAGAAATTTCGGATTTAAAATTATATCAATTTCCCCAATATTTTTTGAACAAAACTATTTAATGGATAATCTTTATACATATATTTATATACATATGACTTACCATTTTTGCATATCCTCTAAGTTCATCTTAGTTTACATAATAATTATCACCTTTTGTATCTGGAAAGCATAAACATCCCATATTACAAGTTGCTATGCTGCTAATGTTGTTTGTTTTCATGCTGCTGTTGCTGTTTTTACTGATGATGTTCCTGCTACTGTGTTGTTTGTAGATTCTTCTATACATATTATACTGTTCATTTCGGTTCTGTTCTGTTGACTCTAGTGACATTGTCTTGTTTTCAGTTGTAGTAGCAGTAGCTACTAAGCAAACTATCGTAGTAGTTTTAGAATGATAAACACGACACTTGACAACATACAATTTTGTTGATTGCGGAAAGTTTTAAGAGTCTGTAATAACAGCGACTGTAAAATAGAGAAGAAAAAAAAACAAATTAAATTTATGCTTTGTCTGCAAATAGAAGAAAATATTTATGCCCAAAAAAAAACTACAAAAATAATTTTAATACATTTTATAATTGTACATATTAATTAAGAATGATATAAAAAAAAATAATAATTCAGGTCCATATGTTGCAATTTGTATGTTGTATCCTAAGTTTATGTTGTCATCTTGGCGGTTAAAGACGGTCTTTTTTTTAACTAACAGACATGAAGAAAACGAACACAATTTATAAAAACTAAACACGCACTACACCCTCTACTTTATAAACAATTTATCATCATGTTTTTGAACAACATCAACTAAAATCTCTTTAACAATAGTGCTGTAGCCATTCTACTATGTACCTATTTTATGTTGTTCTTATGGTCCCTTACAGACATTGTCTAAGATATTTTCGTATAGTGACATTTACAATTTAGTTTAAATGATAAATGAACTGTGGAAATTTGCCGCTAGGTTATAAAGTCATAATTTAAACATAAAATAAAGAAAACCTCTACCACTCGTTGTTGCATAGAACATCATTTACACAGCTCAAGTACAAAATTCTTGCAGTTCCAAAGGATCGATAAGCTAAGTAAAGTCTAACCAATGTACGAACAGTATGCGTATGAGTTGTCTACTAAAATTTAGCAACATTACAATCAAAGCACAGTTTTTCTATGCTATACCCTATACCCTTTATAATGCTTTTAGTTTTTGTTAAAGTTTACAACATATTATTAATATTTATAAAAAAAAAAATTCTAAAAGATGGGGTGATGTCTTTTAACTTCAAAAGAAATCTGTGAATTAAAATTTAATTTATGACAAAAATTAGAAAAAATCAAATGAATAATCAACTTTGGTACATCGGACGTATGATGAATATTTTAAATTATTATCAAAAACTGCATTTTTTTTTTTTTATTAATTAATAATCATATAATTACAAATTATATACTATTACCCTAACCGAGCACTAGCTACTATGGCCTTCGGCGCGTTGTAGCGAAAGCAGACCAGTGCCTCTGGTGGGAATCGAACCCACGACCCCCTAACTGATAAGCCAGCACGCTACCAACTAGCCTACCGGGGCACACAAAAACTGCATTATTGTTCTTGCATTTTTAATTTTTTTATATCTGATATTAGATATATATATTTAGCGAACCCAAAACTATCCGATACATCATTTTAAACGAATCCATTACTTTTTTTAAATATAAGTCACCACACAGAGAAAATGTTAGTGAACGAAAAAATAGTGAAAATTTTTTACTAATATAATGAAACTTTTCTTCACAAATGGATTTTTTTTTAATTAATGAAAAGCTTCATACTTTTTATGAAAATATTATTTTAAGAAACTTTTTCATTGAGTAAAAGAAACTATTTTTTATAAAACTTTATGAAATCTTGCAATAACTTAATGAAAAGATGATCATTAATATCATCCGGGTAATTATGTCAGTGCATATTATTTTGAAATTTTTAATATCTAAATACGAATCTAGCGTGTTCAGAAGCCATCAAAACTCTCTTATAAATAATTTATACGAATCCAATCACTTTTAATAAAATCGTCCTTCATATTAGATCCGCCATTTTGATTATTAAAAATTTAATCTGATTCGTATTCAGCTACCCCAATTAATATCGAGTATTAAATTTTATAACAAATCTTACAACATACTGGAGTCTCCATTTTGATTGAAATAAAAAATTCTGTGTCAGATTCTATAAGACGATCAACGATTATCTCCATTTACATACAAATTTTAAAATATTGTAACAAATTTAATAAAAGACGATAGTATTTTTTAGAGATAGGTAAGTGAGTGAATTTTGACTCTCTCACGCTCGCAAGGAAATAATTCCACTCACTCAAAATATTTCGCGAAAATTTTTCTTTCTACTCACACTCATAAAAATTTGGATTTTACTCAATCGTAAATTCACGATAAAAATCTTACCGAAAAATACGAAAATGTAAAAATTACACAGAGAAATTTATTTGCAGTGAATTTTTGCATTAGATTTATGAAGTGTCACTGGAACTCATCCATTGAAACTTTCATTAAATTAATGCAGTTTTTCATAAAATTTTATAAAAAATTAATTATAAAAAATTAATAATTATTAATTATTAAAAATCTCATACGACTAATGAAAAAGTTTCATTAAAGTTTCATTTCATAAAGTTTTTTCACATTGTGAAAAAAATTTCATTAGTTTAGTGAAAAAGTTTCATTAAAACTCATGCAAGGAATTCTCTCTGTGTAAGGTAAATTAACTCAAAATTGCTCTGAACATACAATTTTGTCATTTATTTTGTATTTTAGAATAACAATTCCAATCACTAGCGAGAACTTTTTTCACGCTCATCTGAGAATTTGGATATCACTCACACGTAATTATTACGAGTGATTCACGTGAATCACGCAAAATTCTGATCACATGTCTAGCTCAACTAATTTTATTTTAAACATGGAAGATAATCTTTTTTTCCTTAAATAATTTCCCTCCTGACTCTTATTTAGAGTTAAATCTTTTTTAGGGTTTCTTATTAGTCGACCATAATTTTATAGATATTTTGCAAAAAAATCATATTTAAACAAAAAGTAGGTGGTGTTTAAAAAAGATGTACAGAATCCAAAACATACGTCATATATTGTTCATACTCTAACAAAACGAAACATGAACAGATTATATTGCTATGCATTGGATTCGTATTGGATTCGTTTAACATAAATTAAATTATAAAAATACTTTATGAGCGCTATTGGCTTAAACAAAAAAAAAAAACTCTGTCTATAATGCATACACTCAAAACAATACGTCATTTGACTTTAAAAAATTATGCAGTTTTTTATCTTAGTTTCCAGGATATAAAATTTTTTACAAAGTATTTTTTTTTATCAAAAATTTCAAAGGGTTTTTAATAATTTTTTTTTTTTTTGGAAAAGGGAACACACTACACTGATGGTACAAAAGAAAGCTGGGAACAATTAAGATTTGATATTTTATCAGGTTTGAAACTTAAAGAACTATAAAATCAATTAGAAAAAGCAGCTACTACAAACCGGATTTACTCTAAACTCAATTACAAGAAACCTAAATCATATTTTGAAATTTCGAACAACACGACAGCTATTAGCTACATATTCAAAGTCAGAAGTGACCTGTTTGAATTAAATGTAACAAGGTTTCAGCAGCAAAGATCCCGTGATTGCTCGTTATCTAATCTTAATCAGATTGAAAATATCTTACATTTAATAGCCATATGTCCTATTTTACGTCATATCAGATATAAACATTTTAAAAAGTTTACCTTGACTGAAAATGAGCTAATAACTATTGTACACAACCCTACAGAAAATTTTAAAGAAATATATGGATTCATTATACATGCGATAGGTTACACGAAGGAACTCTTAAATGAGTTTAACTATTAACCTTATTATATAATACACAAAAACATTAGCATATTTATCTCTTTCCGACTGACGACATTAAGTCATAGTCGTACGTTCTTATTTTATTTTTTTTATTTAATATTTCAAATAATTGTCATCCCAAAGAAATGAATTAAATAAAGAACATTTAACTAACTAACTAACTAACTACACTGATGGTTAAAAATGCAAAAATACGACAAAATAACAAAAACTTTCGTGAAATAAAGGAATATTTGTTCATTTAACGAAAGTTTTTTTTTTGTTTTGACATAAATTTCGTATTTTTATTCATGGATTATTATGAGTGCTTTATGATATTCTTTTACCGTTACTTTTCTCCATTCTCCATTCAATCTTCTAAGCCGCAAAAGGGCAAAATAGCCTATTCAGCCAAATTTTTTAATATGCAAGTGAGGCCATGTATTGGTTGATCACAGAGACACTAAAATAAGTATTTTTAAAATCAGATAAGATAGCAGACACAACATTAAATAATGTACAAAAATCGATCTTAACAAAAAAAAAAATTGTTAAAAGTTTGTAATAAATTTGTCAAATCCAGTTAACAAATACGAAAGAATTCTGTTATACTGAATATTATTTTGAGTGTATTAGTAGTCCTATAGTGGTAAGTATTTTTATCTTTTTTAATAATTTTCTCTCAAGATAACCAAGAACTATATTCAAAACGTAAGAAAGAACAAACAGAGAGGGTGGACATGTGTTCTTTTACCAGCTTGTACATTACAATTAAATCTGAAATTGCAAAAAAAAAAAATATCATTTTGTTCACGGTGTACAGTGGATGCTTGACGATAAATTGCTTTTAATATTCAGTTTAAGTGAATTAATAAAAACTTTTGTTTATTATAAACCACTGTTTAGCAAATTTTCTTAAAGTTCTTATCCTTTTTATCCCCTAAAATGCTTTGGTCGTCTTTGTTGTTATGTTAGGTTTATAAACTGTAAGTGCAAATGCATTTCATTGGTTTTACATGTGGCAGCTTACGCCTCTTAATAATGTTTAACATTTAAAGATTCGTATAGTGATCAACAAATATCTTGAGGCTTGAAAATGTCTGCACTTGTATTTTATAATAAAATTATAGCAATTCAATTAAAGATTTTAAAGAAATAGTTTTCATTATTTTTTAAACCATTTTTGTGCTTAGTTTTTTTATTTTTTTTTTAAATTTTTTAAATTTTTCTAATAAAGAAACGCCCTTATGTGAATAAGTAATCTGTGAGATTTAAAAAAAAAAACATTTTTATGATTATTTAATTAAAGAATTAAAGTGGTGGAATTGCAACAAAAAAATTAAGGGAGATATTAAAAAAAAAATCACTTTAAATCCCACTATTTAACCTCAAACTATGAGTTAGGACAGGTAAAAAAAAAAACAACGTTACTTATTTAATCTCCTCTAAAGCATAGACAAATTTAATTACAATCTGAGGATTCGCTCAACCTCTCTTAGTTAACCAATTAACGAAACGCCATGCTTTGGTCGCCTCATTTTTTTATTATAAGAAAGTTAAATTTTAAATTATATGATGTTATAGATTATAAAATATCAGGAAACACAAACATTTGGCCCTATCCTTTTTAATTTTTAACATTCAGAAGGGCGAAAGTTTGAATTTGTTGTATTTAACTAAAATTACCCGACAAAAAAAATTATATTTTCCCTGGGAGAAAAATACAATGGGCACAGTGCTGGCAAAGCGGTCGAGTATGCATTTACAGAACGTGGAATTAACAATCTCGACAGCATTGTTCTGTTATACGATTGATAACAGCGGTCAACAGTTGGTTAAAAAGAACTAGCCACCGTTGGTACAACATTGAAAATTCAAAAAAATTGGTGCTTTCCAGTATTTAAATCAATTAAATTCTATCACTTTTATATATAATTATATATGGCATCACATATAATTCTATATAAAAAAAAAATATTGTAAAAAAGTAAAAGTAAAATACTTAGAAAAGCTACACTTAAAAATAAAAGTTCAAAGGTAATAGAGTAAATAATATTTTATGAGGAAAAAAAGAACTTTAAGTCAGAAAATTTTAAAAAAGCAATGAAAAAATCTTAAGAAAATGCTATTTTAATGTTCAAAATTGGAAAATCCAAATATAAACATATATGGCGGCAACAAGAAAAAAATTCCAAATCACTTTTACATATAATAAAAGTTTTCATTTATATTTGGGATGTGAAACAAAATAGTAGTGCAGATTTCCAAAGAATTTTATGAAATTACATAAAATTTTATCCAATTATATATAACTTGATCAAATTAGATAGAAAATATCACAAAAATCCAACCTTGTACATTTAAATAACTTTAATTGTCCAAACCGGTACAAAATTAATCAACCTGATATGACATATCACAATTTTTAAAATGTCAACACTAAAAGAAACAAATTAGTAAGAGTTTTTGCTAAAACTACTTAAAATTAGTTCAAAATGACTGCTAAAATTAGCAGATATTTTTGATATACATTAGTAAGAAAGGAATAGCAAAAATATATCTGTTGAAAAAACAAAAATATAGTTATATTTAAGCTAAATTCTAGTTAATTTAAAGTAGCAAATTAATCTGCTAAAATAAACAAAAAAAAAATTCTAAATATTAGTAAACAAAAAAAATAAGTGTAAACAAAAAGTTTTGCTGAGTTTAGCACAGTAAATTGCTATTTTCATTTTATTAAAATATAACTAAAATTTTGTAAAGTTAACAGTTTTATTTTTGCTGATCTTATCCTAGCAAAAAAAATATTCTAATTTTAGTAGATTATTCTGCAAAGTAATTTTCAACTAATTTTTAGTAGCTTTTTCTGCTATTTTTACAGATTTATTTATATGAGTGTAAAAACTACAACTCTTGTAAATCGCGCAATAAAAGTTAAAGAAATGTTGTTGCCTCTTTTTGGGTATAAGCTTGTTTTTATAAATAATTAAAATTTAAGTTTCGAAGAAATTTTAACCTATTAACAGGTCTGCGCCGATGTTATGTTTAAAAATTTAAGAAAATCCTTATGAAAAACAGATCAATCTAAACTAAATTTCGTAAAAAAAATAGCACAAAACCTATAAGCGGTAAAAATTTCATCAGATTTCCTAGAACGTAAAACATTTAAATAGAAAGAATTCTTCCAATTCTGAGAATTTTTTATTCGATTTTGATTCAAATAGTTTTTTTTATTTTAAAGTCCTAGACACAGTTGAAACGTTTCTGTGTTATAAAACCCCAGACTTTAGTTGTAGAATTTTTAGTATTCTATAGAATTTTACAAAATTTTATTTGTTCCATTTTCTTATTATTTCAACAGAACTTCTTCTTCGTCGTCGTTTTCGTTTTTCTTGGTTCTTTCAGATAAATTCAATGTTGTATTTGTATGATTGACAATTAGAGAAAAAGATGGTCTTAACAAGCTGAAATGCAAATTTTCTTAAGAAAATTTTAACATAAATTGTTAGTTTAAGTTAGTTTGTTTTGTTTAGTTGAATTGAATAGAATAGAATTGGTTGTTTACTTGCTAGTTACTACTATTTTTTATATGTTTTTGTATATACGATCGTGATCTGTTGTATCATTTTGAAGAGTTTCATAGAGATAACTTAAAAAGGTAATGGCAGTTTCTATATATAAATGTATATATGAATGAATGAATGGCATGGCATGGCATGGGAGGTAAGTAAGGTTCTTCTAGTATAAAAAGACTGTCTCAAGTTTTAAAGGATTGTTATGCTTAACATATTGTACAATTTGCATGTCGTTGTTAGTTGTTAATTCAACTACTACTAAGACTACTACTCGTCTATATGAACAGACTAAAGAAAATTAAAAAAAAAAATACAAAGAAATAACAAGTGCTTTGAACAGACTTTTGTTTGGCTGCTGTTGTTTGCTGTATAATGCGTATAATTATAGAAAAATAAAATTATGCGTGTGTATGCATATATTTTCTTTTTTGTAAAATCAATTAAAATTTGTTTAACAAAGTTTTTCAATTAGGTAATACAATTGCATATCAGCATACAAACTTGTGCATACATATGAATTTAAAATGATTGACTTGATTAGGTATATATATTTCTTTTAAACTTGTGTCATTTCCTTAGAAAGGTTCTATGCAACAACAACATTAAAACACTTGAGAACAACTTGAGAACAACAACATTAAAACACTTTTAGATAAATAAAAAAGCAGCCTATACAAATAAGTTTAATGACTTTCCGCCTTAGCTATGGGAATCATCGTTAACCAAAAATCAAAGAGTCTTTAAGTATGCAAAAGAAGAAATACCAAGTTTGCTTCTTAAGTCTTTTGTTTGTCCATTACAAAAGATCTATAAAATTCAACAGAATATGAAATTTAATTTTTTGTTTTGCTTTGCGTTGTTGTTGTTGTTGTTGTTGTTATTTTTAATGTTCATCTACGTATATTATCAGTAGCTATTGTAAATGTCATTTTTTAACAAAATTTACCATGCCATAAACATATCCTGCCTCTTTGACACACCACAACACAACAGTTTTTTCCTATTTTTTTTTTTCTTACAATATGCAAACTTATTGCTGAGATGCTAAAATTCTGCTACTTTACGCTGGCAGTCTTTTTAACCTTAAGCGTCTACTCTAACAAATAGTACTATAACAACAATTACAAATAAACAACAGCTTTAAGCTGTCAGCAGTACTATAAAAATAATAAAGAAGAAGAAAGAAATTCTAAAACAACAACAACAGCTGCATATTTACAAATAAAAAGAATATCTACGCAGGAAAGAAACGAAAATATTAACTAGAAATGAAATTGTGTGAGTTTTTTCTCAAAAGTCTGGAAAAATTCTAGTATTATGTTCCTTTAAGAAAAAATATCATAACCAACACCAGCACTTTAAACCTTTTTTATAACCATCACCTTAGGTTTTTATGATGTTAGTAACATTTATAAAATGTTGTGCTATAGAAAAGGGTACATGAAATTCGTTAAAGCTAAATAGCACAAACTTTGTTAAACAGTTGTGGGCAAAATATTAAGGTTTTTGCAATACTTTTAAAGGAATAAGTTTGTTTCTTAAGTCTTTCGTTTTTTTCACACAAAATATCTAAAATAAAATCTTTAATATCAATATCAAACATTTAAAATGAACTAACATATCGAGAGGTTATATTAAATACCTTCCATGAACTAGAGCATATTTTTTTCAGGAAAAATCTAATTTATGTCCAAATTCTTCTAGTATGAATCAATCTATCTTCAACAATATTTGTTAAATACGATTACTGAATCCTATGTATAAAAATAATATAATATTCGCGGTGCTATGGTTGATAGAGGGTATTGTATTTGAAAAATTCAAATAGTTTTTGGTATATAGAGGATATTGCACAGTAAAAAAATTATATATTTTACAATTTTTTTATAGTTTCAAAATTTTCATTGACGTTTTTTTTTTATTTAATTAACCGATTTCAAAAGCTTTTTGGAAAAATATCATGGTTTTGACGAACATTTAAAACTGTCATTACAATTTTTATAAATGTAGTAGAATCTTAAAAAAGACAGTCATTAGTTTATAATTTTTTTTTTTTAATATAATGTTTCGATCGGTTAGATTTCCAAAATTTATATACAATCGATGAACTTATTTCTAGCAGAGAAGTATATTTTCACATTTTCTCACCAATATATTTTGATATTTTTAAACAATTTTTGTTAAAGTTCCCTTCAAAAAAGTACAACATTTACTCTGTCAAATAATTATTTGGCAACTCTGTAACTTTCAACAATTTTTTTAATCATGATTGCAGTCAAGATGCTGAATTGTTTTAAGGTTTTTAAACCACTTAAATATCTTGATCTCTATTTCAGCAGGTCAACAATGAGTTAAAAAAACGCAACTGTAACTCAAAATTATTCATTTTGTTTCATTATTTCCTGGCTTTTGTTTCTGTAAATTTTAATATTAATTTCACACAAAAATTTTTTTTTTTACCTAAAGGAATGTTCCCCAAAGTGGCCTGTTGTCTAAAGTGGAGCTTTCGTTTTTTTCTTGTTGTTTCATGAATATGTCAAAACTATCCTTAAGTTTAACTTCCGCTATCTTAATTTTAAAAGAGTATCGACGTGAATGCACACATTTTTCCTCATTTAAAAACGCAACATAAAATATAATTTTTCCATTAAAACAAATACCAAGCCAGTTTAAAGAACTTTCGAAGTCGGTATTTTGCAAACGGTAAGAATTTTATTCACAATTTTAATAAAACTAATTGATTCCATAAAAAATTGAATGAATAAAAATGTGAAAAACAAAATTTTTATACCGTTCACTAAAGTGGACCTTTGATATATTTTATGTTTCTGATTATTTCCCAAGTTTTAGGCTTTTTTAAACGTTCTACGCACTATTTTAACTGTTTCACAGCATTACATACATTTTTAATAAACAAAATTAAAATTAATTTTAATTTGAATACAAATTTTCGTCTATTTTACTTAATTTTCTAACAAGTTTATATGCTTTTAGAGAGTTTTTTAACGAAACTATTTTCATATTAGTTGCCACAAGAAACTGATCTCTACAGAAGAAAATGTCCAAAGAGTTGGCCTATAAGCTGATGTATTTCAATTTGGATAATTAAACTTAGTTTATTTTTTTTAATTGGCCAAAAAACTAGATGTAGTGCCAAATTACTCCCTTACTCTCCAATAATTTTTTGTTATTTTTTTTTGTGGTTGATAGATTGTACTGAATTTAGAAATAAATCTTATGGTTGATAGATAAATAACTAATATTAAAAAAAGTACTAAAATGGATTTTTTGTCTGAAATTTTTGTCAGAGATGTAGCTGTCATCAGTGAAAAGTTTTCCGTCAAAAAGTGATTTTCAAGAAAGTGGCTCATATAGGATATTGAATATAAGGTCTCGATATACATAGAAAACTCTCAATACCAATAGCGGACACCTCCATTTAACTGAAAACCTTGTGGAAAGATGCACACAATTAAAGTTCTAGTGAAAAATTACATATCAATAGCATTCGCTAATATTTTAAAGAATATGAAGAATTTTTCCTTTGAAAAAACTCATTAGATTTTGCTCTTTTTATGCTTACAACTGTGTAAACTGTTTTTTTTTTACGTTTAGCAAAAAGGGTTTTTCTTATACTTTTTACATGATTATGCGTAGTGTTATACGATTGTTGTTGTTGTTTTTGTGTAGTTTGTGTTGTCGAGTTGAGTTGCACAAGCTTAAATTTTATTTATGCATTATTCATGTTATTGAACCTTGGCGTAGGCTATATTTCCACACACTCACACACACATGGACTCAGGGCTTGCAAGTTTTACTGTGTCTGTTGTGTATAAACAATATGGCAAAAAATAATAATAATATTAAGTAGAAGAAACTTAAAATAAAAAAATGAAAAACGTAACAAAAACAAAATTATGACTTGCATAACCAAACTAAACACTCTTAACGAAAATATAGAAAACAACAACGACGACAGCAACAGCAACAAAAATAAACCAAATGCAAAATATATTTATAATTTTACAAGTCATAATAGTATTTGCATTGCAAATGTACTTTTGTATACTACAATAGTAACAACTACAAAGAGAGCAACACAAACAACAGCAGCAGCAACAATATTGACAATGACAGCAATATCCAATGATATGTGTGTAAGTTTGTGTGTGTGTGTTTGTGTTGTAAGTTACAACTATATGTCTTAGAGAATGTCCTGTATCATAAAATACAGAAAAATATAACCCAGCCATTGTTTAATTTATACAAAAAAAAACAAAAAAAACAATCATATTCTCATAACTACATTATGAATATGATTTTATTAGCCATAGTTTTTATGTCTAAACCAATATGTCAAAAATATATTTCAAATTTTCATATTTTACCACAGATTACATAGATCTCCAACTCTTTGACATTAGCTGTCAGTGCACGTAACTCAAGAGAATGTGTTGGACATACATCGTATACCTATACAAGAAAAATTTGAATGTGTATGAAAAAATGTGTTTGTTGTTAAAAAAGAAGAGTTTGAGTTCTATGTAATCTATGTATTTTACTTCTTTAAAATATGAATTCAATTAAGTGCCTTTATTTTTTTAAAAGAAAAGTTTGTCGAAGAAAAAAAATTATTTATTCTGGCATTAGAGAATAGTCCCTTTATTGTGTTTTTACATTGTAAAAAATTTTTTAAACTGCAGTTGACGTAATTTTACTGATTTTCGAATAAGCAAAAGCAAAAAATGCTACTCAAATTCGTTAAAAATTACAGTGCAGAAAAACTGATAAACAGCTAAAATAAAACTTAAATTTACAAAATTTTAGCTATACGCGAGTTCAGTAGACTGAAAATAGGAATTTATTCCTTAAAATTATAAAAACTTTTTCTAAATATTTGTGGACAAAAAACAGCAACCAAAAACTTTAATATCTACAAAGTTTTTTTGTTAAATTTACCTTAAACTTAGTTAAATGCAAATAACATCATATTTGACTAAAAATCCACTGAACATTTTTGTGAAAATTTTTTTTTTAAAAGCTGTAAGTCATGACCATGGTGTTTACCGGAAACATAACTACACACAGAAAAAAGCATTAGAGAATCAAGTTGAAACAACATTAAATTAAAAGAAATAGCCTTGAAATCAAATAAATCTATTTAGTTTAAATATGTTTCTACTTATTTTTAAATGCGGAAATGACATATAATGTAGAAATATTAATTTAAATACGAAAAATATCCATATATATACCAGTTTGATCATTTTAAAATAAAACGGCGTTATTTGCTAGTGGTCAAAATATTTTGGGTCAAATTTATTGCTATGGGATATTTTTAAATTGATTTGTACCAATTTTAAGTCTAAATTTATCTCACTCACTGTTTTTTCTGTTCCAAATCTGGAGAAGAAAAAATTGCTTCTCTTTAGTTACCTATAAATTTCTTACATATATTTTCAACTGTGAGACGTGCAGTTATCGAAATTTCGCAGATTTGTGTAAAAGGTTTTGAAGATTATTAAATTTTTTTTCCTATGTCAAATATGAATCGAAAATCGTGATTGTGTAAAAATTTAATATTTCAAACTTTAAAAATTTATATTCTTTCTTAATTATATTTAGAAAAAAAATCTGCAACGTCATTTTAACTAATTTTCAGTAGTTTAAAAAAATTAGCAAACATTTCTGTTAAAACTACTTCAAATTAGTTCAAAACTACGTTGCAGAAAAACTGTTAAAATTAGTAGATTTTGTTTGCTAAATATAAGTAAGATAAGAATAGCAAATCTGTTGAATCTTCAAAAATGTTGTTATATTTCTGCTAAATCTTATTTAAACTAATCTGCTAAAATCAACAAAAAATTTGGTAAGTAGACAAAAAAATCACACAAAAATTAAAAGTTTTAGCAGTTTTTTTTCAACGTAATTCTTAACTAGTTTTTTGTGGCATTTTCTGCTATTTTTTACAGGTTTATTTCAATTGGCCAAGGCTGTCGGTTAAACGGTATCAATTATATTGGAAAAACTAGCCATGTGAATGTTCCTATTTAAGAAGAATTCCAAAAAACAGCCAAAAAATTTGTCAATTTACCTCAAATGACCTCTCCCGTGATATGGCAAACCGATGACATGTCCCTGCACTTCAACTATATTTTGGTTTTATATAGTTTTTTTATTGTTGAACACAATTTTTTTTGTTGAACACACGCAAAAAAATATAACTACGGTGTTAGGCAGCCAATATAATACACAAGCCTCATTAGACAGTTCTGTAATCGAGCCCAACTGGCGCTTACAGGGAAGGTCTCGCATGTCTTAATGAACTTTGAATATGTTGTAGAGAATAAAAATTTAAGGGACACGTGCTTTTTAGCTGCTTTTTTCCCCTATATTTCAAATAGTTCAACTCTGGGTACACGATATAGGCAACATGGGTATCAAAATCTTTGTTTTCTTACGTACTTGTGTACAAAAACAATATAATTTTCTTAAATTTCAGATATGCTTTCATAAAAGAACCCCACGTTTTAACTCTTAAAATACGTGGCATTTTTTTGCATTTCTACAATATATCCAAAGTTCATTAGACTTTGCGGATTCGGGTTAGGATACCTCCCTTGTAAGTGAAGAAAATGAAAGAAAATCTAGACATTTTCGGCAAGATCGACCTGTCTTGACTTTTGGACCACCTAGCGAATTAAAAAAAAAAAACAAAGTAGGGCTAAAAACACACCAGCTATTCGGATTTTAGCTTTTTATAGGATTTATCTAAAGAATTTTTATACAAACATCATTGGAAAGCGATTTAAAAGGCTATTTCTGGAAGTGGTTTTTTTTCGGCTTTTACGCTTTTTTAAGATTTTGTTCTGAAAAAATATAAATTTTGAATTTTTTATATAAGTAGTATACTGCAATGACTGATGATATCACATATTTTACACCTTTTTTTATTATATTCATGCTTTTTGAATGATAGGGAAAGGAAAAAGTCCTTTTCGAAACTTTTAAATCGCTATATTCCCCAAAATGATACGTAATGGGAATTTTTGGAAAATAAACTTGGGTTCAAGTTCAAGTATATAAATTCCAGGGTGAATTCCTTAATGAAAACAACAATTTACCCTAAATATTTACAATGTCAGCCTTTTAGTACTATTATACAATGTAAAAGAATCTGTAAAGCATTTTCGAGAATTTGTTTAAGAAAACCTTCTCTTTGCAACAATGAAATAATAATAATCTCTTTTACAAATATAACCAAGAGCATTATTTGGATTACTATGGTTTGGTAGCTATAACGTATGATTGCTAAATTCAATTTCCAAAAGAAGTCATATTGGTAGTCATCTTCATCATAAATGCCTAGAGCAATTTTATTATTGAAATTAATTCAATCCCTAAGTAGTGGTGTTGTATATTGGTGTATAATATTGGTTTACAGTCTGTAAGATGAGGATGTTATAAATGTTTTTGATTTTAAGTCCTTAGAGATTAGTAAATTGAATTAAAATAGCACGTAGAAGTATTTTATTATTTTTTTTTTTTTTGGAAAATTTAACATTTCAACAAAAGTTTGATGTCATTATTACACTAATTCAATTTCAAAAAAATAATTGATTTCAAAGTTTTCATTATTTCATAACATTTTTTTTTACAGTAATTGGAAAAAAGAAAACTATTAAAATTTATATTCAATACGCGTAGATATTTATTGCGTAAACCTTCAACTTCCTGCTTACAAAGAAAACCAAACTCAAACCCACTAAAGTAAAATTTTAATATTCCTGTTCATAAATGTGACTTTAACCATGACCTGTTGCTTATAAAACCATTATAAATCATTATTTATACTCGTATATGCATAAAACATACAACACACGTTAACACACACATAAATATTTATAAAAATTATTTGAAAAAAATTCTAAGAATTTTTATTTACTTTTAGACCAAATCTTCAACTCTACTCACATGTAATCGTACAAGTGGTGTAGTAGGTACTCCTTTTCCAAAGTAGAGTGTGAGTATTCCAAAAAGATAAAAAGGTGTGAGTTTTATCAATACCAGTCATTCAGTCAGCAAAAATACATATTTTTATTTATTTTTACTTTATTTTAGCCATTATAAAGCAATGCATTGCTAAATTTAGAGCTTTTTTAACTTGCCAGCATGATGTTTTATCATTGAAATATAGCTGCATGATACAAAAATAAATACATTGTATGTTTTATATATCAACTCTCAAATGATTTGGAAAAATAGGTACACGCTAGTTGGTACGTAAACCCCTATTCCTCGATTTACACGCCCGGTTAAAAAAATGTATATATGTACAAATATGTTCATGGACGGTCCATATAACATTTATTTATTATACAACAAATAAATAAATATGCATTTCAGATCAAAAAACTTAATAATATTATTAAAAAACCAAAAATGGTGTCAGATCATTTGTATAGCAGATGTGTGAAAAAGGTTGTGAAAATAACAGTTTTTTCTCACTAGCTGTTTTGAAAAAATCTCTTTTTTGTTTTACAAATAAATAATATGGATTTCAAATAATAAATAAATATAATTTTTATACAAAATAATTTATTAATATAGTTATAAAACCTTCAGAAATAGGTTTAACAAAAAACAAATGATCTTGAACTCGAATAATCTTGCTCACATCATAATGTATGATAAAAGATCGAAAAATAAACTTTTGGTTTTAATTTTTAAAATTTAAAAGTAAAACATTTAAAGTAGGATAATGTTTTGGTCGAAAATGTTAAATAACATATATTTTCTTTAATTTAAATAGTTTGAGTTCATTGAGGAATACCTTTTGGTCTTATGTCCATACATCCAATAATGAAAGCTACTTGAGGAAAAATAGAGACCCATTATCCACATGGGGGTTAAATGAAAAAAAACTATTTCTTTGGGTGTTATTTAAATTTTTTAGTTTACCGTCGCACCATTTTAATACAAATAAAAAATTTTAAAATTCGGCTACGTCAGGGACTAAATAATTTATTCGTGAGTAAAAAAATTAAAATTTTACTTTCAGATGGCTCCACAATGGCATCTGATTTTGCCTTTAAAAAAGGGCATATAATGAAATGCCCACCAGAGCTGCCTTTGGAGTCGGAAATTTAAATTATAATTTTTAGAATATCTAATTATGTGTTTTTCTATAGCAAAAAGATTTTTTTTAATAAGCCATTTGTTTATTGTTTTATAATTGTGTAAATATTGTTGCTAATATTGATTTCTAAAGATATTTAATCCCTTAAAGATTTAAAATTGAAATAAATTAATTTATTAATGTTTATTTAATGTATTTTGTATTTTAAATTACACACTTTTGTTAAGAATGACTTTTTATCATGTTAATCGAGTATTAGGTGTACACTATAATATAGTTTTCTTTTAATGATATGTATACGAATTTCATGGAAGGAGGAACGAAACTTGATTTTTGTTTTATATTTGTCATACCAGCAATGCTAAACTACACACTTTTTATAGAATGTGCATGTGGATTAGGGTTACAAGTTTTTATTTTTTTTTGCAATTATCAAATTTTACCTACCCCCTATGCGTATAATCCATAAAAATATAAAGAAATGCAATTTTATTTTTACGCGGTTTTTAAAAAGTTCCCGCATGATCTTTTTTGAAGTTTGATACATTTTTTTTTTTTTGTTTGTTTAAACCAAAAGTTAATATTTCGATACAATTTTGTAGTAATTCGACTATTGCGATGCCTATCAAACTTAACTTATTAAAATTTCGCAAAAAAACTAAAACAATACGTAAAAAGTAATCTAAAATATGTGCGCCCCGGTAGGCTAGTTGGTAACGTGCTGGCTTATCAGTGCGGGGGTCGTGGGTTCGATTCCCACCAGAGGCATTGGTCCGTTTTTGCTACAACGCGCCGAAGGCCATAGTAGCTAGTGCTCGGTTAGGGTAATAGTATATAATTTGTAATTATATGATTATTAATTAATAGAAAAAAAAAAACTAATCTAAAATATGTTGTGCAGAAATGTTGAAAGTTTAATAGTGACTAGGTGGTAAAAATGCACTTTTTTCGAAAGTTTTTGTTTAAAAATAACACAAAAAAGCGAAAAAATCCATCACTGGGTGATATGAAAAATTTTGTAGAAAAAATGTTATAACCCTAATGTGTATATTTTTGCGTATACACATTCTCGAGAAGTGTTGCCCTTAAAACATTAAAATTATTTAATATCAAACTAGAGGTATTTGATCAAACGATTAATTTTTAAAAATTATTCGATTAATCGAACGAATAACGAATTAAAATAATCTCATTGTAATTGCCGTATCATCTGAAAATTTTATAAATTTGGCATCAATTTGAAAACTGCAACAATACCAATTCTCAAATTCAATAATTTTAGACTATAATAACGCCAATATATTTCTCAATCATACGCCATTTTGCATTTTTATTTCATGATCAAAAAAAATCCGTTTTGAACATCTTTAAAAAGTTAAATATACATATCGGTGATAGTTTTAGTATATCCAGCTGTTAATATCTTAAATGGAATTCACAGTATAAGTGCTAACGTGCTATCGTTGTAAAATAGTTATATTTTTCGTTTAAACTTCAAAAATCATGCTATATGTCAACGATAGCACTTTATCTGTGAATTACTTTATATTTTTGGATTGAAAGACAAATATATATCTTTACACATTATTAAAGAGTTCAGTTCTTGGGAAACGATTAATAAAAGTTTTAAAATTTCAGTTAATTCTTCAATAGATTTTTGATTTTATTTTGTCCCCTACCAGTTTTTATACAAATTTCCTAAAAATTGGTAAATTTTCGCAAAAGCTTTATGAAAAGAAGTATTTTTTTTTTTTAATTATTCGTTTTATTCGATTTATTCGTCAAAATGTATTCTAATTATTCGTTATTCGAAAATCATGTTTTTTAAATTGTTCATTCGAATAACCGAATAATTTTTATTCGAGTGACAACTTGGGATTTAGCTCATTTTAAAAAGCTAGTTTTGTATAGAATCAGAGCATTTTGAATAAAATAATCCAAAATTTTACTTGGTTGCTCTTGATCGAATTTCAACGCTACATTTTTCAAATACACAAAATCTAAAATATTCCAAAATTTATTCCGTTTTGTTAAGAAATCAGAAAAATTTTCAGAATTTCTCAGAAACTGATAAACTTTTTAAAGTCCGATTTTGTATTAAAGAGTCGAAGGTTAAGAGTTTTCTGTTAATAACAAAATGTTTTAGAAAAAAGTTTTAGAAAATAAGATTTTGTTTAGAAAAAATGTCCACTTTAGAAAAAAGTTTTAGAAAATAAGATTTATTATTCATTAGCTGAAAAATAAATGTAAGAGTCTTAAAAAATATGATTTGTGGAAAAAATGTAGATGATTTCAAATTAAAATGTTTGCTCTAAAATTTAAATTAAAAGTTAAAAAAAATGCTCTCTCTTAATTAATTAAAATTGAATATGTTTAAATTTTATTTTCCACGCTTTTACTTGTGTGTAGTTAAGAAAAAACTAATATTTTTTTTATGTAACAACTAAAAAATGCATAACAGCATAAATATTCATTATGTTTATAATAATTTATGAATTTGTGCATTTGTATATTTTGTTGTATAACAAAAAGTTCACACAATACCAGTAAATATTACAAAATAAAAAACATAAAAAGCGGAAGGCTTTCAGTGAATTTATTTCGTTTTTAAATGTTTATACATTGTGCAGGTGATGAGATTTATAAGAATTTTGTTTATGAATGAAAATCACGTGCAGCATTTATAAAAGAGTTTATGAGTGAGCTCTCGTCAAATAAGCACGTCAAACATATAAAACAACACGTTTTGAAACGACAATATTAAAACAACAACAACATTAGTGCGATATTATAACTGCAACAAAAGAACATTATAGTTTTATATAATGTTATATCCAACAAACACCATACAAAGTAAAGTACATTTAACAATGACTGTTTCCATATCACACCATAAATTTTCTTTAAAGTTAAAAAACAAAGATATTGACGTTCTTTAAGATTCTTTTAACAAAACAAGAATCTTTGTCACGGTAAAATTGATTAAAAAATTGTATGAAATTTGTATGCATTTTTAAAATTATATTTTATACAGTTTTTTTTATATTCAGTGTGCGTAAATTTATAGGTATACTCTTGTATGTTCATTGCAGCAGAATTTGTTGTATAAATTTTCTTAATATTTTTTAATATAATTATTATAAAATTTAAATCATTTTTAAAATTAAGTTCCACTCCTTTTTTTCTGATTATTTTGAACTTTACAAGAGAGGTGTGTATATTTAAACATTATAATGAGAGTAAATTAAGGAAGTTATTATTTAATGAATTCAAAATATGGGTAAAAACCTAACTGTTTCTTTTTTCGGTTTCGCATAATTACTTTTACTTGCTGGCACAGTATAAGTTTAACACATTAGTACGTGTAATATTATTTTAAATGCAATAAACTGTGTTCTACTCAAAAATTGTTAAAAAAAAATAAAACAATAATAGAAACAAATTAGAAAAAGGTTTGCTAAAACTACTAAAAATTCGTTTAAAATGATGTTGCAGGAAAAACTGCTAAATTTAGCAGAATTTTTTACTAAATATTATTATGATAAGAATACCCAGCAAAACTTTGGTAATGGGTGCGATAAAGTAATGCATTACCTTGTAATGTGTACTCCTTACGTGTATCATTATTTTCCAACAAGAAGTAATGAGTTACCCATAATTGTACACTCATGGATTACCTTGTAATGATACCTCATTACATTTTACATTACTTCAAGACATAACATAATGACTTACCGATCATCAATTACATAATGCATGAATTATAAACGTAATGTAATATATATTTTTGAAAATCTATTTATAGACACATTACTTTGTGATTTGTTGTAAGCATGAGGGTAAGGTGTATATTTTTGATATCACGAACGAAAACACGAAGCACAACAACTCATTTACATTTTAAGCAATAAAATATTATATGTATCGATAGCTCAGTTGGTAGAATCCAGGTTCGAATCCTAACATGACCAAGTAATTTATTTAATAAAAAAAAGAAGTTTTTTATTTAATTAAAACAAATATCTGTAAAAAAAAATGTTGTATGCATTTTTTATGAAAATCTATTTATAGACACATTACTTCTTCCCGCCATGGAACCATATAAGTAGCCAGTTAATTTACCACCCCACAACCCCCCCCCCCCCCCCGGGGTAATGAGTTATACCCATTACTTTTAGGCTCATCGCCTGTAAAATGCATCAGTGAAGTAAGGTGTCATGTAATGCATGAAGGCCTATGGCGATACATTACTTTACCAATGATTTGGTAATGTGTGGTTTTGCTGGGTAGCTTAAATATATATGTTTAATATACAAAAATTTTGTATTTTTGAGCTAAATTTAAATTGATTGAAAATTACAAATTAATTTGATAAAATCAGCAAAAAAAAAAAACAAAAAGCTAAATATACTGCGCAACAAATTTTGTGTCATCGATTATATCCTAAGTGAAACCAACGGAAAATGAAAATAGACTATTATTAGATCCCCAGCAAAATTTTTTAGAACAGATTACCTGTTCTAGAACAACTTCTTTTACCACCGGTTAAAGAACCTATTGCAATTAGGACAAACTCCATATAAAGGAACCAGTTGTAGAACAGAAATTAGTAGTGTCCGACCGAACAGTTCGGCCAGAAAATGCATTTGGTCTGTATTCTTTATTTTAAAACATTATGGACAAATTTGGCGAATGAAAAAATGTTTATTGGGCTGATTAGAGACGATTTTGAGTGACAAATTTAAAGAAAAGTTCGTAGTTAAGCAATAAATTCACTGTTCGGCCTTCAAAAGTTCGGCCAAGTCGAAAAAAGTTCGGCGGCCGAACTTTTAACCTTATAGCTAAACTTTGGGTTTTTCCTTAAATTTTATACACAAAATCGAATTAAATTGGCTCAACAAACATGTTTCCAATAAAAAGATTTATAATCATTGCCTCTAGATACCCAAAAACCGACCAAATATAGTTTTTTGGCCGAACTGTTCGGTCGGACACTAGAAATTAGAACCTGTTATAATATAGTATAAATTGTTCTGCAACCAGTTATTTGGATTTTACTATTTTACTGGCTCAAAACCCATAGAGTTTCAAAACCAGTTGGAATTTAATTTTTATGGTCATTTAAAGTTATGCTGTTTTCAAACCAGTTTTTAAATTTTTTTAATGAAACAAACTACCCAGGCAAAAATAGAATCACATATGAACATCAAAAACACTCAAAAAATTGAATTGAAAATTTTGTTAAACGCCTATTTAAAATATTTAACTAACTTTCAGCAATTTTTTTACTGACATAGCATTTTCAGCTAAAATATTAGTTAACCGCTTTTACCAAAAATCTAATTTTGGACTAATGTTTAACTAATTTACGTTGCTACCAAAATTGTGCTAAATAAACACTTTTATTTATTTGGAGAAGAAGTAAAAGGATTAGATGTAAATGTTACAGCTTGTATGGACAAAATAGAGAAAAAAGAAAATATACAAACACAACCATTATAAGACTTACACAAAATGCAAGCAAGATTGATTTCGTTCATTTAATTTTTTCTTTTGTATACTACACATCAAACAAGGCACGCATGAGCGCATAAAAATTGTGAATACAGTAGTCCTTGCTTAAGTGCGCAATCAAAAATGCAGTTTTCAGCGCAACAATTCCAGAAACAATTCCAGAAACAATTCCAGAAAGCATGATTTTTGTTCGAGATATCCCACTTGGTGTGTCTCTTTTAGTAGGTGAAAAGCACTTCTTTCATGTGCTCTAAGAAGCAATAAATTCATGCCTTCGTAGGCAATAAAAAGCTCGTTTTTGTGTGTTAACAACATTAATGCATTCTTTACTGCTTCATTGTAAGCATTATTCACTGCTTCAAAAAAGGTATTTAAGGAAGCACAACAAAATGCCTTCCCTAGTTGCTTTATTGTATGCAAGGCGGCGAAGCTCTATTTGGGGCAGGGTTGCCAGTCCAACTACTAATGTTATCATTACTGGGAACGAATTGGGAATCCGGCATGCATATGATGAAGCTTTTCCTTTGAGTGTAGGAGAGTAAATTAAAAATTGCTAATTGTAAATTGCTATGGTCAATTACCTAAAGGTCAACTCTTATGTAACTAAAAATTTGTAAATGTAAGTTTTATTTTGACTATTCTTATTAATATTGAAAAAATAGCAATTTTTTCTGCAACGTCATTTTTAACTAATTCTTAATAGCTTTTTCTGATGTTTTTACAGGTTTATTTTCTATGAGTATATAATCAAATCTTTGAAAAACAAGTAAAAATTAAAATATTACGAGTGCTGTTATAACAACTTGATCTTATATTGTATGTTCAAAACAGCATAAAAATATGCATCAAAAAAGGGTAACAACATCAACAACTATACTATATATCGCATAATGATGTGCAGTAACTAAGTTTAATGTAAGACAAGCTAAAACAAATCATCATATATGAAATTAAAACAAAGTATTGTTGGTAATGTTGTCTTTTTGTTATAACACAAACTTTGTTTTAATTTAATCTGGAAAAAAAATTAAAGCAAGGAAGCAATTTATTTAAGAAAATTGAAAACACCATAAATAAATCGAACTGGTCATGGTTTTCAACACCAGAGGCAAATGAAATTGAAAATATTACAAATATTAAATTTAATATGTATATAATTAGTTTAAGACTAATCTTTTTGTTGTAAATTAACTGCTAATTTGATATAATTTTTATTTAATTTTATATTTGTTATATGTATAAATTATAATATTAAACAATTATTTGTAACTCAATGCCAATGTGAATGTCGTGGTTTTAATGAGATAATTGTGTTTAGTGGTCGACAACAACAAGTTTGTTGCTTAAGTCTTTTGTTTTGTAATAACATTTATGTTAACAAATACAAGTAGTAATTCTTAACAGATTTTCTTTTTTTTCGTATGTCTTATTCATATTCATATTTAATAGCAACAAAAAGGCCACCTTAGTGGCTTATCAAAAGTTGTTATTTATGTCTGAAAAGTTAATAAAGATTTGCGGTTTTTTATTTACAAATACAACAAATTTACAATTAAGCCAAAGCACGTGATTGGAAAAAGAAAAATTGTAACCTATGCTAACTAAGTAAATGGATAAAATTCAAATTTAAATGACTGCTAAGTAGGCATGTTTTTTCAAAATGCATGTCAATAAAATTTTATATAATAAGCATTATTGAAAATATTCAAAAGTGAAAAAATTCAAAATGAAAGTGGTTGAACGAAACAGTTTAAGAAAAAATGTCTATGATGACATGCTTGGACGGTATCCTAAAAACGAAGTGTTCCTTAAGGAACAAGTACCACGTAGCACAAGATATTCCATATTAAAACGGTTTGAAAATGGAGTGGCATCAAGCGGAATAAAAAAGGACGTCCAAAAATTTTTAAAAATCGGCTGTTAGTTAATCAAATGGGAAATTGACCAGAAAATTTCGCGTTTCCAAGGACACAATTCGCAAAAACTTACTCCAAATAATGAACGTGAAGCAATACTCAAATATAGTAAAAAACAATTAGCAGAAATACGTACCAACAAAATGCAGGCAACTAAAAAAAAACTTAATGAAAAAACTCCCGACATGGTACGGTATTCGGCCAAAGCGAAGTTTGAACCAAAAGTACTAGTGCGGGCAGCCATTTCAGCAAATGGCAATTTCGGCAACTTTACATCCAGGGTTCAAAAGCTATGGCTGTAAACACGGATGTTTACATTAATAAATGTAAATGTACTGGGACAGATTTAGGAAGCTGTCATAATGCCAAAAAGACGTTAGAATGGCTTAATGGAAAAAAATACTTTTTTTTTTTCAATTTATAACGAGCATTCAACCTCCGTATATTTACAAAAATAAAGCAAATCAAACATATTAGCTAGGTTGATACTAGTATTTCGATCTGGCTAAAGATCTCATCAGAACCCGAAGTTTTAGAAAAGTTAGAGCCTCCATAATAGGCAGAACTTTAACAAAAAACCTATTAATAATCAATTTTGCTCCATTTTTGTCTTCTTAGTAATAAAGCACGTGGTTAGGTCTTTTCCTAACAAGCATCATGACGTTACTATATACATTTTGTACCGAAATACGCAAATCCCCAAAAGCACATCCAATTGAGAACTTTTGGGGTCTTTTATGCTAAATAAACTGAAGAATGGAAGAAAAAATTTAAAGCAGTGCAAAATAATTTGGACGACATGAATGTCGTCCAAAACATAATTGGAGGTATCAAGCATAAAATACGCCAAATAGAAGATAACGGTCCGTTGGCTCTCTACAAAAGTGAACCAATAATTTAATTTTTCGTAATTAGTTTTTTTTATTACAAGTGTTATAAAATTGTGCAACTACTAAATTGGCATAGGTTATTGAATACAAACAATTTTGTAATACATACAAGTTTGTGCCCATAATTCCATTGTATGAGTGCAAAAAAAAATATTTTTTAAAAGAATATATAGGCAAAAGTATTTGAACATGCGTATTTACATGTCTAAACAAATAACAACAAGAAAATCTTATCATGATGTGAATACTCAAAAAAATTACATAAAAATAAGAAAATAAACCTAAACGCAACGAAGGACTACTGACCAACATGACCAACTTCAGAGAAATTACTATAGATGAGGGGAAACCAAATAAATTTCAGAAAAAATGCAATATGGATGACATTAGACTATAGAAAATAATTTAAAAAATTAATTTCATTAACAAAATTAAGTGTATTTTCTTTTTAGATTTTTACAGGATTTGTTTATGATCCCCAGTTCTTCCTGGAATTTTTTAGCTCACCTAACTTTTAGCTCTCCAATAGATTTAAAAATTAGTTTTTTTTTTAATTGAACAAACATAAAAATGTCAGTTGGCAGCTCTTTGTAAACATGATTATATAAATAGTACCCATAACAAAAAAAAAATATATATAACAATTAAAATAATCTAAGCCAAATTTGAATATGTGACTGAAAAAAAAAAATCTAAAACCATCCAGACTCGACTTTTGGTAAATAAATCGGCCTTATTATCGGCCCATCATAAAAAGTGGAAGTTTGAATTTAAGATTCGTTTTTATCAAGATCGGAGAGTTAAGCTTGCAATACTTTCCTCGTAAATGTAAAAACAAAAAGGAACTTTTAACAAATGCATATATAGTTGGGCATTAGAGTTGGCCAAAACTAAATAATATAAAATCTTTAAATCTAATTAAGCGTAAAAATTTTTGTAATTATTAAACGCTTCAAAATTTGCTTTAAAATTGTTACACTGATAAAATACAAAAATACGAAAATATGTCAAAATTACAAATTACAAAAATGTCAAAAATACAGAAACTGGAGTTTTTCGTTAATACCAAACAAAATACGCATTCTTCTGACTTATTGCCTAAAGAAAAATTCATTACGATTGGAAGCAGTCGTGTAGACTTAAGTTATTGATACCAAACGAAAGATAGAGAAAATTGAGTTAAACTCAAAATGCATTTTTTGACTTAATACCTTTTTGCCTAACGTCTAAGAATTTCTAGCAGAGAAATACTTTCTAATATTTTTTTATCAACATAACAATCAAAAATATAAAAGACACCTTTTTAAATAATAATTTTTGAAAAAAGTTCCATCAAAAACGGTAAGAAATGGATTTTTTAAATAATTATTTGGCAACTTTGGATGAACAATTTCTAAAAATTTTTTATTCACGATTGTAATAATGTTTTTAAACCAGTTAATTATCTTTATAAAGTAAAAAAAATTATTTAGCGCCTTAAAAAAATATGCGGACACAAGATGGCAGTTTGATTACAGTAAAAAAATCATCTGCTATTTTAAATTTTAAATATTTTAGCTACTTTTCTTGTTTTTTTTAATTTGAATAATTTTTTAAAGAAATGGATAACAATTTAAAAATATATCCGCTATAATGAATCTGCTATTTTAGGTTTCAAGCATCTGATAATTCGTATTAATCAATCAAAAAGCGTGTTTATTTGAGTAGTACTCGATTACCAAATTATTAGAAAGAGCAAAAAAAAAATAGCAAAACTACAAAAATGTAAACAAATAACAAAAATGTTGAGAAAAACCCATTTAAAGCAAAGAAAAATCCGAAAAAGGCAATTTCAAAGCTCAAAAATCTTAAAAAAGTTATTTTAAGGCCAAAAACTAAAGATCCACAAATGGAAAAAGAAGCAAGTTTGAGTAAAAATGGCAAATTTTGCCACTCGAGCTATTTTAAGCCCAAAAATGACAAGGACACAAATTTCGCCACTCGACTTTTAACAGTAGAAATACTTATTTTCATTTTAAGCCATGATACAAGGTTTTACGTTAAACTAAATTTTAGAGCAGGAGGTCTTCTGTTAGCATGAATTGCCCATATTGTCCTTACCAAAGTCTAAGACGATCCAGAAGTGTCCGCCCATCTTTAAAATGGCGATGATGGTAAGTTTTACCGAAAAGTTTTATTGTAGTTCTGAGTAGTTCAGTATTAAAAATTTGTAATTTTTTTTACATTAAAATTTATTTTGATTTTAAAGTTTTTTAGAATAATAAAGTCTGCTTTAAATTATCGGATGAAGAAATTTTTTAATTAATAAATAAACATTGCACGGTTTTTTGTTTAACAAAAAACAAATGATCTTGAACTTGAATAATCTTGCTCACATCATAATTAATGATAAAAGATCGAAAAATAAACTTTTGGTTTCAATTTTTAAAAATTTAAAAGCAAAACATTAGAATAATTTTTTTTAATATTTCTACCTAGTTAAAAAACATTTTCACCTCCAAAATGTTTTTTCATTAATTTTATTTGTAACAAAAACAATAAGGAGAACCCACTCAAAAAAATTTGTCAGTTACTACATGACAGTTATATATGTGGTAATCAATAGATGTTTTAACTGCAATTACAATAAAAATACTACATTTGTATAACAGTTGCTTGAAGGCGCTATTTTAGTAATTTAATAAACAACGACAACAGTAAACAGTTAATTTTTGTTAGTTATTTAAAAAATATGCTATTCGTCGAGTTTTTTGAAAATTCTTGTTTAGTTTGTACATATTTGTTATTATTGATATATTTATAGTTTGCAAATAATAATTAGAAAATTTCATTGTACCTCCATTGCATAAAAATGTCATAACTGGAGTAGCGTTTGGAATTTTAAATATGCATTTTAAGTAGGCTGTAAGAAATACAATTGCTTATTGTAATTGAGAAAAAAATAGATTTTTTGGCGCCTTTTTAACTAAATTAACAATTGTATTAACCGTAATTTTTAGTAGAATCTACTGTCAAACATTTTCAAGTGTATAATGAAATGAAGATTTGGTCCACTCTACTGATCATAACATGATAACATGTAACAACATACATTCGAACATATGTACATTCGTGCATGTATGTAATATGTAAATAAACTTAAAAACAACATTTCTTTTTGTTATCTAATGCTTAAACATTTAAATGCTTACAATCACTTGGTGGTGTATAGGGCTTTAAATGTAAATTAAAAAAAAAAACTTTTGCTTAAAACACGCAAATCCAATTTTCCTTTACAAATGTAGACATTAGATGCAAAAAAAATGGAAGAGTAAAGGCTAATGTTAAGGTACATTTAGTATTACAATTTTACTTCTTCATGTGTAAAACTAAACGTTTCTGAAACCTTAAGGCAATTTTCAAACACTTTGTGTTCTATTGTGCGTGCGTGTAAGGGTTTTTCTAGTTCTGCATGTTGCAAAAAAAAAACTTTTTTACACAAAATTTGTCCAAACGTTATCATCTGCATATATTTGAGAACGAGAAATAAAATACAAATGCATAACAGAAAATAAGAGAAAAAAAAAAAAACAGAAGTAGACAACATTTTCTATCTTGTTTTTCTAAACACGCAACGAGTTTTATACGATTTGTTTGCATATTGTAAGTAGTTTTGGGAACGGACATATCGAAGATGCTAACACCCAAAACTACATTTACCCTTTTAATTTAACAAAACAAATTTTAATCTAAACAGTATTTTCAACGATTGTTACAACCTATAATGCGAGGGATAAGTGTTTATAGAACAGAAATAGATATCAGTTGCAGTATTTATTAGGGGAAGCTGCAAAATCTCTTGTTATACAATGTAACTAATTTGTTAATTCTTTAATAGCAATAAATGTTTTTAGAATTTTTTAACAAAATTCTTAAAGAGAAAAAAACTCTATTGTTGTAATTTTTAATGTATGTTTGTGTAATATTGATTTAAGGACAACTTACAGATAAAAGTCATACAGTTTAAAAAAATAAAGTTAAGGAACTTTTCGGTACAATTCCAAATCTGATAGCCATTAATTAGGTTGGAATTTTTTGTAATATTTGTGAAATTTAAATTAATAGGACGTATCCCTAAAAAAGATTAACAGTCTAAGTTAGTTCTTAGAACTTCACAAAGTTAAATAAGAAGACTAAATTTTTATTAAGTCCATCTGCTTTAGAAAGTTAGAAATTTATTAGCATTTAAAATTTATAAGTTTATTTTTTGTCATAAATAATTTTAAGTATTTGTTTGAACGAATTTACCAACTTTCATTGACTATAAACAAAAGACTTAAGCAACAAACCTACAATATTTTTTATGGTTTTTAAAAAGGAATTTACAACTTTAAAACCATAAATATGTTCTAACGGTATATATTCTCCTACAATAAATATCATTTAAAAGGTACTTCGCCTTGAAAAAAAAAAAAACTACAGTAATGAAAACAAAAAATAACATTTACGTGGCAAGTGAACAAAGTCATCCAACTAACTTTCTTTAAAAAATAGTATTTCCTAATGGATTTTTTTCGTTTCAAAGGTGATGGACATTTTTACTACCACTCAACAAAATATCTTGCCAGACACACATATAAATTTAGAAGGCAATAACGTAACAGTAGCTAAGAACAGTAGCTCCAAAAAATCAGCAAAACAAAATAAAATAGCATTATGTGCATTATGCTAGTATGAAAAATTGTTAAAGATATATGAGGTCGGTCACATACATATACTTCGAAATGTACTTTATTTTTTATAGCTTTTTTCTTTCTGTTTTTATCAATTGTTAGGATAAAATAATGTTCTTTACAAAGGTCTACCAGAGTTCATCACAAAATCCTTTTAGACATGTTGTGTTGAATGTAGTATGCCACTAATACAAGTGTTAATACTATTTACATGTACTAAATATCGATGGCTGAAACAAAAAAGGGCGTCACGACATAACAATAATTAAAAGTAATTAAATTTATCTTTATTTGAGAAGAGGTATTATAAATTATTACCAGCTTAATAAACTGAAGTTATATTTTAGAAATTTTTAACCCAAATCGACTTTATGTGTTTATGGAAAATCGACTTAATTTCTTTTGGCAGAAATAAGTAAACTCAAAAAAGTTTGACAATTATTGCATGACAGTAGTTTGTGTAGTAATCAGTAGTTGTGGTTTTTAACTTCTGTGAAATAATACAAAACACTATTATGACAGTTATTTAATAAAACAACTAGACAAAAATACTGTACTTTTGTGATTTTAGTATTTTAATAAATTTCTACTAAAATAATATTTCTGTAGTAAACAGTAAATTTTTGTTAAATAATTAAAAACTACAACATTTCGTCGGGTTTTTTAAATTCTCTTTTAGTTTATATTTGTTATTATTGATATATGCATAGTTTGCAAATACTTATTAGAAAATGCATAAAATCGTAATAATTGAAGTACGGTTTGGAATTTTAACTACATTATAAGTAGGATGTAGAAAATACATTTTTTGTTGCAATCGAAAAAAAATATTTTTTTAATTAAAATATATTTTTAAAAAACCGAAAAAATAACTGTTAAAAACAGTTTCAATAAATATTTTCAGTTGTTTCAAAATGTTTGTAGTTAAAAACTTTCGGTTATTTTAACGACATTGTAAGTTATTTTTACTACATTTGTTAGTTCTTTTTACGACATTGTTAGTTATTTTTACGACATTGTCAGTTATTTTTACTGCATTTGTTAGTTGTTTTTCAAGAGTTAAAAATAACAACATTTTTAATTATGTTGACGGTAATTGCCTTTGACGACTTTTTAAGTGAATTTTGTTTAAATTTAATTTTCATTATATTTTACTGTCCAACTTTTTTGAGTGAAAAAAATTATAATTTTTACAAGAAGTGTCTTTTGAAAAATGTTGAAAAATTCCTGTAATTTTGCATTTAAGACAACGATATGATCTATTGTATTTACAGTAAGTTGCAGTAGCACAGTAGCAACTAACATGAAAAAGTGTTCTTCTTGTCACGTAGAGATAGATGTCAGTATCTAAAGTAAAGTACTCTTAACGAAATGCACGTTTTCTGCAAAAAAATAAAAACGTAAAAAGGCATCAAATAATAAATTAATTTAAAATAAAATATTGACAAAATAATGTGCCAGTAGTTTGGACTTAAATAACTTGAATATTCTTAATAGTTTCATAATTAGTCAATAGTAGTTAGTTTTGACTGCAATTGTAGTTTTATTAAATCAATAACTAACTGCAATTAATAACTAGCTGCAAAAAAAAATTTTTTAGTGGCTTGAATTTTTATTGAAGGTTTTGTATAAATTTTGGAAAAAGAAACTGAGAAAGGCTAGTAAAAGTCCTTCAGTTTCTACATGACAGTTTTTTGTTGAGTAAAGCGGTTGTAGTTATTTAAACTGCAATTGTAGTTGTTTTACTTAGAAAAATAATTTTCATTGCTTTTGACAGTTGTTTTTTTTAACAACTTACCAAAACTACTACATTGTGTTAACATTTACATTATGCAGTTGTTTCGATTTTTATTAAAACAGTGTGTGTGAGTGTATCTTTAGCTCAAATATTTTGCACGCACAATTTCTTTGGAGAAAAACAATATGGCGATTTTCTAGTAAAGGAATATGAGAAGAATGTGTCTGTTTCAAGAAAAGAAAACTGAAGGAGACGAGTCGTAAGTGACAACTTCTCTGCTGTAATTTTTATTATATAAATAAAATATAAATTTAAATATGTCAACAGAAAAAAAATTAACCCAAATAGTTGTAACGCCATAAAAATATATATTACTCTCCCCTTTTTTCTATATAATATATATTCATTTGCAATAAAAACGTAAGTCACACTATTTCTTTACAAAATGAACATAAATTTAAAGTTTTTTTTTTATAGACATTAACATAAATTTAATTTACCGATAAATTAAATAATTTTCATTTTATTATTTCCTTAAAGAAAACGATTCATTATTGTTATTCAAACCGTAGATAGATGGAAAGTATTGCGAATGGAACATAGAACAGATCACTATCATTGCTATTACCTATTATGGATGGACATATAGACAGACTGGCAGAGGTAGAGGAGTTTTTATGAATACTAAACATACGAGTACTGCACACTTTATTATTGTCATTTACAATAAACATTCAATGACCACCCAAAATGCATGACATTTTAAACATAATTTTCGTAATAGTTGCCAAAGCCTTGGAGAGACGCAAGCTACATTATGCAACTTGGATTACTCTTGTTTTAGAATTCTTTTATTTTAAAGTTTTTGACTTCGCATAACCAAAGTCTTGACAATTAATGATTTGTATTGTATTTTTTATTTTATTTTAGTATTTCAAGGCCACCACCAATTGCTATTGACACTAGTGATGCTGACGATGATGATGATGACGACATTGTTGATTGGAAGGAAGTATGCCTCTATGTTTTTTCTTTTTCTTTCGAAATTTGTTAAAAAAAATTTGTTTTTCTGTTTGTTTTATATGACTTTAAACATTAGCCGAGCTGTCAATCAAATTGTGAAACACATGGTTACGGAGGATAAGAATGCTTTGATGTTGTTTAATAATGCATTAAGATAGTGAAGTCATGTTGGTATAGTCGTAGTCGTCGTCTGCGTCATCATCGTCATTATAGGCCAACATTTGTCCAAAGAGATTGCTATATAACCTTATTTGTCAACTGTTTAGCATGAGCTGTCAATGAATCGTATACAAATAGTTTGTCATTACTTATTTATAAGTTCAATTTAATGTACATAATCATACTCTAAACAAGTTTGTTTTTGGTTTATATTTTTTGCACAAAGTCCTTGTTGAATTGAATTTGTTTTAGACGACAGCGAAACAAAATGATTTTATTGGGTTTGTTGGGTTCATTGGTTGTTTTAAGATTGAAAATTCTTGTTATGTTTGTTTCTTTACTGTGCACTATGGAATAGGAATTGCAAATAAAATAAAACATTTAGCGTATTTACAAAATATCTATCGCAATTGGAAAACATTTTTTTATCTTAACTTTGAAACGGTTTTCTGAAAATGACATGGCGAATTGAGGTACTATTATTATTCAATAAAGTTTAGCTGTTACGTTTAGTAAACAGTACTAGTAACATTAGCATTTGTTGTGCTACAATCAAAAAAATTTACAGAAAATTACAGTAAAAACAACTGTAAATTCAGTTAATAAGGCGACAAAGATAATTACCGTTATAGTTACTAAAAATGTTGTTATTTTGACTGTTGAAAGGCAACTTACAAATGAAGTAAAAATATCTAACAATATCGTAAAAGCAATTGACAATTTTTTACTACAAAAATGTTGAAACTGAACGAAATTACTAAAAACTATTGGTTTTTACAGCTGTTTTTTTTTAATATTTTAAAAATATATCTTAATAATATTTTTTTTCGATTCCAACAATGTGAAGTCAAATTTCCAAATGGTACGTTAGTTATTACGATTTTATGCATTGAATATACAATGAAAATTTCTAATTATTATTCGCAAACTATGAACATATCAATGATAACAAATATAAACTAAACGAGAATTGAGTGCCAATAGTTAACGCTAAGGCATTTCTATAGATAACAATCTAATCATTAGGCATCTGTATGGCTCACTCTCACTGGAATTTTTGAAAACACGACATAATCTTATATTTTGTAAACAAGTAACAAGGGAGGTATCCCGACCCTAACCCGCAGATTTTAATGATCTTCGGATATATTGTAAAGCAGCTGCCCAATCTCACTTTGAGGGGTTAAAAAGTGGGGTTAAAGCTTAATTTGTTTTTGTATGAAAACTTGTCTTTAACTTAGGAAAACTTAATTTATTTGTGCACAGGGTTAAAGTACGCACTAAAACAAAAAAATTGATACCCATATTGCGTATCTAGTGGACCCAGAGTTGCCATATTTTTGAATTATTTGAAATATAGGGGTAGAAAGAAGGCTCTTCAGGTAAAGTCGCATAAAAATCGAACGATTTCGAATATAGGAAAAAGCTCAGACACCCCCTTGTTTAAATTAAATGGGCATTACTATGCATTCTCTTTAGCTTAATATAACTACAATTCCTTAACGACAGACTTAATGTTGCTCAAAACACATTTTTTTTTTTTAATATCAAAAATACTTCAAAGTTTTTAGACATTATTTTTACACCAGTGAATTTATCTTCACCTTTCATTTGATACCAAATTTGTCTATTGTTACTTTGAATAGCACAAATAAAAATGTAAAATTGGGTAATTTTTAACCTTACTTAATAACGCCCAGCATGAGATTGGGCAACTAAAAAAAAAACGGTTCTCTTAACTTTTTATTCTCTATAAACATATCCGAAGTTCATTAAGAGCTCCCGATCCAGGCCGGGATACCATACCTTACAAGAAAAATTAACTGTTTGCTGCAAAATTCCTGTTTTGGTAGTTGCATATTAAAATACTAAAATAACTGTTACAAAAATGCTGTATTTTTCTTCAATGTTTTTTTTTTTTTTAAATAACTGTCATAATAGTTTATTTCACAGCTGTAATTCCAGTTAAAAACAACACTACTGATTAGTACACAAACAACTGATGTGTAGTAACTGTAAAGTTTTTTTGATAGCAGTGATTTAAAGGTCACTACAACTTACTAAAACTACAGCATTTGTGTAGCAGTTGAAATTCAATATATCATCGTTTAGCCTGCAGCGCTCTGTAACAGATATTAAATCCCTATTTCTTTTAATACAATATTTTAGTAAATAAGACAGTGTATCAATAAGGCATATGATGTCATTAAAATATAAATATAAATATAAATCAGTTATTTTGCTCTCCTGAAAAACACACATAAAATCACACATCACTACTTGAAGGCAAGCCGACGATATGTTTCATTATAATTCTCGTTTTGTTTTTTGTTAAAAAGTTTAAGAAACACTAAATTACACTCAAAAAAGTATGTCAGTTACTACATGTCAGTTGTTTGTGTAGTAATCAGTTTAACAGCAATTACAGTTGTTTTTCTATAAAATAATACAATACAACTATTATGACAGTAAATTAAAAAATGATTTTTTATTAAAATATCTTTTTAAAATATCGAAAAATAACTGTTCAAAATCAGTAGTTTTTACCAATTTGTTCAGTTGTTTCATCAAAATTTGTGTAATAAAAATTGTCAGTTAGTTTTACGATATTGTTAGTTTTTAACAGCATTTGTTAGGCGTTAAAGTAATTATAAATAATTAAATTTTTAGTTGTTTTAACTACACGCAGAGAAAAACTGGTGGAATATTATCGAAGTGCTTAGTTATTATACAACTACATAAGTTTCAAGTTAGTTTTACGAAGTTCTAGTAAAATATTTACAAATTTTTTGTAAAATATATACAAGCCTAGTAAAAAACTTCTAAAAAAATTCATATATTTTACAAGAAATTTGTAAAACTAACTTGACACTTAGATATGTAGTTGTATAATTATAAAGCACTTCAAAACTATTCCCCCAGTTTTTTTCTGCCTGTATAATTATCTTTTTCGTCCTTGTAACTGAATTTACACTTATTTTAACTGTCATTTTCAGTAGATTATACTGTCAATCTTTTTTGAGTGTATTTTTCTACGTGGGTAATATAGATTTTTCGAAATTAAAAGTGTCGAATTCAATATCGCATATAATATTTTAAATAGGTTTGAATGCGACACACACCATATTTACTTATTTTATTATACAATTTTCGAAACTCAATTAAGCGGATGATTTTTTAAAAGTGCTCCGATTTGTTTTAATTTTTTTAATCTTTGGAGGTCAAAATATTAATATTTTAATATATTTTTTTCTTAAATATTTCATCATTTTTTTTTTTTTTTTTTTGGATCGCTAAATGCGAATCTAACATCAGGATTACAAAATTCACAATGACGAATACAGTGAGTGGTAACATTTATTATGGCGGATGATTTTTTAAAAGTGATCGGAATTACTCGATCTCGTCACTTGAGTGTTTTAGAGGTGTTGAATACGAATCTAACATTAGATTTACAAAATTCCAAATGACGAATCCAATATGGCAGACAATAAAAAGCCGGTTTTTGTTTTATTTTTGCTGCACAGAGAAAACCCTTTTAAGGTCATAAGTTTAATTTTAAATAAAATTATTATTTTTCCGTTTGTTGCTGTTATGTTATCCCATAGTGCCCTACAATACATAACTTGATTTGTAATATATAATCAAAAGATTTACCTGTTAGCAATTTAAGAAACAAAAACTATATTCGGCTATACCCTTTGGTTAACGATCTTGATTGTTTTTAATAACCTGGTTCTTGAATTATGTATACACAGAAACTTGCTGGTAGTTTAAATTAAAGCAACAAACAAACCATATCTTGAGTTCTGCAAATAATTAAAATGTTTTGTAATTAATTTTTTTTTTTTCGATTTCAATTTTATTTATTTGTTTTTTTTTTTTAACTCTTATTTGGTATACCTATATAATTCATATTTGGTATTTGGACAATTTAAATGTTTAGTTTACAAAACAAAAACACCCAAAAAAAAGTGGCAAGAGAAAAAAGCTTGACTAGCTTTTGCTTAAATTTATGTAAACATTTCAAATGTTTTCTTTTTCTTAATGTAAAGGTTGGGTAAATGTTTAATTAAATTTAAAAATTATATGTATTAATATTAAAAAATCTTTGGATTTCATTTAGGAAAACTTAAAGTTAATTCTTTGGGATATTTAATGTTAAAAATAAAATTTGGGATATTTAAAATTAAAAAAATTCGCTTTGGGATATTTAAAATTAAAAATTGACTTTGGGATTTTTAACTAAAAACAAATGGCAAGTCTAAGGGCCAGTTAAATGGTCAGCACTTTGTATCAGCAAGCTTTTAAATTTTACTTGAGTTAGAAATTTTGTAAAAAAAAAATAATTTACTTAAGTAAAATTTAAATTAAAACTGCACTAAATGCTGGCATTAATACTGGCTCTATATTATTAAACAAATATAATATAATATAGGATGATATCAAGGAGTATAATTATAAGAGTTGCAACTAGGTAAGCAACATTTATTAACATAAAACAGAAATTTTTTTAAACGATTGTCCAAAAAATGTGTGTAACAATCTTAAAAAAACATGTGTCCAAGCAATGCTGCTCAACTCGTATCATTTTAAATGTTTTTTTTTTTTTAATTTATAGTCTCTTGTTATACTTCTTGATATAAAAGAAAATTAAAAAAAAAAATTATATTAAATAATAAAATGCTTACTTATGGCACATATGAACTGATTGAATATTAAAGTTTTGTATGCTTCAACTTGAATTCTATACCAAATTTTTACTTTTGCTTTAGATACATGGTTACAATTTTATCCAATATATTTTCTATCGTTTGATTTTCTTCTTTAAACTTTTCCATTATTTGCGAGGGCACAATCCAGTTGAGAAATTCCTCCACATTTAAACGCATACGCTCTAAGCAAGACAATTTTAAATCTTCATAAGTCTTGCGATTTGCCAATTTTAAAGCCGCTATTACCACATTATCAATTAAACGTTTTTCAAAACCTAAATGATGTAATTTATGTTCAGGTGAGATTTTCTTTAACAAAATCGCCATGTGAAATCGAATGTGTGATAGAGTTTGAAGTTCACAATTTTGAATATTTTGTTCTTCTGAGCTTATGGTATATTTTTGACAATTTTGCTGGTGGGTTTCGAGATCAATTTTAATTTTAAAAAAATCATGACAACCTTCACACATGTAAGGATTCATTTTTTTGTGAATCTTTTTCATGTGAGTCTTTAAATGAGCCAATTGGGAGAAAGCTGTTTCATTATCTTTGCACAGCAAACAATTGAATGGTTTTTCTCCGGTATGTTTACGTATGTGTAGTTTTAAAACACTTGAATGGGCAAACGTTTGACAGCAAATCTGAAAAAAAAAAATCAATTATTAAATTTAGAAATAATTAAAAACTTTTAAGGAAAATACTACCAACTAAACACTCCGGTTTTAATGAAACTTGGATATAAAGTAGAAATACAAATTTTTAGATCGACCTGTCTCGTCTTTTGTGCCACCACAGGATTTGAAGGAAACAAAAAATGGGATTTAAAAATCTGCCCTTATTTCGATTTACGCTTTTAATTGCATTTCATTCAATGGATACGTAAGAAAATGTGATATAATTAGAAAGGGATTTTTAAAGTAAATTCCCTGGTAACTTGTTTTTGGTACTTTTTAGTTTTTTAAAAGATGTTTTGTAAAATGTATATAAGTTTTGTGGTACTCCATATGAAGAAATACATATTTTATACGCAGTTTAATTTAAGCTGATGCTTATTTTTTCTTTATTGGCATTCTTACGAATTCAGATTTTATAAAATTTTCCCCAAGTCTCAATTTGTCCTGTTCCAAAACAAAAAAGTACCAAATATGACTGATTTCGTTTCCGCCTTTTTAATCCAATTTGATCCCTATGTGGCACAAAATCAAAATTTGAGAAATAGAAGACTAATTTCCAGATCGATTTCTTTTGGTTGCTTTAAAAAAGAAATTTATTTTATATTTTTAATAAATCGTTAAAATCAGCGAAATTTATTTTTTTGATATTTTTCCTTTAAAAAAAATTAAAACTTATTGGATGCAAAAGAAATGTGTATCAAACTTTAGTTAATTATTAATAATCGTTATCAAATCCACGCTAACTTTTATAAATCGGCAATGAGGAATTGATCTGGAATATAGTCAGCTGTTTTTCAAATTTTAATTTTTTCAAATTCGTTTAAAACTGTAAATTTAAAAAAAAAAAAATCCACTGTGTATGGCCGAAAAAATGACATAGGTAGTTATTGGCTTCTTTTGTCCCATCACATTTCATAAAAGTCGGAGAGTTTAATATGGAATACTTTGCTTGATAGACCAAAAAATTAATATTTAAAAATGCATTTTTGTTAAACAACAACTTTTAGGTACAAGATCGACTTTATTTTTCAATTTATAGAAGATATCAAAATTTTATTAAATTTTAATTTTTAACTTACCCGACATTGAAATGGTCTCTCTCCGCTATGCATACGCATATGTACATTATATTGAGATTTTTGCATAAACACCGAATTGCATATCTCACAGACATGAGCCTTAACATTAATATGAGTTTTCATATGACTGACCAAATCTTCCTCTTCTTCGATAGGTTTTTTACATATTTCACAATCTAATTGTTTAACTTTAAAGTGCATTTGATGGACATGAGCTCTTAACAAAATATCACTAGCAAAATATTCTTGACAGATGTCACAAACAAAATCGGGTGTTTCTTCTTCGTGAATCTGCATATGAGTACGCAAATTGGAGGGTGTTGAAAAGCGCTCTGTACATTTTTCACATTTAAATTGTTTGGGGGCATTGTGATGATTAGTTATTATATGTTGGTTTAACTGAAATTAAAAAAAATAAGGTTTGATCAAATCCAATGTTTTATAAAAATTGCGATATTATTTTAAAATTGATAGTTTTGTAAAGCAAATTAAAAAAATACAATTGCAATTTAGAATTTACTACTTACTTGACCTCCTCTGGCATAACGTTTATCACATTGTTGACAAGCGTATGGCTTTTCACCCGTATGTAAACGCATATGTAGTTTTAATCTCTCCTTTAATGCAAATTTTTTCGGGCATTGTTTACAGGCAAATTTCTTTTCTTTCTTATGAGCCGATATAATATGATTTCTAAGATTAACATCCTGTTTAAAGCATTTATCACACATGTCACATTTGAAAGGTCTTTCGGCGCTATGTGTATATTTGTGTCTGGTTAAATCTGTTTTACCGCGAAATTCTTTTTACAAACGTCACATACATACGATTTACGAAAACGTTTAGCGTTAGGATAATCTTTGTCAGCATAAACTTTACATTTAGCAGAATCTACAGACTCTTCTTCCGCTTTGTTAACATCATCATCAATATTATCGCTGATAGTAAGATTTTCCACATCATTCAATTCGATAATTTCATAATCATTTTCATCATCTGTTATACAAAGTTTACCCAATATGGCTTCTTCTTCATCTTCATTGAGACGAGAAAAGTGGTTTTGATTTGCCGGAGGAGAAGATAAGGATATTCCACTATCTGCCAGTACAGAAGAGGCATCTTCTTTTGATATTGAACGACGACTACGTACCATTTTTTATTTTTTTTTTTTTTTTGAGGAATAATTTGTTAGAATTAGGTTTTTTTTTTTAAGATAAAGCACCTTCACCATATATGATTGTCAAAATTTAAATTCAATGTTTTTAAGGGTCTTAAGCCTTATTTTATAACTACCATTTAATATTGATTTTTTTTTACCAACACCTTAAGAGTTTAGGATTTTTTTTTTTAATATTTTATTAGTTTTTGTTAAATTTTATTTTTTTTAACTGCAAGAAAGAAAGGATTTCGATTAATAAAGAAATAGTTTTGTAAAAAAAACATATTTTTTAAATCTTAGTTTTGTAAAAAAAAACATATTTTTAAAATCTTTAGCTTGTTAGAAATACAATACAAACTTGGTAATTTTTTTTTTTTAATAAAAAAACAACGATTTTTTGTGTTGTTTTTTTATTTTTGAGTTTATACTCGTACCATTTTACTTTCTATTTTATTCGGTTTCGTAATATAAAGCCAATAAGGCTAAAAAATTTAGAAATTCAAATTTATTCGTGAATTTTATAACGTCCCCAGAATGTGGGAAGAGCTTATTATTAACATTTTTCAAGTCAGTAGTAAAACTACTGACAACATGGGACATCCAGTGTAAAATACATCAGTGTTTGAACTAACTTCCCAGGTAGAAAAATACAATCTTTAAAACGTTTTAAAAGCATTTTTCATGATGGTACAAGCGTTTTCAGAACATACCAAATTACAAATTTAAAGCGTTTTGAGAATGTGCAAAATGATAACCCAAATTTACGGTCTGAGGATGGTATTTTATAACGTTCTCAAAACATTGCAAAACAAAATTTTTGAAATGCTTTTTCAATCGTTAAATAAGTATTTGCAGAACATTTTGGCTTACAGTTATTAAGCGTTATGAAAACGACCCAATGATAACCGCTTGAGGGTTGTAATTTTGAACATTGTCAAAACGCTCGAAAGAAAAATTTGATTGAAAATAGATTGTTTTGAGCAGTTTCTGTACTTAGCAGTCGCCAACCAGCGGCTTGTCTGTGTCAAAATTTTGGATGGTGTTTCAGTTTCAAACTGATGTAATAAAAAATCTGTAGAAAATAAATGTTGTAAAAAAATACTTTTTTCACAAGTTATGTACTTATTACCCTTTAATTCTTCATATACTTGGGTTGAACTGAAATTTTCTTTGCCTACACCCTTATTTGGCTTTCCGCATCCACTAAACTGTTGTTGCAACTCGTTTGACATTATAACAGAGAGAACAGCTGCAATCGCAAAAAAAAAAGTATTTCTAAAGTACTATTGGCAAATGTTAGAAAAACGCTTTAACTCAATGGTTTTACATTGGTTTTATTTTATAAACCGTTGTAAATTTTGTACGATAAGAACTTCTTAAGTACTTTTTACAAACGTTGGAAAAACGCTTTGAACCAATGTTTTTACAGTGTTTTTATTTCACAAATATTTGTAAGTTTTGTATAAAAAGTATTCCTAAATACTTTGTCCGAACGTTCGAATAGCAATCCAAAATAATGTTTTTTAAATGCTTTTTTTTCGTATTATTTGCAATTATCGCTTTGGAAACGCTTTTATTTTAGTACCATCAAAAACAAACGTTTTGAAAACTCTTCGTTTTTTGTACCATCCCAAATTTCTACCTGGGTTGTAACGACTTCAGTGACGTTGGATGCTGCTTGGGGAGGTTTACAGTGTAGGTAAATAATTGAAGAGACTGCGAATAATTTAAGAGTCTTACGCCACATCGCGTATACAGTAAAGAGAACATAGATTTTTCTATACTAAACTTCCTAAAAAGCGCTGAGGACTTGATATATTTTTCATATCATAAACGTAAAAACCTCAATTAGCATATCTAGAATTTACAATTATACTTAAAAACATATTATACAGACTCTTAAATAATTTCCACGTTCTCAAAATAATTAAACACATAATTTTTAGTCACAGTCTTGATACATTTTTACTGCTTTTATATATATTTTTTTTAATGAGGTGTGTTAAAAAAACACATGTATATATATAATTTTGTTGATAATTTCCTATTCTTTGTCACTTTTTTTTTTTAAACAGTTGTATCAACACTATAAGTTTAAAGTATTTCAAGATATCAGAACACAAGTTTTATAACGAGTGAAGTTTAAAATCATACTAAATTCATTTAAAATTGTGTAGACAAAATGTTCCATTTCTTTTGGGTGTTGTGTATTTTTTTTTTTTTTTTGGTATAGAAATGTTATCAATAAAAAAAGACACTTAAACAATTACAAGGTCTAAGTAAAAATAAATAAAATTCAAATACATTGAAGGAATTCAACCGCACACTTACAAAGTTTGCTTCCTTAGTCTTTTGTCTAAATTGCGGTGTGTTTGGTTATTCTATCTGTCGTTGTCGTTGGTGTTAAAACCGCAGTTATCAAATTAAAAAAAATATTTTCATTTTTCTTTTATAAAGATAATAATTGAGATAAGAAAATATTTTTATCAATTTTCTTTATCTCCAAGATAAGAAATAAAATTTAAAGAAATTTATATTAAAACCATTTTAAACAGCTTTTAGATTTTTTTGCATCCGTTGCAATAAGTTTTTCTTATTTGTTGTTTTATTTTTAAGGTTTTGTAAAGACGACGTGCTTTTTTAAACTGATTTTAATATATGAAAATACTAAAATACAAATGAACGAATTTCAAATTAAGCACACCAAAAAACAATAAAAACAAATAATAATGAAAAGAAATTGTAAAACAAAATATGTATATAACAGCTAAATACATAAATATTTAGCAATAACAATAAAGAGGGTTTAGAATACTCCAAAAATGAAAAAAATAAATAAAACATTGAAAGTGACAGAACTATAGAGAACTAATGCTGATAAATGCAAGTCTATATCAACAATACAGAACAAAGCAGGAGCGTACTTCGAAAAATGTGTTATAGATTTTAGCCTCAGATATTTGAGACTTTTTACAATTACATAGGAACCCAAATAAATTGTTTTTGATTCCTTTACAAAATCTTTAGACACTTGAAATGTTTTCAATAGAAAGTTCTTCAGATTAACTTATTAATGGCAAGTCATACATCCGCTGGACATTTTTAAACCAAACTTTGCAAATATGTATATAGAACCATTGTTGTAACTGCGTTTGCCTTAACTCGCCCTCTAGTAAAAATATTAGCAACCAAAGTTGAAACTTCGGCAGGATATAAATCCTATACGTTTGAAGATATTTAAAAAATTTTAATTTTGGATTTGTATTTTGTGAACAAATCTTTATTCAAAAATATGTATATAAAAATTATTTTTTTTTAGGTTAACCGATTTTTAATTTTTTTTTTTTTCAAAAATATCATTTTTTTACCACTTAACTTTATAATTTTTACAAGTCTGGTAGTATTTAAATAAAAAACAGTCATTATTTGTGTTTTAAGTGAAACTGGAATAAATTTTGGAATATTTTCTATTTTGTGTATTTGAAAATTTCATGGTCCGATCGGTCAGATTTTCAAAAATTACATGCAAACTAATTTTTAGCAAATAAATACATTTCCATATTTTTTCACCCACATAACAATAAAAAAAAATATGAAAGATTTACCTTTTTTAAAATTATTTTTAAAAAAGGTACAATCAAAAAAGTTCAAAAATTGATTTTTTCAAAGAATTATTTGGAAATTCTGGATAACAATCTTTCAAAAGTAAAAGGTGTAAAGGTGCTGCATAATTTTAAGGTTTTTAAATCACTTAATTATCTTTATCCAGTAAAAAAAATATAGCTGTTTAAAAGTACTGGGTGGAAAAATTAACACTGTGTCAAGAATGACTTAAAAATTTTCAAGATAATATTCCTACAAATTCCTCATCAGATTCTTCCAATTATATTCTTTAAAAACACCCTTCAAATACTTTTTAAATAAAAAGTACCAGAAACTAAACAATTTTCGTTTATAAATAAGAGTACTGGGAAATTCTTCCTTTAAAAAAATTTTTATTTTCAGAATAAAATGTTTATTTGAAAAACGTTTTGAGTACTGGGAAATTCGTCCTTTAAAAAAATTTGTATTTTCAGAATAAAATTTTTATTTAAAAAACGTTTTGATTCTGAACCATATTTCCTATACAATGGCTTTTAAGACTAATTCTTACAGAAATCTCTACATACCTAAACGACTTTTCCAGAGAAACACCCACAAATTCTGTTTGTTTAGTCTTTTAATATTCAACCACATTTTTACTGATTTCAGCAGGATAAATTGTCATTTGCAATTACCTAAAATATGGTTAAACATTTTGTAAAATGAACAGATTTTTTCTTGCTATTTTTCAACCCCTTTTAGAACAACGTCTCTACATCATACAATCAGAGCTAGAAAGAGTTTTTATTAAGCAAAATACAAAGTGAAGAAAAAATATATACAATAAAGCACGAAATAACAAAGTCAGGCATAGAGTAAAGTCATATAAGAAAAATTAAAAACTCAGACGACACTAACAGAGTTTACATAGTGTTCCTTTACAAACCATGGTATAGCAGATGTTATTGATGACTGCACGTCGATACACAAACACACTACAAACATATGAAACATATTTTTAACAAATAATGTACATATTCTGTTCATAACATTGAACTCTACTAAATTATTTTTGTGATAATCAGGTACCGGCAATTCATGCAAATGCATGTTTTGAATAAGATAAGCAAAGCCTATTTGCGAATCAAAGAGTTTGAGTTAAAATGGCATCGATTTTTTAGTGCATATTTTGCTATAAATGCATATTTTGGAATATTTTTATTGCATATTTTTACTTATTTTGCTTTAAATACATACTTTTATTGCATATTTTTAATTGTTTTCAATATGTTTAACAAATTCTTCTTAGTTTTTCGTAAAAAAAAAACACTTTCAATATTATTTTATATTTGTTTCTTAGTTTTGCGTAAAAAATTTCTTTTAAAATTATTTTATATTTAATCAAAGAGCATTTATACTAAAGAGGATTCAAGCTGCTTAATTAAGCCCTTTTAAGAGTTCTCTTAAATTGTAAAAGCAAACTGCGATTAAAAGAAACATGTATAAATGGTTTTTTTATTTAAAAGCGTATTTTTCAGCATAAATAATTATTTTTTTTTGTTAATTGTTCAAAACGTATTTCTAGAATATAATAAACAATACAAATTAACTTTGAAATTGCTTAAAATGATCAAAATAAATCAAATCAAAACTTAAGTGTATATTTTTTTTAATTTTTAGTGCATATTTAAAGATTTTTCATGCATATTATAGGAGCTTAAAACACTATTTTTTAGTGCATGAAGTTCCTGTCCCCGGTAATAATAATAAACGAGTTTAGAACACTCCCTTTATGAACTAAACACTCATAACTGGCAGCAAGTTATAAACATAATATTTTCTCTGTAGTTTAAGTGGAAGTACTATGGGTTTTTCCTCATTAATCTACTTTTTTCATATACATATAAAAACTAAACATTAATTTTAGTTTAATTTTTTTTTTCTTTGTTAATGCTTGAATAAGTCCTCACCTAGAATTTACTTTAAACTGCAAATATTGAAAGAAAAAAAAGTTTCAACATTTTTGTTATTTTAATAAAATGTTGACAAATTTTAAATTCAATCGAACTACTGGTTTTTTTTTACACACTTTTCAAACTTTTTGTATTACAAAATAGCAGTTGTGTTAATAAAACGATTACTGGCTCTTTTGTAGTGGTATATGTGTTAAATTTAAAAGTTTATTTGTTCCGTAGAAATGTAAATTTATATTTCTGTTGTTTTGTCAATTACTTGTTGGCTTTTGAATAATTCTTGAAATCAATCCAAACATTACCAGGGGTGCTGAATAAGCATATTCAAATTAGGTAAAATTGTTGAGGAGCAAAAGCAATGTTAAGTCAAGACAAATTTATAAGAATGTTAAATACATACAATAATTGGCAAAGTCGAAATATTTATGCCCTTTATTGTTTTTTTTTAGCAAATATGGCAATAAGCGGTGAGACTTTTTTTTACAAAATTCTTATTAATTTTAATTATTTCTCGATAGTCAGTAAAAAATCTCCTGCTTATAAAGAAATTATTTAGATAATTTTAAACTCTATCCAAATCACAATGTTTCTTCGTTTTTCACAGTAAACAAAAATCTCAGATGGATGTAAAATCCTAAGAATCATTTGGTTTTATAAAGAATATTTATTTATTTATTTATTTATTTATTAGTTATCATAACTTATAAAAAGATTAGGATAACTTATTTATAGCAATGGCTACTAAGGCCTTCAGCTAGATATGTTACAGAATGTTAATGTATAATATTTAAACTAAATAATAGTTACAGAATTTATGTACTTAGGTTATATACAAAAGTATACGAACAACTAAATGATAAACGATTTGAATTTTCTTTTTTTTTTATATGTCTTTGTATATTTTGGTTGTTTTTAAAAATTTTAGGATAGTATTGATGTTAGTTACAGAGGGGTTTGACAGGTATTGTATTGGATTTGATTGAAAGATTTGATATCTCGTAGCTGAGAATTTTGTGCAATATGATAAAATATGTTTGATGGAGATCGTATTATTATTACAATACGGACATTGGTCTGACGAGTTAGTTTCCATTAGGTGTTTCTTTGTGATTAAAGTGTGACCTAATCTAAGTCTGAAGAATTTAGAATAACTTTGAGTATTAATAGATTTATTGATGTTAAAGTTTAGATAGTCTTTAATATTTATTTTCTTCTGATTAATTTCTCTATACCAATCTGATGTTTTTAACCATAGATTTGATTGTTGGATCAGTGATTTGCGTATATAGCTGAGTATGTCATTTGTGTTTATGTTATTAGTCAGGTAAAGGGGAGATTTGAGAGCTGTTTTAGCTGTAGAATCCGCGAACTCGTTGCCCGGAATTAGGCAGTGTCCAGGAACCCATATTATTAAGATTTTGGGATAATTGTTTATTAAGAAGTTTCTTATATTTGTGGCATAGTAGTCATTGTTGTGGATGTTCTTTATCGCATGGATGGCTGAGAGAGAGTCCGTGCAGATAATATGGTTACTTGTTAAATTTTTTATAAGTTTGATTGATTCAAATATTGCTATTATTTCTGCAGAAAAGACTGTGGAATAAGAAGGTAGTATGGAAGCTTTTATAATGGTATTTTCAGTCGTAATGCTGTATGAGAGGTTGTCATCATTTTTAGAACCATCTGTATATAACAACCGGTAGTTTTTAAGTCCATTAATAATTTCCTGAAATCCTTTTCTATAAATATTCGGCGGAGTAGAGTTTTTAGGGTATTGGCTTAAAGAGGTGATAAAACCGTTAGAAGGCAGATGCCAAGGTGGTCGAGATGAATCAATAGTTTTGTTGTATGGTGTTATTGGGAGATTATTGTCTCTACCAAATTGACAAATGCGGCTTAAAGTGGATTGGATTTTGTTTGAGTTTGTTTTTTTTGAAAGTTGTTGTGATATTTTGTGAATAGGCGAGTCTGAACTGTTGAGAACAGTACGTAAAAGTTTTAAAGTGTAAATATCTCTACTTGTTTCAAGTGGTATGAAACCCGCTTCGAAAAGCATATTGTGGATTGGTGTGGTTCGAAACGCTTTAAGGGATATTCTGAGGGCAGAATTAATAACAGTTTTGATCTTCTGAAAAGTTGATTTAGGTGCCCAACCATACAGATAAATACCATAATGGATTTTCGATAGTAGCAAAGCTTTAATTGCAGATATTACTGTAAGTGTGTTGCAGTTAAATTTTTGTTTGAAAGGCATTTTATTATACCGAGTCTACGGGTTAAATCGTTTGTAATGTAAAGAACATGGTCATTCCAATTATATTTCGAATTTACTATTAGACCTAAGATTTTTAAAGAAGGAGTATTTTCTATTATAAATGTGCCGGAGGATACGTTCGGTTGACAGGATCTTTTCCTGCAAATGTGTAAGTGTTTACATTTCGATAATGATAATTCTGCACCTGAGTAATTACACCAGTTTTTTATATGGTTTATCAAAGATTCAATGTTTATGGTTTGATTTTTTTCCTTTGAAAGGTTTTTTATAATATAAAAATCATCAGCGTAAGCACAAAATTTGTATTCCTTAAGTGATAATAAATGTTTGCTTAGCTTGTTGTAGGAAATAAGGAATAAAATTACCGAGAGTGGCGACCCTTGTGGAATCCCATTGTGTAGTGGATATAATTTAGAATATTGATTGACGAGCTTTATTCTGATTTGTCTATTTGATAAAAAGTTTTTGATATACCGAATAATATTGGGTCCTAATCGCCATTCGATTAATTGTTGAATTATAGTATGCCTACCTATCTTATCAAAAGCTTTTGAAAAGTCTAGTGATATAATTGAGGCATGGTTTTTGTGTGAAAGAGAATTAGTGATTATGTGATCAATGAATAGGTGGGCATCCGTTACGGATTTACCTTTCCTAAACCCTAGCTGGTGTGAGCAAAGAATATTGTTCGTAGTAACATACCACCAAAGGCGGTTTGCTATTATTTTGTCTAGTAGTTTCGAGGTACAAAGATTTAATGAGATGGGTCTGTAAGATTTTATTTGAGTCTTGTCTAAGTTCGGTTTAGGAATGGGAGCGATCGTACTAGTCTTATAAAAATGAGGAATGTAGCTTGATAGAATTAGATTGTAAAGATGAATAAGTCTGTGTTTGGTTTTATCGTTAAGATTTTTTATCATAGGGTATGAAATTCTATCAATACCAGGAGATTTACCTTTTAATTTGTCTAGCGCAAATTCAAGCTCTGTGAAGGTAATATTTTCCTCAATTGCAATAGCTTTTTCGGTGAGATTATATACAGTAACATTATCAAATAAAGAATATTTATTTGATCTAAATTCATTTGAGAAATTACCGTCGTGTGATTCTGAGGACCAGAATTTTCCGAATTCTTCAGCTATAGATTGTTTGTCAGATAGGTATTGATTTGGGTTGGAAAGTGAGCGAACAGTTTGAATTGACTGTGGTAGACTGAGACCGCAGAAAGTTCTGATATTTGACCATATTTTTTTGGTTGGGGTTTCTGGATTAATTTCTGCAGTAAAATTTGAAATTGACGTGGTTTTGGAAATTTTTAATTCTCTTTTAAATTTGGCTACTGCTCTTTTAAAGTTTACGATATTAACAGTGTTAATATTTCGTTTTAGTATGAGCCATAACCTATTTTTTTCTTTTTTTAGTTCATTAAGATGATTGTTCCACCATGGAACCGATTTTTTAATGGAAGGATTTATTTGTGGGATAGAGTAATTAGCGCTTTGAAGTATAATTTTTTGAATATTAGCAGCTTCTTGATTGATATTATTGCTAATGGGACGGTTTTCATCGAATTTCAATGATAGGTTTCTGAACTCTTTCCAATCTGCTTTACTTGTGATAAATTTTGGTCTGGGTTTAGAAGGGCTAGTTTGAGGCGGAATAAAAAGTTTAATAATTATAGGGAAGTGATCACTTCCATGAAGGTCATCTTCTGTTTCCAATTGGATTGTATTTTCAAATACGGAGAACCAAATGTTAAATCTATTTGTGTGAGGGAGTGATGTGTACTATAATGTGTTGGTGAGCCGTCATTAAAAACTACCAAATTTGACAGGGTGATATAGTCAGTTAAGGTGTTACCCCTAGCGTTGTTTGAAGCAGACCCCCATAGGGAGTGCCAACTGTTAAAATCCCCTGTTATAAGGACATTGTTGTCGAATTGATCAAACATATTTTTTAAGGTTGTTAAATTGAAATTCTTTGAGGGAGGAATGTATGTATTGATGATTGTAAATTTATTTTTGGCTTGAATAGTTGCACCGACCGCATCAATGTCATTTGGTAAATTAAGGGAGAAATATTGAAGAGAGTTGTGTATTAAAAGGGCAACTCCTCCGTAGGAATGGGTTGCAGAATTTTTGAAAAAGATTTTATAATTAAGCGGTACTGGTAAACATGACAGGAGTGGAAGTGGGTCTCTTGGAGTGATATTACTTTTGGATTATATTTTTTTATAAGCAACTGAAGTTCATTATAGTTGTTCGTATATCCTTTGATGTTCCATTGAATTATGGGAATGCTCATGATGAAAAAAGAGAAAAGAATGTAAATAAAATGAATAGTAAGTGAAAAAATATGTACAAGAAAAGAAAAGAGAAAAATATATTGATAAAAATGAAAAACAATGTCTGAATGAGAACTAACGAGAGAAATTGCTTGCAATGATCACATCCCCAAGCGCACCCCGAGACTAACACAGAACTAGTCCCATAGAGGTTGATAAAACCTCCATGGAAGTAGACCGCGACAATCCCGGGGCCGGCGGGGGCGGACCAAAACAAATCAATCACTCTCGCATCATGTTCTCATCATCACTGGTATCAATTTTATCATTATTTGAATTATTCTTAAGATTAAGTTTACTAGTGGCTTTTAGTTTTGATTTTAATTGTGCTTTTAGCCGATTGGATGTATTTCTAGGGAGTATTTTGGTTGATCCCCCCGATCTTAAAGCGTAGGAGGATTGATCAATATGTTCCAGAATAATAGATTTTGGTTGATTACTGGTGGAAATATTATTTTGTAGATTATTGTTGTAGTTTGTTTTAGTTACAGCCGGTTTTGAGGTAGTTTTATTAGTTGTGGTGTTATCTGCAGACTTCAGAATGGGATCATCATAGCTAACCAGTTTAGGACGACCAGATGTTGTACTATTGGAGCTGGCAACAGTAGAAAAAGAAGTGTTTTTGGTTGATTGTCTTTTATTATAAATTCGTTCAGCGTTTCCAAGGCTAGTTTTTTCAAGAACTCTGATAGCTTGAATTTCCTTATGTTTTAAAAAGATTGGGCAATTTTTATCCTTAGCAGTGTGTTTGTACTCTGTAAAGCTATTTTCCTTGCAATTAATGCAGCAAATTTCATTTTGACAAATTTCATCTGTTTCGGGGGTAATATGGCTTATGTTTCCACAGCAGTAGCATAATTTTTGATTTTGACAAGTTTTTTGAACGTGCCCGTAATGAAGGCAGTTGTTACATCTAATTGGTGGTGGAATGTATGGACGGATATTAATTTTTTGATAACCTAAGTAGATGTATTCTGGTAGATCAATAGCTGAGAAAGTCAGTACTAAGAGACCAGTTTCTTTTAGGTTTTTGTTTTCCATTCTTAAAATTTTTTTAACCTCTGTCACTTTTTGGCTGGCCAGATTTGATTGGATTTCATCTTCAGGAATATCAAATAGATCAACTGAATAAATGACCCCTTTTGAATAGTTCAATACTTTGTGTTCAGTAACTTCAACCTTAATTTCAGAATTGAAAGCAGTCAGTTTAATAAGTTTATTGGCTTGAATAGTGTTTTGGTTTTGATCAGCAAAGTGCCATTACGTAATTTTTTGCATTCGGATACTTCGCCGTAACAGACTGAATCGATCACTGATTTAATTAGGAATGGGGAGACATTTGACAGGGTCTTATCACTTCCTACTCGATTGATCGAAAGGTAAGTAGGACCGTTTAAATTAGCTGGGATTCTTTTAGAAAAATCAAAATTTAAGCCGGGGCCCAATTGATTTTTTTTTATTGTAACATCAGGTGGTTTATTCATGTTATTTTTTTCGATAAGCAATAAACATGTACAACAAAATGTTTTTTTCTTTTATTGTTTTTTGGTTTTTTTTTTAAATTGATTCCGTTAGTTTTAACAAAAGAGAACACTTTGTTATTGTTTTTAGTTTAGAAAAAATACAATGCGATCACTATAGTATGATGTTGATAGTTCAAAGCAACAAGTGAACTGAAAGAATATATTCTATGTTTTCTATAGAAAAAATTACATATTCAGAATAAGGAAGTTGTTTAATTTGTTTTTTTTTTTATATAGAAAAACAGCACAAAAAACTTTTCTTTTAGAAAACAAGTGTTTAAAAAAATTCATAGAGTTCATAAAATAAAATCTTAATTGAAACATTTTTTTGGTAAAAAATCTTTATTAGATTTTTGTATAGAATGCTTCTGTAAAAAGTTCAAAAGTTCACAAAATCTAAATTTTTGGTCTTCAAAGTTTAGTAACGTCATGATGCTTGTTAGGAAAAGACCTAACCACGTGCTTGATTACTAAGAAGACAAGAATGGAGCAAAATTGATGATTAATAGGTTTTTTGTTAAAGTTCTGCCTATTATGGAGGCTCTAACTTTTCTAAAACTTCGGGTTCTGATGAGATCTTTAGCCAGATCGAAATACTAATATCAACCTATCTAATATGTTTGATTTGCTTTATTTTGTAAATATACGGAGGTTTAAAGCTCGTTATAAATTGAAAATAACATAAAAATAATCTCGATGTATAAGGTGGCGCAAAAATAACCTTCCGATGTTTTTTTTTTATTATGTATTTATTATGTATAGCATTTTCTGGTAGGAGGATTACTTTTGCGCCACCTTATATATAAAAACAAAAAACTAATATAACTGTACTAAATATTTGCTATATGAAACTGTCCAGAAAAAATATACTATTTACTGACTAATTTTCAAATCTAAACCCTTGTAAACGTCAAGTTTCATTTCATTTATTAATTCAAAAAACAAGCCCATAGGGCCAAATATGGTTCATATTCTACAATAAATTTTTACAAAAAATAAAAAAATAAATTTATAATTTAAAGAAATGCCTAAAATAAATAAAATTATAACTAAAGTTTAACGGTTCAAAATGTAGCAATAAGATTATCAAAATAAGTAGACGATTAAAACAAAATATATAAAAAAAATATGAAAAATTATCGTAAATTATCAAAATTATAGTGAGTGATTAAAAAACTGCCTTAGTTTGCGTTTTAAACGCAGCACTTGCAACAACAAAGCTTTTAAGAAATCTAGGTAATGAATTCCAGACTCTAGTTATCCTCACATTAAAGGATCTCTCGAAAATAGAAGAGTTTATACGTTCTATAGAAATTATTATTGCATTTTATTCTGAATTGTCAGGTTTGAGATCATAATTAAAATGTTACTATTACAAATAGAAAACACTAATTGTTAATAAATGTAAGAGAAGATGAAAAAATCAACGCTAGAGGGAGTTTCTTACGGAGGGACGCACTATATTAAACTAATCAACTGAAGAGCGTTGAAAACTTTTTTAAAAAGAATTTGGTTCTTATAAACACAAATTAAAGTCGAAAAAGCTTTAAACTATTTAATTCTGCAATTGTAGGCATTTCTTTTATTTGGCACCTGGCCCAAGAGAAAATATTTTATGGGTCAGTTTGGTCATCTGTGTGGAAGAGTGTCTACGGAGGAGGACACGTGGGACCACGATCTACATTCTATCTGACAGCCAGGCGGCACTTGGTGCCTTGAGAGCTCAAGATGTGTCGTCGGGTCTGGTTAAGGAATGTATCGACTCTCTAAATAGTCTAGGACTTAATAACTCATTGACACTGGGTTTGGTTCCTGGTCATGAGGGGCATGAGGGCAACGAACTGGCTGACTGTTTGCCCAACTGCGGAGCTCGTCGACAATTCATTGGCCCTGAACCCTTCTGTGGCGTACCCAATGGGTATGTCAGAGAGAGGCTCAGAAGATGGAGGGAGTCGGAGTTTGGGGCCCATTGGGCCAGATCGCCTAGGCAGCGACAGGCGAGGCTGTTTATATCTCCCTCTGCAAAGAGGTCGCGGAAACGGGTTACGTCACGGGACACTGTGGCCTTAGGTATCAATTGTACAAGATGGGACGATCCTCTACGGATACGTGCAGGTTTTGTGAATTGGAACCCGAGACCTCAGAGCATGTTCTCTGCAAATGTCCGAGGCTCTCCGACAGGAGGGTGCGTTATTTTGGTGGTCGAATAGTGACGCCATCGGACGTTAGGCACTGTTTACCTGGTAGGATAGTTGGCTTCATATTGAGCCTGAACCTATAGGGTGTATTCGCTGGCAGCACAAAATACCAACTTCTGGTCGCGGTGCATAGTGCCACTCTAGTCTAATCTATTTTTGGTCAAGCGTGTTTAAAAACTCCCGTTATGATCTTCAAATCTAATTGTTTTGGATTACTCCTTTTAAAATTTAAATTTGTTTCAAAATTTTGACAAACAACGGGTAAATTTTTTTTAACCATATTTGTTTGACCAAAAATTTGTATGTCTACTAAAAAGTTTTATTAGAAGTCTATGGACAATAAGATATTATTTCCATAGCACTACTTTCTGCTTTTAATTAAATATTTTTCATAAATTAAGCTTTTGGATAACACAAGCATACTGACTCATAATAGTTCTTCTAGAAGTATTACAAAACCCAAAACTCTTTCGGATCGATGTTATGAAATATAGAGCCCGATTACTGAGTGTCCAGTTAAAATTATACAAACAGTTAAATTGAAAATTTATATAGGAAACAACAAGAAATGTGTCAGTTAAAGTACCAGTTAGCAGCTTACGGGACATTATGAAAATGAGTTAAAAAGTAGGGCTAACAATTAATTTGTTTTTGTATGAAAACTTGTCTTTAATTTACGTAAACCAGATTTATTTGTACGCAGGATTAAAGTACTCAAGAAAACAAATATTTTGCTAGCCATATTGCATATATAGTGGACACAGAGTTGTCACATTTTTGAATTATTTGAAATATAGGGAAAAAAAGGATCTTCGGAAAAGTCGCATTAAAACCCAACGATTTCGAATATCGAAAAAAGCTCAGACACTCCCTCTATTAAATAGGTATTCCTTTGCATTATTTTTAGCTTAATACAACTAAAATTCCTCAATAAAACTCCAGATGTAGTGTTACTCAGAACACATTTTTTAGAATAACAAAAACACCTGAAAATGTTTGGGCATAATTTGTACACCAGTGAATGTGTCTTCTTCTTTCATTGATTCCAAATTTATCCATAGTTTAAATAGAACGAAATAAACCGAAAAAAAACATAAAAAGTGATAATTTTTACCACACTCAGCTGCGCTTAAACATAAGATTGGACAGCTAAAAAACACGGGTGCCTTAAATTTTGTATTCTCTACAACATATCCGAAGTTTATTAAGATCTCCGGGTCGGAATTTCTCCCTTGTAAGTGAGAAGCAGGTTGTTATTAATTTGTCCGGCCTGAAATCTATTAAAACATTTTTTTTTTTAGCGATTTTAACTGAAGAAATGGTAATTTAGTGATACAATATTTAAATATCACATTTTTTGCACTAAAATAACGCCTTTTATCTTCCGAGTCCCACTTTTCTCGACCAGAAAATGTAGTTTTTATTCAGTATTCATTATTTTCAGGTATTATAGACTAATTTCCAAAATGGACAAATATTTGTGGGACCAATTTGACGTTATTTTAAGTGGAAGTTAAAAGTTATGCAACGAATTTATAGTAAGGCAGCTGATTGTTTGACAAAATAAGAAAAGATAGGCTGAAGAAAAACAAAAACTCATACAATTGATAAAACAAAAAGTAAAAATGATTTCCATATACAAATCTGTTCGCTATGCCTCCAAATACCAAAACAACACCAAATATATTTTAATAAGATTCTGAATCTTCCTGTTTCTATTTATTCACTTATCAAATTTAGATTTTTAACCAAATCGATGGAAAACAAAAACTATTGTTTTTTTCACATGCCGGTATTTCTTTCAAATACATAAAAACATTAATTACACCCTTTAGCAGTTTAGCTAACAAAATATAAATATTATGCCCGTAAGATAAAGCAACATACATGCATGAATTAGTATAAGAATTGTAGCCCAGGTCTTTTGTTTTCCATAAAATCAATAGGTCTTTTACGAATATTTACTACCCATAATCCAATTTACCCAAAACAGCAACAATTTACACATAATTTTGACAATATAAACGCTTTATGGTAAAATTGGACACCGGCGGTAAAGTACATGGAACAATAGCTCATAGCTCTGTTTGACATACGTTACCGCGGGTATCCAATTTTACCATAAACCGTTTCTATTGCCAAATTTGTGTAAATTGTTTTTGTTTTGGTTAAATTGGTTTCCCGCGGGAACCTGAGCTAACGACATCGAACAGACGTAGTGTAATATTAAAAGATTTAAATAATTTACATGAAAATTTTTCAAATTAGGGCATTCAAAGTTTAATTAAATAGCAAATCAAGTTCAAAATTCACAGAAAAATAGAAAGAATGAAAATGAAACTTATATCCATTAACTACAGGACTATAGTTTATATTTACACTACATGGTTAACTTCCACCAGTCATAATATTCGCAAAAGGAAGCAATATTTACGTTAATTACGCATATCCCTTTAAAAACTACTCCATAATAAACAAAAAAGCAAAACAAAAGAATACAAAATAGTAGAAATATTGAAAAGCAATAAGAAAAATGTAAAAAAATCAAACTTACCCTTCGTTAAGGTTTCAACCCCTCCTAGTGGACACAATTTTTAAGTCCGCATACAATTGAATCACAAAAGTTAAACATCTGGCTCACATCTGCCTCACAAGCGCATTTAGCACAATTCATAAACATTTTACAACTATAAATAAAAGAAAAGGCAAATTATTAAAATAAAATTTACTAAAATTAAATGAAATTATTTTTTCCCAACACTAAAATGGCGGGGGTTATTTCATGGGGTGATGTTTTTTAGTCACCTTTTGATGAAATCTTTTATTCCTTACTTTTTCACTAGCTTTTAAGTTTTTTTTTTTTTTAGTTATTTTATATATTTACACATTGTTAATAGTTTATTTAAAAATTTTATGTTTTTTTTTTTAATTAATAACCAATTAAAATTTAAGCACTTTTTCACTGCGAGTTCATGAATTTGTTCTTTCGTTTTCTTCTTTACAATTCTTCGTCACTTCTTCTTCTTCGCGATAACAGTACTTTTAAAACGTCAAAAATGTTGCTTGATTGCTTGACAGTGCTGCCACTTTCACACAAAATGTTTAAAATTCGTCAGCAATTTTACTTCGTATAAACAATTCGTGAAATAATTTTATATTTGTTTAGATTAATTTGTTATATTAAAATTGTTTGTTTTTAAATCCTAATGGCGATTTATATAATACAACATTTTCTAGGAAAAGTTACAATGAACATGTGGTGGCTTATGGATAAAATTTGTACTGTCATAAAATTTGTACTGTCAATGATTCCTATAAACGGATTTCAACTAATAAAAGTTTTATAAATTTTAATATATTTTTCATTAAATTTAGCAAAATACTCAAATTTATTTAATTATTTACCAAATCGTCAAAGACGGCAATTTGTCTTGTGGCATCTCTATGGTTTACTTAAGCCAAGACATTCACCTTTTTATATTGAGGTATGGCATTACCAATATAAATTTTACCAGTCTGGCATTACTAAAACGAACTGTCAAACTTTAGTAAACACAACACACGCTGTATCACAAAAAAAAAAACTTTTTTTTTACACATTTTCTACAATTGATTGTAATTTATTAAAATAAATCAACCTGTGAGTTATTTAAATATACTTTAATCTGCCATCGATAACTAAACAAATTTATTTTAAAGATTTGACAATTACTGTCCCAATATGGCCGGTGTTCTGTTCGAAGATATTTTTAATGTAAAAGATATGGATCCAGAGGGCAAAAAATTCGATCGTGTTTCCAGGCTACACTGTGAATCAGAATCTTTTAAAATGGACTTGATATTAGACATAAACTCTTGGTTATATCCCATGGAATTGGGTGATAAATTTCGTTTAGTTTTGGCCACCACATTGCGTGAAGATGGTTGTCCTGATACCGGCGAATACAATCCTTTGGAACAGGAGGGTACACGAGCCGATAGTTTTGAGTATGTAATGTTTGGTAAAGTGTATCGTATTGAAGGTGATGAAGCGCACAATGAAGCCTCCTCGCGACTGTCAGCTTATGTGTCATTTGGTGGTTTATTAATGCGTCTTCAGGGTGATGCCAACAATTTACATGGTTTTGAAGTAGATCAACAAATGTATTTGTTGATGAAGAAATTAGCATTTTAAATTATCAACCATAGTTTTATGTTTTATTAAACAAAGTTTTTATATTGTATAGCGAAAAATTGAAAAATTATATTTAATAAAAGATTTTTTTTTTATTAATGTAAAATTTTTAGAATGACTTGTGGAAAAGAAAGATGAATTTAGAAAAGTTAACATAATTTTCGAAAAAAATAACACTTAAATTTGACTGGACTCTAATTGTCTTTACTTATATTATCAAAATCTTTAACCCTTAGTGGTCTGGGAACAAAAAAAAAAAAAGACTCATTAAACTAATTTATATAGCGACTCCAAGAGCGCAAATTGGTATAAAAAAATCCACTTGATACAACAATTTGATCCATATTTTTACTTTTGAACCAAAAAGACCCACTAGAATGTGTTAGTCATTTTAACCTTTCAAACTGAACTGTCGAATGTAGTAAATGCAACTGCAAATGCAGTTAAAACAACATTACCAGATTTTTAAAAAAAATTATTAATAAAAAAACAAATTTTTGCAGATATTCTGAGCTTGATTTTATTTTCTTAAACTACACTGTTGGAATACTATTTTACACAAAATATCACTTGAATTGTGTATGTTTTATTTTATTTTTTTTTTGCCAAATCGTCAGTGCGTGATGAAATATTGCTTTTTTGATTTATTTTCATCAGATTAAATTAAGATGCAATTCTTAAAGAGCTGAAAGTAAAGAAATGCAATAAAAGTAAATTAATACTATTAAAGTAAATTAATTTATTTTCTATTACAAAACTAACCTTTATATTTTATTTATTTATTAAAAATTATAGCTGAGAATTTTTAACTTACAACGCGACGCATCTTCTTCAGTTTTATTTTCTTGACTAACAATCAGAAACAAACATTCTTCTCATATTCCTTTACTAGGAAATCGTTAAACGCACGTTTTTGTTTTTCTCCTATCGAACGATATACACACACACTTTGTTACAAAGCCGAAACAACTGCATAAAATAACTGCTACCGAAATACAGTAATTTTGGTAGGTTGTTTAGAAAAACAACCATCGAAAACATTAAAAATCATTTGACTAAGTAAAACAACTGCGATGGCAGTTCAAATAACTACAACCTCATTACTACACAAATAACTGTCATGTATTAACTGCAGACTTCTTTTTTGAGTATATGAAATTTCATGGACTACAATTGGTTAATAAAATCTTAGAAATACAGCAGTCGCTCGGTTATATGAACTAATTCAAACAGAGCCTGTTCACTAAATGGAGAAGTTCAAATAATCGAGAGAATATAAAATAAGTAATTCAAATGATTTTTATTACATTAAGTTTTTATTTTTAATAAGTTTTTTAATAATTAATGTACATGAAAGTAGTCGGTTATATTTTTTTGTACTTTTTTTGCTTCAAGGGATTTCTGTAGTGCCTTGCCCTCAAAAGACAATCACTCAAAAATCAACACTCAAAACATTAAAAAAATCAACGATTACAGGTTCTTCACTTATTTCGGGGAAAAACATACTTCTAATAAGACAAACATTTAAAAAAATCAACGGTTGAATGCTGTTCACACAATAGAGATAGGCTGTGTTCACTCTTTAGAACCTCCTGTGCAAGATATATTTATATAGGTAGTCTTAGTAGCCCATCTTCCTCTTCCCTGGTTTTGACATTTCTTACATGGTTTTGACACTGTACTGTTCTGTACTCAACAACAAAATGCCTGTTGTTTTTGTATTGTTTGTAGTTGTTTGTTGTAGTTGTTGTTCTAGTAAGACTACCTATATAAATATATCTTGCTCCTGTGTTTAAAATTTCACTATTCTGGAAGTTTACATAACTGAATATTCATATAACCGAGCGACTACTGTATTCTCTTGTTTTTTTCCAATATGGCGTCGTTTTAGGATGAGGCTGTAACGTGCGAACAAGAATATATGGACAGACAGACGGACATCCCCAGCTAAATTTTTTAAAACAGGTTCACATTGAACCTGTGCTGGAACAGCTTCTTTTACCAACGGTTCTACAACAGGTTCCTGGGAGTCAAAATGTAAGGATTCACTGTCCATAACTGGTTCTAGAACCGCTTCCAAAGCAACCTGTTCTAGTTTGGAGGTAAATAACCTATTGCAAATAGGACAAACTCCATATAAAAAGAATCAGTTGCAGATTAGAAATTAGGACCAGTTATAACACACTATCAGTTGTTCTGCAACCTGCGATTTGAATTTTACTGGGTCTCTAAATCGACTCCAAAAATGATGTTACAAAAATACAGTATTTTTCTTAAGTTTTTTTTTTTAAAATAACTTTCATAATAGTTGTTTTGTATTATTTCATAGAAACACAACAGTAATTGCACTTAAAAACAACAACTACTGATAACTACACAAACAACTGTCATGTAGTAACTATGTATATCGATAATACTAATATATCCATTTATATGTAAGCCAAGCTCAAAACTGTTTTCCAGTTATTTAACAGTTTGTGGTGTGATCAGTAATTGTTGTATTAACTGCAATTCGAGTTGTTTTTCTATGAACTAACATATTATGACAGTTGTAAAAAAAACAACTACAGATAAGTACCTACTATATTTTTTTAACAGTTGTTTAAAGTAGTTATTTTGGTATTTTAATAAACAACTATCAACAGTGGACATTAGAGTGAGGTAAGTTTCTAAAAATAGAACTGTTGTGTTGTTGGAGTTGTACTTCTGAGATTATGTATGCAAGAACAAAAACACCGTGTATTGAATAAAACTAGTTTTAATCACAACAAAACTCGACCTGACGATAGCTCAGAGGGCTAAAGCACTCTGTCTAACGTGTAGTGCGAGTGCATGTGGCATTAGAAATCAGTTTATCTATATCACGGTCAGTGATTGCACAGAAAATTTCATATAGACGCAATCGAACAAATAAAAACATAAGAAATATTACATTATTCAAAATTCCAAAAACAGGGTCACTGACGAAGGTTCAATACCAGAAACTGCGCAGTCTGATTCAGAAAAAATTGAAAATTTGCAATGTAGTTATGATTTTTAGAAAATACACTCATTCTTCTCTACCATGCCTTTCTCAACTATTAGTTATTTTAAAAAACGAAACGAGTGTTGAAAAATTCTCGTTTAGTTTACATATGTTTGCAAATAATAATCTGAAACCTCCAATGCATAAAAGCGTCATTACTGGAGTACTGTTTAGAATTTTGACTTTGCATTTTATGTAAGATGTAGGAAATACATATTGTTATTGTAAGCACCCAGAAAGCAGACTCGGTAGTAGCAACCGTATTTGTCTCCAATCGAATGTTTCAGTTGCTGTGACCTAGTTTTTCGGTTGTGATAACAATCATTCGATTGCAACAACAGAAATTCTAACACGACAATAGAATTTCGATTAACTTGACACAAATTCGGTGATAACTACCAAAAAATTCGATAACTACAACCAAACCATTCGATTCGCTACAAATACGGTTCTGTTTACTAGGTTAGTGAAAGGAAAAATATTTTTAAAATACCAAAAAAAATATCAGTTAAAAAACAGTAGTTTTCACTAATTTTTACAGTTGTAACAAAATTGTTGTAGTAAACAATTGTCAGTTATTTTTACGATATTGTTAGTTATTTTTACTGTTACTTATGACTATTAAAAAAATAATTTTGATTTTAGCAACAATAACTGTCAAAACAATTGACAAAATATTACTTCACTCAAAAAAGTTTGTCAGTTACTACATGACAGTTGTTTGTGTAGTAGTTGTTATTTTTAACTGCAGTTACAGTTGTTTTTTATGAAACCATACAAAACAACAATTATGAAAGTTATAAAAAAAAGCAACTAAAGAAAAGTACTGTACTTTTGTAACAGTTGTTTGAAGCAGTTATTTAAGAAACTTAATATACAACTGCAATAATAGTACTTTTGCAGTAAACAGTAAATTTTTAAAAAAATTTCATCGAGTTTTTAAAAATTCTTGTTTAGTTTATATTTGTTATTATTGATATATTCATGTATTGGAAATACACTCAAACAAGTTTTACATTTACTACATGACAGTTGTTTGTGTAGTAATCACTAGAAGTTGTTTTAATTGCAATTGCAGTTGTTTTTCTATGGTATTATACAAAACAACTATTATGACAGTTATTTTAAAGAAAAATACTGTATTTTTTTAACAGTTATTTTAGTATTTTAATAAACAACTACAAAAAAAAAGGAATTTTGCAGTAAACAGTAAATTTTAGTTAGTTATTTTAAAAATTGCACCGAGTTTTTAAAATTCTTTGTTTAGTTTATATTTGTTATTATTGATGTATGAATATATTGCAAATAATAATTAAAAAATTATATTGTGTCCCCAATGCATTAAACATAATTACTGGAGTTATCAAATTTTGACTTTACATTTTAAGTAGGATAGAGGAAATAACATTTTTTGTTTTCATCAAAAGAAAAACAAACATTTGCTAGTAAAATATAATTTTAAAATACCGAAAAGATAACTGTTATACAACAGTAGTTTTTAACAATTCTTTCAGTTGTTTCTAAGTGTTTGTAGTTAAAAATTGCTAGTTATTTTTACGACATTGTTAGTTATATTTTAATGCATTTGTTACTTATTTTTTAATAGTTACAAATAACTGCATTTTTAGCTATTTAAACTATACAAACAACTGTCATTCTACTGGCAAACCTTATTGAGTCAGCAGTTAATTTAAGTAATATAAAAGAGCCAGAAACTAAAGATTCTAAGTCTTTTTACATATTGTCATATAAAGGGTCCGCCATCTAACGTTTTTTATTTCAACTAGTGCTTATTTCGTGAATGGTAACACTTAGCTCATGTCTGATTTGACAGATAATTAGTTTTATCCTTCCGCTGAACGAATATGGTTGTGTGTACGCTTGAACAACGCTGTGAAATATTGCGACATTACTTTGAAAATCATGGTAATGTTGCAGAATGTGTGCGAAAATTGCGTACGGATTTTGGAAGAAGAGAAGCACCGTCAGCTCCGTATGTTCGTGAGACGAATTTTGCATAAAGACCTTGGTATGACGCCATACAAAGTCCAATTGGTTCAGGAGTTGAAGCCAACTGACCATCCAATGCGTTTTCGCTTCGCTAAGTGGGCCTGGTGAAATACAGCTGCACACAATCGATAATGTGCTTAAAAATTGGACCGATCGTGTAGGCTACTGCATGGCCAGCCGAGGCAGCCATTTGAATGAAATTATTTTCCATTATTAACCGGAAGGATTGTACTTTCAAATAAAAAAAGAAATTTGGGAAAATATTCAGTAGTTTTTTTTATAGCATTTTCAAAAAAAAAAAGTTATTTGGCGGACCCTTTACAAGTCAAATTATCCAAATAGAATTACGATTATTATTATTAGAAAAAAAAAAAAAAAATAAGATTATTATTTTTCCAAGGAAAATTACAGAAAAATTTTTGTTTGTTTTTCTATAATTTAAAAATTTTATAATACCATAAAAAAAAAAAATGCGCCCGGTAGGCTAGTTGGTAGCGTGCTAGCTTATCAGTGCGGGGGTCGTGGGTTCGATTCCCACCAGAGGCACTGGTATGTTTTTGTTACAACGCGCCGAAAGCCATAGAAGCTAGTGCTCGGTTAGGGTAATAGGATATAATTTGTAATTATATCATTATTAATTAAATAAAAATAAAATAAAAATTATACCATAAAAATTTACTGTAAAAATAGTACTCTCATCTAATTTTGTCAGTTGTTTCAAAATTTTTAAACTAAAATATTTCTCAGTTGTTTTTACGACATAGTCAGCTATTTTTAAAACATTCGTTAGTTATTTTTTAAACAGTTAAAAGCAACTACATTTTAAGTTGTTTTAAAAGTACATTTGAAATAAATTAAAAATCACCTTTGATTTAACTGTAATTTTAAGTCGATTTTACCGAAAAACTTTTTTGAGTTCTTACTCGAATATCGATGACTTCATAATCCCTTCAGTTTTGCCTTGAAATGGCTTTATATTGAAATAAATTTATTTTATATAATTTGATTCGATTTTAAATATTATATAATAGTTTATGGCAAGCCATTGCAAAGAAATATAAATATTTTTTTCGACTTTTCAAAAGAATTTCTAAAAAATAAACAATTCTAAACTTAAACATTTTTTGTTTACTTTAACAAAATTTTATGTTTGAATTTTATAAGGAAATTAAGATCATTAAACTACTGCAACAAGTAATAAAATATGTTGTATGTGTATTAGTTTAAAAGAGAAGTATACATGTATTTGTATAATAAACAAAGGCAACAAATGTACATACACATTTTCCAAAGATTTCCCGCTTGCATCGCACTCGTGTCTTTTAAACAAAAAAAAAAAGACTTTTGAGCATCGATTGTTTATGATGAGGGACAGGAACTTCATGCACTTAAACAAGGTGTTTTAAGCGCTTATAATATGCATGAAAAATCTTAAAATATGCACTAAAAACTTAAAAAATATGCACATAATTTGTATTAAGCAATAAAAATGAAAATTTAGAATTAAATGAAAATTTATTGAAATCATGAAAATAAATAATATTACATGTCTCAATTTCCACGTTTTTTGTTAATTTGCTTCGAAACTTTTTAAATTCCAGTACAGTAGTCTGATTCTCTAACTTTGCTAACGGTTTTATCGATTACGTTAACTAACGATAAATGTCGGTTGGATTACCGAAAATATTCTGTATTTTTTGTAATATTTGTCAAGAGATACCGATAAAAGTTGTTAATTTGAGATTTATTTGTTTTGAAATTTTATAAAGTAACGACAAAAATCGTTACCTTGATCTTAAAAATTACTTTTGTTGGCAAGTTAACGATTTTTTTAACGACAAGTATAGTTAGACAAAAATTAAAGAATAATTCTTAACAAATTTTGTTGTAAATTATCGAATTTTAACAATGTAACGACCGAATATTGTCGTTAATAAGTTACGGAATTGCATTACAGCATGTTTTTAGAAGAGTACGGCTTATGTTGCTTACAAATAGTTTATTTTTCAATGTATAATTTTTATTAGCCAAATATGAAATAAAATTGATAGTGTTATTTTTACGAAAAAATAAGAAAAACGCAATAAAAATATGCATTTTAAGCAAAAATATGCATTTAAATCAAAATATGCAAAAACTGCATTTATAGCAAAATATGCACTAACAAATAGATGCCAGTTTAACTCAAATTCTTTGATTCGCAAACTTAAGGAAAAACATATGCATTTGCATAAACTTCCGGTCCCTGTTTTTGATTTTATAAACAATTTACGAGTAATTTTCCTACTCCTTGTTATAGTTGTTGTTGCATTTAATTATTCTACAAGTGTAGTGTTAAATACATCGATACCTCGTATAACACGGATAATTTCGAAAATGTAACAAATAGTAAATTTTAAATAAGCGCAACTGAGTTTTAAGTGAACAATATTAACAGGTTTTTATGATGTACGAGGGAGGTTCCAAAATTAGCCGGCCTAAGAAAGAAAACACAACAAATTTGGGAAAAATTGTTTTTATTTCTCAACAAAATCCCCTTTTAGCTCGATACACTTTTCCCAGCGATATTTAATAGCTTCGATACCCTGTAGTATGAACTGTCTAGCTCCTTAAAATAGCCGCAGACTCAACATCATCATTGTTGGCAAATCTTTTAAAACCGATCCATATTTTCAAGTTTAGAAATAGAAAATAATGTGAGGAAGCTAAATATGGCGAAGAAGGTGCGAGATGATGCAATTCGACCATCATCCCATACCATTTTGTGGATTTTCTTAACCGTTTCTGGAGTGGACACCTCAATTAGTTGACCACTACGTTGTTCGTCTTGGCAGCTAGTACGGACTCGTTTAAACTCTGCCACCCAATATTTTATAGTCCTAAACGAAGGAGTAGACTCTCCCAGAGATCTATCAATATAGCTCAGCTTTAATATTAGTTGGACTGAGACCTTTCTAATGTAAGTATTGAAGTACAGAACGGTGACCAATTTTTTCCATGTTTATTTTGTTGGCTAAAAAAAAAAATACTAAACATCGTGGCGCCTTGAACCTTAAAACTTATGTTTTATAAGGTTGCCACTTTTCAAAAAAGTAATTTGTTTCAAACTACTGCCGACATATATACGTCAGGTAGGCTAATTTAGGGGCCAGCCTCGTTTGTATTAGGACAATCCGCAATAGCTGACAATTTTAGCGACGAAAAAAAATAATTTGAAGAGTACCTAAAGCTGACCACCGGCGCTTAAAAGTGGTCGTCGCTAAATTCTCAAGTAAAAAATGTTCAGAACTACGTATTGTATATTTTCTTAAAATCTAGTTGGAAATTCCGGATGGATCTCCAAAAAAATATGGCTCGTATGGAAAAGGTTTCAAATAGAGATGGGTGAATTTTGACTCACACTCCCTCACGAGAGAACAATTCCACTCACTTATCATCACTTAAGATAAATTGTTTACTACTCACACTCACGTGAGTAAATTCAGAGTTTACTCACTCATTATTCAAGAGAATCACGCAAATTTACGAGACAAAATTTTACCTAGAAAAAGAAATTGTAAAAATTATGAAAAAATGGGAACGTTTAACTCAAAATTGCTCTGAATTTGTAGTTTTGTCATTATTTTAAAAACTCAAAACATTATATCACGAAAACATAAAATTAACAAAATATTTTTTTAAAGAGAAAATATTTTCGTTTGTAAAATTCTACGCACGCACACACGCTCACGCAAAAATTTGGATCAAGCACACTGACGAAGAATTTTCTCTACTCGCACTCGCTCATATGAGTAAAATTAGTTTTTGCTCACACGCGCGAGTGATTCACGTGAATAACACAAAATTCTGCTCACGTGTCCATCTCCAGTTTCAAATTAATTTAAAATTTATTTATTCTTTTATAGCAAAACAATTTAGTTTTTTTACACGAGGGATGGATGTATTTTATATAATTTTTGTTTCTATGTTTTTTTTTGAAATAAAACTCTTGATCTTGTTTTCTTTTCCCGTAAAACAGTAGTGAGAACAAGTGAAATGTTTACAAGGTGTGAAGAAATTTATTGAAGAAAAAAAATTATATTTAGACTTTAAGTTATACAAATTAGATGTTTTATTTTTTATGGTTTATATAAAAAAAAAAAATACAAAAAAATAATATATGGTTTTCATTTAGTATATATTTATTAGAGTTTTTTAATAAATATATAAAAACGTATTTAAAATCAAATATTATCTAATGAGTTCATAGATTTCCAACTACTTTAAACCATTGTTATGAAAATCAGTAGTTTTCGTTATTCATTTTTATATAACCGATATAATAGAATTTTTGAATTTTTTTATCCAAACAATTATTATTAAAGTAAAAAATAACAGCTACCAATTATTACACTCAAAAAAGTTTGAGCTTTTCCATATAATAGTTGTTTGTGTAGTAATCAGAAGTTGTTGTTTTTAACTGCAATTATAGCGGGGAACGAAGTGTCTAATGATTTGGCTAGGGGAGCATCTTCCCTGGAATTAGTCACTTTGGAGAACGCTAAACCTTTTCGAGCTCTCAAGGCGGAGCTGGTGGACTGGGCTGACACCATGCATAGGACCATCTGGGAAAATGCGGCAGGACTACGACAAGGGAAATTCTGAATCTCAGTAGGAAGGAACTGAGTCTTTTGATGGAAATCCTCTCGGGACACTCGACACTTAGGGCCCATCTCCACCGTATTGGTAGGGCGGACTCGGAAGTGTGCAGGGCCTGTGGGGAAGACGAGGAGACCTTGCAACACTATCTCTGTTAATGCCCGGCATTTGCCGGGATCCGGGTCGAAATACTATCCAGTAAACCAATATCCACATTGGGGGATCTTAGGGGCATAGGATGGAAGAAGTTGAGGAGTTTCGTCAGTGCGACGGAGTTCCTGGGATAGTAAGGTGACATAGGACATAGAACCGATTGTTTAGAGCGCACAACAAGACGACATTCTGGCTTAAGTGTAAGTCCTCAGGGACTTGAGTCGGTTTAGGGAAGTATTTCCCTTCTCCGAATCCTCTTTTCGACCTAACCTAACTGCAATTACCGTTGCTTTTCTATGTAATAGTGCATAACAAAAATTATCAAATCATCAAAAAATCGGTTCAGTTTTTCAAATTTTTATTTAGTTTATACTTTTATTGGAATTATTATTCAATATTCATAGTGTGAAAATAAGAAGAGTATTCACAATTGTCATTTTGCACACGATGCAAATATGCACAGTCGGTTATTTGAACCTTCTAAGTCTTGTATAGTATTGACGATGCAAACTGTGCTTATTTGCATCGTGTGCAAATGATTATCACGACTACCCACAATAATTAGAAAAATTCATTGTATCTCCAATGCATAAAAACGTAATAATTGGAGTACCGTTTGGAATTTTTACTTTACATTTTAAATATGATGTAGGAAATTGTTTGTTGTAATCGAAAGAAAAAAAATTTTATTAAGATATATTTTTAAAATACCAAAACATTTTGGTTTTTACCAATTTTTTCAGTTATTTCGAAACGTTTGTTGAAAAAATTGTCGTTTATTTTTACGACATTTTTAATAACAAAAAACCGTGCAATATTTATTTATTACTCGAAAAAGTTTTTGCCCGCTTTCTTATAGCAGACTTTATCTACTGACAGGTCCTTAGTAGATAAAGGCTGCTATAAGAAAGCGGGCAAAAACTTTTTTGAGTAATAAATAAATATTGCACGGTTTTTTGTTTAACAAAAAACAAATGATCTTGAACTCGAATAATCTTGCTCACATCATAATGTATGATAAAAGATCGAAAAATAAACTTTTGGTTTTAATTTTTAAAATTTAAAAGTAAAACATTTTTAATAATTTTACTGCATTTGTTATTTGTTTTTTAACACGAGAAAATACATTTTTTTCGTTATTTTGACGGTAATTACCTTTGTTGCCTTTTGAACTGATTTTACAGTTCTTTTTCATTAGATTCTAATGTCAAACATTTTAAAAAGAATCCCAATTAGCGCACAAATTAGAACACAAACTTGAGAAATCCTAATGGAATGTAAAAATTTCGATTTTTTTCTTTAAATGCATATTTTCACTGTTTAACAAAATATTTATATTGTCATAATCTAATGAGTTCTTGGACTTAAATAGAAAATTAAATTGATGTCCCAATTTAAAATTTGCTGTAAACAATCCCACAGTTCCCCAAAAAAAAAATCTTAAAATGAGATTTTTAAAATTGTTTGCTGCCATATTTTAAAGTATGGGACTTAATTCAGTAAATCAGATATATGTTGGAGTAAAATCGGAAAAATTTTATATTTTTAAAAATTTGTAATTTAAACAAATGTAGTTTTTGAGTTAAACAAGATATTTCATTAGTTTTTTTTGTTAAATAATTGTTTTTACCAATTTTGTCAGTTGTTTAACAATTTTTGTATTAAAGATTTCTGAGTCATTTTTAAGACATTGGTAGTTATTATTACTGCATTTGTTAGTTGTTCCAAATAAAGGGTCCGCCAAATAACTTATTTTTTTTTTTTAACTCCTGAACCAATTGGACTTTGTATGGCGTCATACCAAGGTCTTTATGCAAAATTCGTCTCAATGATGTCCCCGAAATGTTCAATTGTTGAGAACGACGGTGAATTAATGTTGATGGCGCTTCACGCACACTTTCTGCCACAGCAGCAACATTCTCGGGTGTACGCACTGTTTTTGGCTTTTCACGCTTTGGTTTATCGATGAGGATGCCAGTTTCTTTCACTTTTTTCACAAGATAACGAACATACGGACCATATTCGATCAGCGGAAGGATAAAACTAATTATCTGTCAAATGAGACATGAGCTAAGTGTTACCATTCACGAAATAAGCACTAGTTGAAAAAAAAAAGTTAGATGGCGGACCCTTTAGTGATCAAAGAAGGCAGGGTTAAATATTACCCGCTTTTAAAATTTTGTTCAATATATAATTTATTTAAATTCAATGGTGTTTGGAAAATGTTCAAAATTTCACTTTTTTCAAACAAAGTCTTTTATGCACTGAGAGAATATACTAATTAATAATACTAATTAATGTTTGTATAAAAGCAATCATTAAACTATCCAGCCAGAAAAATACGAACGGCAAAGCGTTGTCCAAGTGCTTGCAACGGTGTTATGAGCGTTTGCAGAGCGTTGGATTTCTGAAAATTTAAGTGCTTTGCCAGCCCCAAAATGATAGCACCGGGAAAGGCTTGGCCGTTTCTTTTATAAAACGTTGGCAAAGCACTGGCAATGAGTACTTTGCCAGTACCAAAATCATAATTTTAAAACGTTGGCACATCAACGCAAACAATAAAGTACCATTTTAATGATAAATTATGTACTGGCAAAGCACTTTTTACTAACGTTGGCAGGGGGTTGTAAATTAGTGCTTTTCCAGCACTTTATTTGTTGGACCATTGGCAAACAATGCTCTGATAGTGCTTGATTTTTTAGACCATCGGCAATTTCTGGCTGGATAATAATACGATAAGTTTCCACCTATTTTTTTTTTTTAATTATTAAGAAGAAGTTTCATAAAAAACTAGTTTCATAAAAAGTATGAAGCTTTTCATTAATTTTATGCTGCGGCAGTCAGAAAAACTTAATGGCTAACTTTTTACAAGATTTATATTTAAATAAAAAATAATGGTACTTTGATATTTAATGCTTCCAATAGTATAAAATATTGTCTTTTATTTGGGTCATTACATTTTTATTTTCAATTGTTTGTTAATAATTAAAGGGTGGTTAAATTGTAAGGGCCGATGTTGAATGTGAACCACACCTAAACTTCAAGTTTTTTTCTGCATTTAATTTGACATTTCTCAATTTAAGACTAACTCAATTTGAACCATGGAAAGATACACAATAGAGCAACGCGTTAAAGTTATTTAGGCTTATTATGAAAATGGGCGTTCAAATCAAAATGCATATCGCGCTCTTCGTGATTTTGACGAGGCACATTTTCACCTCAGTGGATTCGTCAATAAGCAGAATTGCCGCATTTGGACAAATGATAATCCAAGAGTGATTGTCGAAAAACCAATACACCCACAAAGAGTGACTGTTTGGTGCGGTTTATGGGCAGGCGGCATCATCGGGCCGTATTTTTTACAAAATGAGGCCGGTCAGGCAGTTACTGTGAATGGTGTTCGCTATCGTGAGATGATAACGAACTTTTTATGGCCCGAATTAGAAGATATGGATGTGGACGATATGTGGTTTTAACAGGACGGTGCCACTTGACACACACCTAACGAAACAGTGGCTCTTTTGCGTGACAAATTCAATGGCCGTGTTATCTCACGTGGTGGCAATGTCAACTGGCCGCCAAGATCATGTGATTTGACACCGTTAGACTTCTTTCTTTGGGGTTATTTGAAAGAAAAGGTGTACGTCGATAAGCCAGTAACAATTCAACAACTAAAGGATAAGATAATTCGGCAAATTAACGGCATAGAACCTCAATTATGCCTCAGCGTCATCGAAAATTTGGACCATCGGATGGAGGTGCGCCGCCGAGGACGCGGCTGCCATTTGGCCGATATTTTGTACCATACATAATTGAACCATACCAATATTATCATAATAAAAATAAATGACAATAATTTCCTAAATAATTTGTATTTTATTCAAAATCAACATCGGCCCTTAAAATTTAACCACCCTTTATTAACTATAAGAAAATGGTAAATTTTGTTAAATTTGCTTTGCATATTTTAAAATTAATGAACCAGTTAAGATGGTTAAGAATTTGTTCGTTAACTTTATGAATAAAAGTTTCATTAGTTTACTGAAATTTTTTTTTTTTCGTCCACCAAAATTCTTTTTGTGTAGATTTGATAATGTGTAGCTAAAAATCTGTGCATGTTGATAAGCTAAGTCCTCTCTGTCACATATCCAATTTTCGATGTGTGCCCCGGAACAATACCGCCCTTGTTAATATAAATTTGATCAGATTTTTTTAGTAATTTTGTTGACGTATTATTTTGAGTGTAGTTTAATAAATACTATTGCATTGTTTAATAGTTTTTTTTTTTATTCAAAATCCAATTCAAATTCGATTTTTTTTTTTATGTGGTTTATAAATGCATGTGTGGCTGTGCGTAATTCATAAGATTTTTAAAATTACTTAAAATTTCGAATAGTTTTTACTATTTTTGGTATACACAATAAATGTTTTTGAATTGAATTGCTCTTTTTAGAACACATTTTCAATACAGTTAGGATACAAATGCACCCAGCAAAACGGAAACGATCAATCGTCATGATCGCGTGTATTGGGCGTGTGTGGGTGGGTGTTTATGTTTTTTTTTTTCTTGTTTAGTTTGATACATACAATTTTCACTTTGTATTCACAATATTTCTTCTGTTTAAAATCATTCTCACTCTCTATGCTTAAAGTAATTTTTTTTTTTTAAATTTATTTTTTCAATAGGTACAAATTATTTTCTCCATAATTTGGCTTCTCTTAAAAACTCAATTGCTTTTGCTTCTATGGGGGTGCTGACGTATTAAACGATCTCTAATGATCCTGCGCATCTTGGGTCTATGTTTGTTTATTTTATTCGACTGTTATGACTGACTGTTCAGTGGAATGAAAAGAAATGGTTGTACCATAGTGTGTTTTCTTTCTATCTTGCAAAGATCTTAGAGCAGCAGTATGTATATTTTCAAAATTTTGAATATTGAATATTCTAAAAATTTGTTTTCTTTGTAGTTTCTTTCTTATTTTTTAGTACGAAACGTTAAAACATGAATATTTTGCTTATTGGATTTTTTAAAATTTTGGAGTGTGGGTGCAGTGCGTCGCGACGCGTTTAACAGTTCACACCAATTTTATTTTGTTGGCTCTGTGATTATTTCTTCTGACTCAGTTCATAGCAAAATTGTGTATTTTTTATTTTATTCTCTACATCATTGTATGTAAGGTATATGTATATATTTTTGGAAATAAGTCTATTTTTAAAAAAATTCATAAGCGAAAAAAAACATTTAATTATTTTTAATAAGAACTGTAAAAAATATTGTGAAATTTTGAAAAATAAAGTGATAAATTATTTTTCTTTAAGAAAAAAACTAAACAAAAGTTACAGATTTTTCCAGAAAGTGCAAAATTAGTAAAAAAAAAAAGTGTAACAAGTAAGTATGAAAATGATTTTGTAATAAAAAGGATATACCCAACACCCACCCACCACTTATCAATTAAACTTAAAGAATTGTTTTTAAATTTAATAAAAGTGTCTGGTACATATTAATTTTCTTTTAATATTTTTTTTTTTTTTTTGTAAATTTTTAATGTTTCATTTCAGTGCCATTATAGTATGTATGTAGAATTTTAAACTTTTAACATAGAATGCATTCCTTATTCCGCAGTTCCACACAATTTACTTATAATTTGGCCAACAATTAATTGCCAACATTTTCTCACAAATTGTCTCGACTGTCTCAACTGTAATATGTTATTTATTCATACACACTTTACAAATTTGTTAATTGACTAATGAAAACAAGTAGAAAGTGTACTAAAATTCGGCTAAAACGAATTTTATATTCACTGCAATAATTTTTTTTACCGGTTGAGTTAATATTTTTGATTAATTAATTTGTTCATAAAACATGATTGCTTTTACGGTAGTATTTATATTTTTTATATATCAAAAAAAAAAATTATCATTATCATAATTTGGGGCCTATTGGGCCAGATCGCCTGGGCAACGACAGGCGAGGCTGTTTATATCTCTGGGGAGAGATCGCGGAAACTCTTGTCTATGACGAGGGGCGAACTAAGGACCGTAACGGGTTACCTCACAGGACACTGTGGCCTTAGGTATCAATTGTACAAGATGGGACGATCCTCTACGGATACGTGCAGGTTTTGTGAATTGGAACCCGAGACCTCTGAGCATGTTCTCTGCAAATGTCCGAGGCTCTCCGACAGGAGGGTGCGTTATTTTGGTGATCGAATAGTGACGCCATCGGACGTTTGGAACTGTTCACCTGGTAGGATAATTGGCTTCGTAGGGAGCCTGAACCTATAGGGTGTATTCGCTGGCAGCACAAAATACCAATTTCTGGTCGCGGTGCATAGTGCCATTATAATCTAATCTAATCATAAATACACCAAAAACAGTAGAATTTACTGAAAATTAAGGTTAAAACAACAGTAAATTCAGTTAAAAATGTAACAAAGGTAATTACCGTTAAAATAACAAAACAATTTGGTTATTTTTAACTTTTGAAAAACAACGAATGCAGTAAAAATGACTAAAAATGTCATAAATTTATCCCAGTAACCCAGTTATGACGTTTTTATGTATGTGAGATACAATAAAATTTTTTAATATTATTTGCAAACTATGAAAATATCAATAATAACAATTATAAACTAAACGCGAATTTTTAAAACTCGACATAATCTTAATATTTTAAAAAACTAACAAAAAATTATCTGTTTACTGCAAAATTACTGTTTTGGTAATTGTTAAAATGATAAAATAACTGATTCAAACAACTGCTAGAAAAATACAGTATTTTTTCAGTAGTTTTTTTAAAATAACTATTATAATTGAACAGTTCATGCGAATAAAGACGAATAGACCATTTGTAGAATTTTACAGGGGACAATAAAAACGCAGGCAACGGTTAAAAAATAATAGTTTTGTCAACTTTTTGGTATTAGCTTAAAGATTTAAGTCACATCTACCTATATACAAAATTTTAGTAAGGTATTCGAAAGAGAACTTGCCAAAAATTGGACTTCAATTTTTGCTTAAATGGAAAAAGGGCGAATATCCAAAAAAATGTATTGAAATTTGAATAAAAATGTGTTATTTTGCAGCAGATTTTGACTACATTGTCATGAGACTTGCAAAACTTGACGAACTATGGTTGGTATTTGTTTGTAACACTTTAAGGACTTCAAGGATACACTTTTTAAGGATTGCAAGGACATGCAAAAAAAATAAATTTTTATATAATATTTTGTTAAGGATGGATATTCGCCCTTTTTGCTTTCCACACTTTAAAGTCTTATAACTCAAGAACGGTAAAATTGTTTGCCAATATAATAAGTGTGGTTTGTTCCTCGTAATGTTCTTTTAACACATTGTTACCGAAAGTAAAATTTTTGTATGTTTTTGTGTTGTATTTAATCAAAATTGTGCGTTAGTTCACTCCCAATTTAAACAAAAATATAAAAATATACGCATTATTGCACTTTCAAAGTCATTTTTTTAGCCTTAAAAGTCAAAATTTCCCCAAAATTTCGGCATAGGATTGTAGGGCTCTGCTAATAAAATGCATTTATGCAAAAAAAACGTGTTTGCGAAAAAGTGGTCTATTCGTCCTTATTTGCTTGCATGAACTGTTCAATTGTTGCAATAAAAAAAAAAAAAAAAGTTTTGTATTATTTCATAGAAAACTAACTGTAATTGAAGTGAAAAACAACAACTACTGATTACTACACAAACAACCGTCATGTAATAAGTGTAAAACTAGTTTGAGTGTAACTGTAAATTAGAATTTTAAAATTATTTAATATATTCTTTTTAGTTTAAACGAGCTTAAGATCATTTATTAATTAATAATTTATTTCCAATATTTCGTCTCCACATTGGGTGACTTCTTCAGGGAACAAATATTACAATTAGTTTTTTCAAATTGTAATATTTGTTCCCTGAAGAAGTCACCCAATGTGTACACAAAATATTGGAAATAAATTATTAATAAATAAATGATCTTAAGCTCGTTTAAACTAAAAAGAATAAAGTAAAAGAAGATCGAAGAAAACTTAACATTATTTAATATAAGTAAACATTTTTTATAATCTCCATAACTATGATTGTAAAAGGTGACAGGACATAACACATCCGGACATTATACCTATTTTTAGTTTGAAAATTACACTCGGATAAAACAGTTATTGTTAAAATAGTTAAGCGTTTTGTATCCCAATTTACAGTTATTGTATACATTTTAAGCATAAATTCAGTTTTTAGTAAAAATATTTTCTATTCTCTATTTAGAATTTTTTACTAATTTTCGTTTCTGATTTTAAATATAAAGAAAATAACTAAATTTAAGTTAAAAAATATACTTATTTGTATTAAAATTTGGCGGATTTTTGCGAATTTTCATTAAGAGTTTACTTAAGTTTTACTAAATTTTAGCAACAGTTACAAATTTTTGCTACTACTTTCACTTTACTAATAATTACAGACACGTTTTGCTAAAATAAGCTAAAGGGTCTGCTGGATTAAAAATAGTGAATTTTTTTGTAATCTTGCAGACTTTTCTGAAGCTTGAGATTAGAAAAACCCGAAACCCTTCAAATTTTTGCTTGGGGTTAAGATTGACAAATTTTTAGTCCTTATTCCATTAACGGAAATGAAGCCAATGTGTGTGAGCGTTACGACATGTCACCATTGCAAAACTTTATTGTTGTTTTGTTGTTGTAAAAATAGAAATTCTAAAACTTAAAATACAGTTTGTAGCTAAAAATTATGAAAATTTATTAAAGCATTTTTATATATTAATTAGCAACATTAACATTTAACGACGAACAGTTTAAAAAACATTAATCAACCAAGAAAATTTATTTTTATATTTATTGGCGTAGATATGTCATTGGCAGAAAGAGTTTATACATACAGAAAAAAAAATTGTAAAATCAAGCAGAAAAAGCTTAAATTAAACTAACAAGAAAACTACACAGTAGTTGGAAACTAAATGAAACTTGTATATGTTTTAGAGCACGAAGAATTATTAGACATGTATTATTTTTAGGTGCGCAATCGCACGTTAAAAAGAGGGGTCAACACTTACATACTTTTTGTATGGACATATGTATAAAATTTACGAAATTTAGATTTATTTGTACACAGCATTTAAATACTAGAGAAAACAAAAATTTTGACAGCGTTGCCACTTATTTGAAATATTAAAAAGGGCTATAAAAGCTCTACGGGAAAAGACAATGGTAATTAAATATGTTAAAATAATTGATTTAACTACGATTTTTTCTTTGTGTAAGCCACCTAAAAAAGCTGGTTATTATTGCGAATTTAATATTACCGTAAAAATTTATAATTTTTTTAATAGAATAGTTCTTAAATTTTAAAACATATTATAGAGATAATAAAATTTTCTTTACTCCCGTTTCAGTTCAACATTATGGGCCGTTTCAGTTGAACATTATGGGCCAACAAGGGCGAATAAATTTTCTAGAAATAACCAGAGTTTAACTTTAACCACAGAAATTTTCATTCATAAATATGGTTAAGCCTTAAACGTTGGTTATTCTGAGATAATTTAAGAGGCCTAAATTGTTAAAGTAAATGTTTTTATTTTATAAGAAAAACACAATCAGAACAAACTCACAATATTCCTTTTTCACAAGATTTTTCATTTGGTATTGTTTTGTTATGCAACAAATTTTGCTGACAAAAAAGTTCTGCGGAGGGGTTCACTTCGATTTTCATAAAATATGAAGACAAACTCAATGAGCTCATACTTTGTTAACTGATTTAAGAACCGAAATTGTTTTAAAATTAAGAAATTCAGAAACGATATTTAAAATACCTTTCATTTAATACCAAATTTGGTTTTGTGAAATTTTCATACATACTGATCAAATCTCAAGTAAATTGGGAGGGAAATAAATTTATTTTCTTTTCACTTTTTAACAAGAGCAAGATTGGTATCAAATCAATGAACTTTATTTCACGCCAATACGATGGCTAGTTCAGAAGTTATTGAAGTTTGAATTTGAAAAATTCTGAGTTTTTATTTTTAAAGATTTGTACCCCGAATAACTTTTTTTGTAAGACAGAACTCTTGAGTAGTGATCTATATAGTTTTGTAAAATCAAAACACAAGTGAAAAAATAATGAACTTTATTTCACGCCAATACGACGTCTAGTTCAGAAGTTATTGAAGTTTGAATTTGGAAAATTCTGAACTTTTACTTTTAAAGATTTGTTGTCCCCGAATAATTTCTATTTTTTTGTAAGACAGAACTATTGAGTAGTGATCTATCTAGTTTTGTAAAATCAAAACACAAGTGAAAAAATATTTTTTTTTTGTTTCGAACCTCTTCAATATTAAAGATTTTGTCTCCGCTACAACATATCCAAGTTTTATTCAAATTATACTTGACCAAACTGCAGGTCTCCTTGTGATTAAAAAAAACAAAATTTCCTCATGCGAAAAAAAATTTTTTTATTCTAAACAATTTTGTATTTCTCAAGACAAATTTATTTCAGCATAGAAATAACAAACGCGAATTAAAATTTATTAAATGATTTAAATTTTGTGATAGGCGCGGTACAGAAGAACAAGCATATTTCCAAAAATTATAACTTCAATTATTATTTTTTTTTTTTTTAAACGACAAATGCAGTAAAAATAACTAAAAATATCATAAAAATAGCTTAAACATGTTTGAAACAACTGACAAAATTAGTTTTAACACAGATTTTTTCAGCATTTTAAAAATATATTTTAAAGAAAAAAAAATGTTTTTTTTTCGATTATAATAAATTATTACTCCGTATTTTCAAATGTTGAAAAACAAATGACATATGCAGTAAAAATACTAATAACGACTTAAAACAAACAGAATTGGTAAAAACTAGTTTTTTAGAAACATATTTCAAAGTAAAATTTTATTTCTTCTTTAGATTACAAGAAAAATAAAAAAAAAAATTGTCAGTAGAATATCAGAATGACAGTTGAAACAAATTAATATTCATTTGAAAGTCTACAAAAGTATTTACCTTTAAAATGCCAAAAAATTTAGTTATTTTAAACTGTTTCAAAACAACTAACAAATGCAGTAAAAAAATAACTATTAATGTCGTAAACAAAATGAAAATGAAAAATTATTCAACGTAAAACTAAACGAATATGAAAAATTATTCAACAAAATTTTTTAAAAACTCAACTAAATTTAGTATTTTTTTAATTACCCTATGGGGAATGAGGAGTCAATTGACCTAAAAGTGACTGGTTAAAGAAGGACTTATCACAGGACTGGTATAATTTAATTCTGAAGTGGGTTAAGCAGTGTCAATTGTCCTAAAATTACCAATCCTATGAATGGTAAAAGGAGGACATACCACTTAACCAGAATGCTTATTAACACGAAAAAGCCAGTTGGCCAGAATTTTACCCATTGGAAGCTGTTTAGTTTTCGGTTATTTTATACGAGATGGCCCTTTTGCGACAGTCTTGTGGTATGCCCATCTTTGGTTAGTCCTGTGGCATGCCACTATGTGGTTTAAAGCACGACAAATGACCCCCTCCTATGACAAGCCAATGTTAAAGTTGCCAGTTGTTTACATATGGTAGGGTTAAGCAGAGGACCGGTCTCTGGCACGAAGAGACCGATCCTGTGGCACACGCAGAACCGGTCCCATTCCCCATAGGGTAATTAACGAAAAATAACTGTTTACTGCAAAAATAAATGTTTTGCTAATTACTATACTAAAAATAACTGCTTTAAAAGCTATTACGAAACTTACTTCCTTAGATGTTTTTTAAAAACTGTCATAATAGGTGTTTTGTATTATTTTATTAAAACAACTGTAATTGCAGTTGAAATTAACAACTATTAATTACTACACAAACATATGTAACTGTCAAACTTTTTAGAGTGTATATAAAGAATGTAATATAAAGGTAAATTTTACTGTAAAAGTGTTGGTAAATTGAAAAGTTGGGTTTAACTGCATTTGCTAGTTGCATTTTAACTTAGTTTGATATTTGTTTTACTGTATTTGTCAGCTAAATTTCAATAGTTAATAATGACTGAAATATCAGTTGTTTTTATAGAAATTCTACTCATTTCAATTGTTATTTTCAGTTATTTTTTTAAACCTTCATAAAATTTAATGATTAAAAATTCGAAAAATCTGTAAAATACTATCGAACACATATCGACAAAACATTTTTATTACACAAATATGTTCATAAATTTCCACATTCGTAAATTTTATTATTTGGCTAATAAACATTATATTTTTCTTTGTTTTTCCATAAACAAACATCCAAAAGATCAAAAAACTTTAACACATAAAAGAAATTCCTTGGAACTATAACATAAACATCCTAATACGAATATGTTGATTTGAAAACAGAAAAAAAAAAATACATTTCAAAAGGAAAATAAACTACAATTCATATGTTACACTACACTTGCTGTAAACAATCCTAACATCTTGCTAAACATTTAATGATGAAACACCAAAAGAACAGAACAACAAAAAATATGATGGGGGAACAAACACAACACTAGGAGTTTCATATTTTTATTTGTTTCCGTTTAAAAATAGTATAATGAACTCGCCAGAATTTTGAAAATACAAGTGTGGTTGCAATATGTTGCAAATAGATATTTAGTGGGATGATGTTAAACAAACTAGGAGGGTGTGGGTATGGTGCATCTACACAAATAAATCTTCCATCATATATTCTCATATATGCTGTTGTATATGAACTTTGTATATACTTGTACTACTAGAAACTATAATAAACTATACTTTTGGAATGCGGTAGTAGTAGGTATAGCACGCGTTAATTCTAGAATCTAGAATCAACAACATAGAGTAGATTTATTAATAAAACAAAAAATTTATAAAGCATTGTTAACACTTTTAAGCTTGAGCGACTGCATTTATGAATGCCTGAAATAGTGGGTGAGTGATATATAATTATACTCAGAAACCATAAAATTATATATAAAAAGAAAAAAAATAACTAAGAAAAAGAAGAACACTTTTTCAACTTAGTTAGCTATCTATATATGTTCTACATATTCTCTGAATTACATTAATAATAAATCCTTCCTGGCACTAAAAATCGCTAAGTAAAAACAAAAAAAACGTCACATTAACGCAATTTGGCGCCAATAGTCTTGATGAATGAATATTATGCTGTATTATGGTCAGTGTATGACTATATGTGTATTAGAGTTTGTCACAAAAATTAGATTTTGGGATATCATCACTTTTTTTTACAGTTTTCGCATCAATAAAAATAATGGCGTACATTTTTTTTTTTTTAATTTTAACTCCTTCCAAATCGCTGATTTAGGATCCCTTTTTAAAAGTTTTATACTTTTCTGATATACAGTGCCGGTCAAAAGTATTCACACAGTAGCAAACAGTATTTTAAATCTTTTATATTTTTGAAATGAAAGCTATTAGCCGTATAAGGTATTCAACAAAATTGTTTATTAACTTATTAATAATTTAAATACAACAAAAAACTAACACTAAGCATGTTGTATTTAAAAAAAAAATTAAAAATTTAATTCAAAGTACGGTTTTAAGCGGACAAAAGTATACACACATTTACAATTTGGAGTTTTAAAAATACATAAATATGTTTGATATGGCAATACTTTTTGTTAAGGAATGTTTAAAACAACCGTTACAAATATTTTATTTTGTTTTAAGTTCGCCGAAAATATTACTTTGAATTACATATTTAGTTTTTTCTTATAATATAACATACTAAGAATAAGTTTTTTTTTGTATTTTAATAATTTACAAGTTAATAAACAATTTTGTTGAATACCATATCCGGCTAATGGGTTTCATTTTAAAAATATAAAAGATTAAAAATAAAGTTTGCTGCTGTGTGAATACTTTTGTCCGCCACTGTATATAATATATATATAAAAGTATTCTACACATACACTTAAGGAGTATAAAAAATCTTGGTGGTCTCCCATAGAGACATATTAGATAAATAAGCAATTTCACCCTACACTTTTATGCGGTCAGGTTATTTCAAAAATATACAGAACTAAAACCTTTCAAGCCAAACGATTACGAAAATCGAAAAAAAAAACTCCAACACTCCCTCTATAAAATAAAATAAGCATTATAAGGTGATGGGTTATAGCCCTATAAATAAAACTGTATAAATTGTATTACCAAGATTTTAAAGTGTTTTGTGCTTTTCTAGTAATTGAGATAATAATTGGGATGGTCAGTTTTTAAATTTGTTTCGGATCTTTTCTTATCTGCTAATCTAATCTACTTGCAAATTTTTTTCGAATCTGTCAACATCTTCTGGGTAAACTTTATGGAAAAAAAAATTTGTAAATTTTTTTGTCACAACTAAAAATTTGTTCGAAATTACGTTGCAGGCAAGTTTTTATTTTGCCAAAAAATAAATATGTTAAATCTACAAAATTTTTGTTATATTTAAGCTCAATTTTAATTAGTTGAAAGTTACAATTTAATCTGCTAAAATTAACAAAAAAATTTTATGTGAATAAAAATCTGGCCTTTTGAAATCAACAGTCTACAATTTTTTTTTTAACAAATATTTCTGTTATTTTAACAGGACATACTGTTATTTGCATTCAACTAAATTGAAGGTAAATATAACAAAAATAAATATATTACTATTTTTGTTAGCTGGTTTTGTCTGCAAAAATACTGCAAATGTTTTTGCTGATTTTAGCAGATTAAATTACTATTTAAACTAAAATTTAACTAAAATTTAACTTGAATTTAATAAAAATTTTGTAAATTTCATTTATTTAGGGAAAAAAAAATTTGTTCATTTTGGTAATGTAATTTTGAACTAATTTTCTGTAATTCCATTTTTAACCAATTTTTAGTAGCCTTTTCTGCTAATTTTACAGGTTTATTTCTAGGAAAGTAAGTTTTCTTTTATAATTCATAATTTTTAACTAATTTTAGGATTCTAAGTTAGAATTAAGTTTAATTTTGAAAATTAACATGATTTTTACTAAAACTTGAATTTTTGTCTTATATTTAGGAAAATATGTTTGACAGATCTTAAAAGTTTACAAATGTTCGTTTTAATAAAGTCTAAAATTATATTTTTTAGGGTCATAATTATAGGTTTTAAAAAAATCCACCAAGAAGACGTTGACAGGTTCAAATCAAAATAACAATAGTCAACTTAAGCTTAAAATACCCAGCAAAATCTCAGTAATGGGATCTTATTACCAATACGTAAATCATAAGCAGTAGCAATAGGGCCATATAATTCGACGTCAAAACTATTTATTTTTGTTTGACGAGGTAGTTTTTGTAAGTAGCTTAATTATTCGCTGCATGAAAAAATGCACAAAATTTGTACACAACGCTTATCCGCTGCATTACAAAAAAAACTAAAAAAATAAGTTTTTACCAAAATAATTAGTTATTTGTATGCTTATAAGAAACTAAAAAAATATGTGATTACAAGTTTGTAAATAATATACCCTTATACTTATCAGTAATTAAAAAATAAGCAGTTGACAATAAGGCATTATTTTTGTAATTAAATAAAAAGTCGCGAGTAAGCTTGGCTGCTTACAAAACCAACTTCGTCAAACAAAAATAACTAGTGCTGACGTCGAATTATAATGTACTTGGATAGCTGGCATTGAAAGTTTTTGCTTGGTATCTTTTAAAAAGTCCACTTAAGCTACATCGGAGCACTCATTAACATGCTAAGACATGCTTTATATTCCAGTGGATGCGTCTTTATATACGTTTCATTTGATACCCAATTTGCTTATAGTTTAAAAACTTATATGAGAAATTTAAAAAAAAAAAAAACGTCAAATTAGGTCATTTTTGATCTCACATTTTAACCCCTTAACTTAAGATTGCGCATTCACCTCTGTGTAGTTTCCTTTGTGAGTCGATATAGTGATGTGTAGGGCAAGAAATTTCAAGCAAATAGATATTTTGACACAAGTGCATATTTTTGTATATTCTGACTATTTATGCATATTTTGTGATTTTAAGGCATATTATATCCTTTTTAATTTGTTAAAAAAATAAATAAAATTTGGATACATTTTTATATTTTGATTTAAGCAGAATTATTTTACATTTTCAAATCCTGCTGAACCGATGAAAAGCGTGAGATGTTATTCCTATTGAAAAATTTATGCCAATTTTTTTTTTCTACATTTTTGTTTTAAGCTTTGATTTTTGCAAAAAGAAAGTGTTTATAATTTTTAGAGAAAAACGTTTATTCTTCTTCTTAACCTCAACATTTCTAGAATAAAAGAACTCTTTTTGTATATTTTTCATGGTTTTGGTGAAATTTTTTTATTTTTAGCGTCATTTTATAAAAAATATGATTTTAGTTCTTAAAAGTTTCGTAAAATAAACTAGTTTCATGAAAAGTATGGAGCTTATCATAAGTTTTAAAAAAGTGTTCGTGTGAACAAAAGTTTCACTAGTTTACTGATTTTTTTTCATTATTTTTCAGTGTAGTGTAGGTTATTGTATGGTTGATGTTGAACAACTACAGTTTTTTTTTTCATTTGTTATAAATAAAACTGCATGCATGTATACCAGATAATGAGAGGTTTCTTAACAAAATAGTTAATTATGACAGACACATAAAACTCTTCAAGAGGAAAATCTTTTTAAGAAAATTTGCCAAAAAATATCTTTAATATTTTTTTTTTTTTTTTCTAAACTTATAAAATGAAAATTAATGTTTATAATACAACAGATTTTAGAGAAGAAAAACAAATTATAGTTAAATATATATGTTTAAACTACAAATGTTTACTTTAAATAATTTGTATTTGATATCCACACAAGTTTTTATAACAAAAAAAAAAAACAAAATTGAGGAAAAATCAAACATTAAAAATTGTTAGTAAATTCATAAATAACACAAGTGTATTTGTATGATTAAGTAAACGATTTTTTAGAAAACAGATATATAATTTAATTTTTGAAAAAAATATCAAGAAACGCTATACATTATACAGAATATTCTATAAATTTTTCGCAGATTGTTTGATTAAATTGGTTTATTTATGTATTCAAAAGTTTAAACATTTCCAAAAATACACTGAATTTGATTCACAAATCTACAAGTGATCAACCGAAGTTTATTTAATTATTTGCAGATGTTTGTGATAATTCGGTAAAATTTTAATTTACGATCATAGCTGGTGAAGACAATTGGTTATAATTAGATTTGTTAATACATTTTCAAAAATTTATTAGAAAAGTGTTATATTATAGGACGCTAGGGTTGCATTTTCGGTTGCTACTGTACTGCTTGCTACTCCCTGCTCCCAACAAAATTTTTCAGTAGAATCTATTGGAAATGACTATTAAAGCAAATGTATATATTTAAAAATAAAAGTATTAACCATTAAAATAACTAAAAATATATTTACTTTTAAATGTTAAAAAATAACCTTTCGATTTTTTAGTGTTGTTGCATGAAAATGTCAACTGTCATCAAGATTAAATTCCGCTATCTCGATTTTAAAAAGTTTCGTGTTTCTTAGTTTTATTGTGTCGTTGCAAAAAAAAACGCATTACAAAGTGTAATTTTTTGTTAAAATAAAAAGTGAACAACAAACAAAAATTTTAAAGAATTTTCCAAGTCGGATTTTTGCAAACGGTAAGAATTTTATTCACAATTTTAATAATTTAATATATGATAATTTTTTTTTCTTCAAATTCATTTTTCTTTTGGCATATGTCAAGAATAGATGGTCTTTATTCGTTACTCTGCATAATCAAGCTTCTACACAGAGAGAATTTTAGGGGAACGAAAAATAATGAAAATTTTCTGTAAACTAATGAAAATTTTCTTCACAAAGTGAACGAACATTTTCTTAAAATTAATAAAAAACGAATAACTTCTTTATTGAGTGTATAAAAGTTTCATTAAACAAAATGATATTTTTTATAAAATTTTATAAAAGTTTGCATTCGTTTAATGAAAAGTTTCAGTGGACGAGTTCCAGTGCAACTTTCGTTCAGTTCTATGCAAAAATTTATTATTATCATGCCGTGTTTGCAGTGTACCCAATAAAAGCAAATTAATTGGTAAATGGATACTGGTGTAAAAATCTGTATTTTTGTAAAAAAATCGAGAAAATTTATTTTACTTTGACTTTTTGGAGGCATTATATACAAATTTCGATATTGGGCTGAGAGAACTATTGCATGATATTAAAAAATTCGTGCATTAAATCAATGAAGTTGCATTGGAATTAGTCTTTTGAAACTTTTATTAATGTAACCAAAATGTTCAATAAATTGTATGAAGAAATAGAATTTTAATTATGTAAATTTTTTTACATTCAATGAAGAAGTTTTATTAAAAAACTGGTTTCATAAAAATATGAACTTTTCATTCGTTTTAAGAAAATGTTCGTTTGTTTTGTAAAGAAAAGTTTTATTGATTTTTTTTCTCCCACCAAAGTTCTCTCTGTGAGGGAAAGATAATTGTTGAACAGATTTATTGGGACTATCAATGTCAAATTTAAGGCAAAAGACAAAAGCTGTAAAGCAAATTGAATACCAAGCTTTATTAGATTTTGACTAAAGTGAACTTAGCCATAACTTGTTTATTGAATTCGTGATTTTTGTACCTAACAATTAAAATTGGGGTTTTTTTTATAAAAAAGAAAAATTTAAACTATATTGTAATTTGAACTATGTAATTTTTTTCTGTGTATGTTTCAAGACATTTCCGAATAGATATACCCAAGCGATTGCCCAAATAATTCTTTTGGAAAGTGCTAACGCAAAAAAATTATTTCATACAGAAAAAGGTTTAGGTTAAACGGTTTTTAAGATTTCGAAGATAAGATAGCTAGGTAAAGAAAACTAATAATTATAAAAATGTTCGTATTGAAACGCCCTTTTTCTATTTTAAAAAATAAAAAACTTTTTTATAAATAAAAACGGAAGTGATGAGGTATATTTTTTAGGAAACCTCCTAAGCAATTATGATACATTTTTCCTGAACATACCCTTGGATTCAATATTAAATATATTCACAAAATTGTGTACTTTTTTCGTAAGATGCACTTATATACTGATCTCCATTCTATATATTTCCTAAAATTTAACTATACACTAAAGATTTGTTGGTTATTAACGTAGCAAAAACTTTTAAATTTGAAACCTCTTTTTTCTTTTTATCTAATTTTTTGCTTTCCTTTTTCTTCCCCTTTTTCCTTCTCTCTTTCCACTGTTTCCTTTTTCTCTGGAACCGATCCTGCACATGGTAACCCCTACATCAGTTTTAAACGACATTGAAAGGGTTTTAATGAACAAAATTTAAATAAGTTTTAATTTCAATACAAAATTTTGTTGCTTGTAGAGAGTTTTATAGTTTAGGTCCACTTTAGGCGAACATTTTAACCTTTTTAGTTGTTTTGAGGATTGTTATACTATATATTTTCTATGGTAGTTGGCACGAGTAAATTATCTATAGCCAAAGAATGCCCAAAGAGATGGCCTATAAGTTGATGTATTTGGAATTGGAATATTCCACTTAGTTTTATTTTGTAAAGCCCAACAACCATATGTAGGGCAACATTAGCCAACATTCCCTTATTTTTGAAATATATTTTATGGTATGAAATTAAAAATTAGTAGACTGATTCAAAATCGACTTTCTCTCTCTTATAATAAGGCTGATTTAGTTTAAGGGGCTTATCTTTACACTTAGAAAAGTTCTACAGTTACTACTTGACAGTTATTTGTAATGAAATATTTCTGTATTTCTGCAAATTTTTAGGCAAAATTTTGCACAGTATATAGAAAAAATCAATAAATAAAAAAAAAATCAAAAGATGATTTACCCCTTAAGTAAAAAATTAAAAAAAATATATTCGAAATAGTTGGACAAACAAAAAAAAAAATTTTAATTTTTTTCAAAATAAAAGTAATAATTTTGTAAACTAGTGTTATTCGGTAAGACAAATTATATTAACACAAAACATTTTTACATACATAACATATGGCTAATGTAGTTTATATGTATATTTCTATATATGTATAAATATTTCAAATCTTATACTAAAACAATAAACCATATGGCCATCTCCCTAAAATAATTTCCTCTAGGAATTGATTTAGTTAATTAAAAAAATAAATACAAAATTATGTGTGATGGGTGTTTGGGTAACCTTTTGAACTTTTCAAATAATTTTTTGTTTTCAATTTAGGAAGACATTCTAGTTGATTTGTCTTTTTCCGCTTACTGGCGCTATTATTAAAGACGACAGGAAAGGGAAAAAGGCGTATAGACTATGAATGATAACAACGAAATACTTGCTACAAAAGTTATCAATAAATATTTACTATATACGATGTATATAGATTTGAGTATTATGTATTAGAATGAATTTATATATTTCAAATTTTCAATTCAATATAATTTTGTAATTGCAATTGTAAACTTTTGCAATTGTAGTCAATTATTTTTTATGGCTATTGCTACTGATGATGATGCTACATTGTGCTGCTAAGGCTTTTTTTTTTTTTGATTTTCTATAGCCGATATTGTTGTAGTATTTTACTTTTTCAATAATATATGGCTTAAATATTGGCCTGTTGCCAAGCATTAGCATTATGAATTGTTTAGTTTTTGCTGCTGCTGATATTTTTCTTTATAGTATTGAAAATTGTGGTCTGTTTTATTTCATAAACGCTTTTATTTTTTTTTTCAAATTAATAAATTATATATATTTTTTGTTTGTTTCTTAATTGCATGAATATAGGATACATAATTCTCCAAAATTTTGAGAATTTTTCATAAAAACCTCAATATAGTGAAAAAAATTTTATAAATATAAAAATAAAATAATTACATTTACAGAAAATTAAGTTATAACAGAAAAAATCATATTTGTAAACTATATACATATACTAGGCCGGATCGATTTGTATGGAGGCAAAAAAAACGCTCGACGTTTAAGGAAAATCGTATTCTAGGGATCAAAATAAGAAACTTTGCCGAAGGAACCATACTTCTAAAACGAATTCTGATGTCTCGACTTTTGACCCATTTAGAGCGCCCCAATCGAATCCAACCCAATCGAATATAATTTATACATTCATCTGCTAGAGCGTCTTCCGGAGAAGAAATAGAGAGATTTGTACATTTTGCTATAAAAACCCTGCTAAAAAGGCCAACTTTCAACATAAGTTTTTACCCCTTAACGGTCACCTAGAATGATGATTTATGCATTTATCTGCTAGCGCGTCTCCCGGAGAAGAAGTAGCTCCCATAATCTTGGAGAGATTCCTACTACTTTCTCAAATATCAAAGTGGGCTTTTTCAAAATTTCACGCTACGGGTCAAAAGTCGGGACATCTGAATTCGTTTTAGAAGTATGGTTCCTTCGGCAAAGTTTCTTATTTTGATCCCTAGAATACGATTTTCCTTGAACGTTGAGCGATTTTTAAATCGACCCGCCCTAATATATACAATACATTTTGGATTTAAAATTCTACCACATTGAACATGATTTAAAAATAAATTGCTTAATATAAACAAATATTGAAAAAAACAAATGAAATTGCTTTAATAAGAGCAGTGAAATAAATTTTCATTTTGTTGCAAAAAAAAAAAAAAATATTCTGGAATTATTTTCTGTTTTTTTTTTTGCCTCAAATGTTTGTATTAAATCTTTCATCAATAAAATTTGGGTTAACGAAAAATATCATTGAATTTATTTCAAAATATATTGGTTTTTTGTGTGTATTTATTATAATTTATGTATTGTTTTCGTTTGATTTTATTAGAATTCATGAATTTTTAAGAACCCCACAATTGTATTAAAATTGATTAAAAATATGTTTATAGTATAAACTGGTATTCAAATTCAGGTTAGATTCCAAAATTAATTTTCTTAATAATGCGCTTTAAAACACTGAATCAATATAATTGATTTACTACTATTTCATTTCCATTAAAATAATAAAATTTATTTATCATTTAACAGGTTCTATATATATATATTTTTTTTTATATTATTAAATTTAGGTTCAATGACAATTATAATTTTTGTATATCAAAAATTAATACAAATATTTCAATTAACCCATTTTTACTAACGTGTCTTTAAAGACACGATAAGTTTAAGTAACCGCCAAAAATACTAAAAAAAACTACAATAACACAGTAACTATGTATGTGAAAATGACACACCAAAACCCCGGGACACGTAAACTTAATTTTGGGTCGTACTCCGTTTCAAAATAAAAAATTATTTAAATTTAAAGTTTACATTAACTCGAGCTATTTTTTGAGTGTAAAATACATAAAAATCTTTTTTAAAATGACTTTATTTATTGTTTATTTGTCTAAACTTAAGTCTAACAATGGTGACCGTAAATTTTTAGGAGGATACAATTCATTTATATACAATCCGAAACGTCAGGGCAATTACCTTTGACTTTACTGAAATCTGTTAGTTCAGTGTCATATGGTTCGAATTTTTAAATTTCATTAGAAAACACCGTCTCAAAAGTGACTGACATCTTTGTTAGCTTTGAGTTTTGACATATTAACAACAAATAAAGTAATTTCAAAAGAGATTTCGATATATTTTACTTAAAATACACTCAAAAATCGAATGCAAACTTTAAATTGAAATAATTTTTTGTTTTGAGCTAACCTATTAAAACGGAGTATACCACTGAATTCTAGGACTCACAATTAAGTTTACGTGTCCCGGGGTTTTGATGTTTCATTTTAAAAGTTGAAATTATGCTTACAGTGTAATATGTGTAACTGATTCAGAAAATACAAAATTTTTTTTATAAAAATTAAAAAATTAATTTTAAAGGTATTTCTTTGATTTTGATGAAGTCGCCTTTTCAGACACTTTTTAAAAAAAAAACGTTTTTAATTTTTGTGAAAATGTGTTTTTTCAAATGGGAAAAGTCCAATCTAATGTTTTCTGTAGAAAAAAACATTACAGATGTAAGTATTAGTATTATTGAATACCACTTAGTTCGTTAATATTATTATTTATGGGCGTTGTGGTGTAATGGTTAGCGCGTTGGACTGTTACACAGATGGTCCCGGATTCGATTCCCGGTGACGACAACATCAATTTAGAAAAATAATATGTATGAGTTTTCTATCACTTATCTGTATCGTAGCGCCCACCTTCCCATAGCACTTAACCCCACCGAAGCAAAATAATGAATCAGGGCTATGAAACAAAAAGCTTCAATAAATTCGCCAACTCTACATCAGGCGGCGGGCAACAACTGTTCTAAGACTTTTCATCTCGCGCAATTACAGTGTTGCCATGTTTGAAGCCCATCATCTTTCACCACCTTTCATCTCTTCACTATCCCCTTTCCAAAGAAAGCAACACATTAAATAATAGGAAGAATCCTAAGTGTTGCTTCTCTTTTTTAAAAAAAAAAAGTGACTCATTTAAATTGAAATTGTACCCATTTTTAAACTTTTTTCCGATTTTTTTAAAATTTTGCTGGTCCATAAAAGTAATAAAAAAAGCAAACTTAAAAGTAGTAGTAAGCTGAAGTTTGGTGGGGATGTATGTCTAAGACATGCTTAACTTTTTTTATGAAAATGGACAAAATTCGTCACAGGGGTGAAATTTTTCCCTACATAGAAATGGGGAGACCTCCAAACAGCTGTTATTTTCTCCAATTTTCTCAAATTGTTTGTACATTTTAAAAATTTTCTTTATAAATATTTTTATTTATTGCATCATTTAACACAAATAACCATTTTTATACAAACAATGTTGTCGAAATCCTTTTTTAATTTTTAAATTTTTTTTAGTTTGTTAAAACATTTTACCAGAGTGTCTCTAAATACATTATAGCGAAACCAGACACCTCTTATTTTCTTTTATAAAAATTCTTCATATTGGAGGACTAAATAGCATATATTTAAAATTGAAAAAGCAAATCGGACCACGGATTCCATGTTTTTTTTTAAATATGGGTTAATACTGTTTTTATTGCATTTAAGCTATAATTGGTATTCATGAGCTATTGAAAATTAACTTGATTAACAAAATAATAATAAAGTTTGCAAAACTAGGATTAACGTTTAAACCTTGTTTTGTTATTCATTAGCTTAAGAACTCTTAAACGCAAAAGATATTGAAAATAATGAAATCTTACGTACAAAATTCGGGAAGCAAAATTAAATGAAATAGTTTCATATAATATTTATGTACGTTTTGTTAGAGCACTTAAAAATTTTGCTCTTTCGTTATAAAATGTGTTATTAAAAAAATAAAAAAAAAATAATATAAATTAGAAAATTAAACACAAACCATTAAAAAATGTAGTTTAATCCGATTTTGATACGGCCTAATATAATATTTAAAAATCCGAGGGGAAAACGTTGATATGTTTTTATTGCTGCTTATCTGAAACTTTCAAATATAAGAGTTTTTGTTCCTGACGTGCAAAAAAACTGTTAAATAGATTTTTTTTTTTTTGCTAAGTGTTAGTAAAATAAAAACAGCTAAAATAAAACTGTTAATTTTACAAAATTTTTAATTTATTGTTTATAGAAACTACCAATTTACACTCTCATAAAAGTCGAACGATTTCATCCAACTGAATTGATTCGGGTGCTGCAAACTCGTAAATTCGGTTGCAACAATTGAATTCGGTTGGTGCGACCGAATTGGGGGTGTGGCAACCGAATTCGGTTGTGACAACTGAATTCGGTTGCGACAATCGAATTTACGGTTGACACAATCGAATTTGTTATGTGAGGGTACTCTGCTAAAATCAGCAAAAACTTTTGCTACATATTTGTAGACAAAAAACAGCAAAGAAAAATTATAATATAAACAACACTTTTGCTATATTTACCATTAATTTAGTTGAATCCAAATAACAGTAAGTTTTTTCTAAAATGGAGACATCTGATATTTGATTCCCATAAAAAATTAAATCTTAAAAATAACTTTGAAAATATTACATTTTTTTCTAAGAGATTTTTGTTGTGTACTCATATTTAGCAAATTTATCGCTGATTTTAGCAGATTAATTTGTTACTTCTAAATAACTAAAATTAAGCTCTAATATAACTAAGACTTTGTAGATTTTACGGATTTATTTTTACTATTTTTATCTTACTTATATTTAATAAAAAAAATTGCTAATTTTAGCAGTTTTTCCTTCAACGTAATTTTTAACTAATAGTTATTAGTTTTAAAAAAAATTTTTACTAATTTTTTATTGCAAACTTGGAACCTGTTTGAAATATTTCAAAATAGGTGAGACAGTTCAAAAAGTCGACTAAATACATCCCGAACTATTTCGAATATGAGAAAATGCCTAGACAATGCACTCTCAACATAGTTGTCATTAGAATATACTGAAAATGATAGTAAAAGCATTTAAAAAAGCGACGCATTTTACCGCTAAAATAATTAAAAACGTGGTTATTGTTAACAGTTTAAAAACAAATAACAAATGCAGTAAAAATAACAAACAAGAAATTCACAAAATTTTGACTACAAATCCCCGCCAGTAAAATTTGGAGCCCTCAAAACATATGACTCGAAAAAATTATTAATTTTGCAGCCCTCTTGTTTCGGAATTAAAATTGATCCAAATATGAAACTTTTTTTAGAAACTATTTTTTTTGTCAAAAAACGCTATTTTTCCGGAGAAAAATATGAACACCAAAAAGAATCCAAAAACGATATAAAAAATGAGGGAAATTACTTAATCCAAAAACTAAGTCAGAAATTACTCAAAAAACTTGTTTGGAAGTTTGAAAATATGTTGTTTGTAAGTTTGGTAAAAAAAAAAATACGTGAGATATTTAAACTAGAAATAGCTGATCAAGGCATATAACTACATACATAAAGCATGTATGATAGAACCGATATGAATAATATGCGGTTTATGAATGTATAATCCAAAAGTATACGAGAAAAATTTATAAGGGTTTGTTCCAGGAACCTGTTTGAAATATTTCAAAATAGATGAGACATTTCAAAAAATCGACTAAATACATCCGGAACTATTGCGAATATGAGAAAATGCCTAGACAATGCACTCAAAAGAGTTTGTCGTTAGAATCTACTGAAAATGACAGTAAAAGCAAGGGTGTATGCATTTAAAAAAGCGACGCATTTTACCGCTAAAATAACAATAAACGTAGTTATTTCAACAGTTTAAAAACAAATAACAAATGCAGTAAAAATAACAAACAAGAAATTCACAAAATTTTGAAAACAAATCCCCGCCAGTAAAATTTGGAGCCCTCAAAACATATGACTCGAAAAAATTATTAATTTTGCAGCCCTCTGGTTTCGGAATTAAAATTGATCCAAATATGAAACTTTTTTTAGGCCAGATTTTTTTTTTCCGGAGAAAAATATGAACACCAAAAAGAAAGAAAAAATTATAAAAAAATAAGAGAAATTACTTAATACAAAAACTGAGACAGAAATTACTAAATTTGTTTGGAAGTTTGAAAATATGTTGTTTGTAAATTTGGTAAAAAAAAATACGTGAGATACTTAAACTAGAAATAACTGATCAAGGCAGATAACTACATACATAAAGCATGGATGATAGAACCGATAGGAATGGATACTCCAAAAGTATACGAGAAAAATTTATAAATTTTTATTCTAGGTTCTTTATATTTATATAACGTTAATAATAATGTCTAATGATTTCAAATTTATAAATACTATGGATTAATTGTAAATTCTTTAATTGTGGTTTAATTAGTTGAGAACATTTTTAAAAATAGTAGTTTTATAACAGAAACAAACATTTTTCTGATTAATTTTTAGTCAATAAAGAAGGTTCCTTTGGATAAACCACTGTCATACAAAAAATGTAATTTCTAATAATATTTGTAGAGCCCATTTTTAAGTAATTTTTCAACCAGTTAACTGATATAGGGATATTAGATTTATATTTCAATAAAAAGAAATCAATATTAAACTGCCAAACACAATACAAATTTGCATTTTAAGTAAAATTTAAGTAAAACTGAAGTTATTACGTTTTTACGAATTAAAATTAAACAATTACATTTTCTGACTATTTTTATTTGTAGACTATGAATATATCTATAATAAGAGATACAAACTAAACAAGATTTTTAAAAACTCAACGAAATTATTATTAATTATAAATTAAAATAATTATAGAACAACTGTAACGAAAATTCAGTGTTTTTTTGTTGTTTTTTTTTCAATAACTGTCATAATAATTGTTTAGTATTATTTCATAGAAAAAAACTGTAATCGTAGTCAAAAACTATTATCATGTACTATCTTTTAAAATGTTTTGACCACGGTCTGTTATATATATATGTCCTATGGTTCCTTAAGAGGAACAAAGGACCTGTTCTGTCTGTTAAGGGTAACGGTATTTCAATTATATTCCGTTAACGATATTTTATGGGTATGTGTTTCAATTATTCTGATAACGATATTTTAAGGGTAACGGTATTTCGCAATCAATTAATAGGTTTTTGTATTGACAACTCTATTTTAGCGGATTTGCTTGCCAACCCTGGATTAAACAGTATATAAAATGTAAACTTGTTCTCTTTCGTACTTACCATATGCCTTAATTATCAATTCATTGCACTTTAACACCCAACCGGTACACTACCATCCAGCATACGTAAACACAAATGCGAATTGGGATTTATGGTTTTCATCTTATTATTTAAAGAATAAAATTATGGCCAAGGTGTTAGTTAGTATGATACATAATTTGGGTTAAAATATTATTACGTCCAAATCCAAAACCATTGCCTAAATTTTGTAGAAAAAAAGCATTAAATTAGTAAAAATTATTTTAAAAAAGTATTAAATTAGTCAAAAATAAATTTAAAAAAGCATTAAATTATTAAAAAAAAAAAGACACTTTTAATTAAAAGGACATTTTTTTAAAATATACGATTTTAGAAAAAAATATACTTATGTTTAGTGTCCGACCGAACAGTTCGTCCAGAAAATGCATTTGGTCAGTATTCGGTATTTTTAAGGATTATGGGCAAATTTGAAGAATGGAAAAAAGTTTATTGTGCTGATTAGATGCGATTTTGAGTGTCAAATTTAAATAAAAGTCCGTATTTAAGCGATGAATTCACTGTTCGGCCTCCAAAAGTTCGGCCAAATCGAAAATAGTTCGGCGGCCGAACTTTTAACTTTATAGCTAAACTTCGGCTTTTTCCTTAAATTTTATACACAAAATTGAATTAAATCGGCTCAACAAACATGTTCCCAATACCAAAATTTGTCCTCATTGCCTCTAGATAGCAAAAAACCAAGCAAATATAGTTTTTTGGCCGAACTGTTCGGTCGGACTCTACTTATGTTTATCTTTTTAATAAAGATATTAATAAAAAAATAAACGAAAAATTCTAGATAAATGGTAATTCTTTCAAAAAAAAATTATGTTAATGGCAAAAATGTTTTTTTAAAGTATCAAAAAGTGAAAATACCCAATTTTCATGTATTATATAATGCGTATCAATTCGTATACCTTTAGCTGAAATGCAAAATGTAGATTTTTTGAATTTATTACGATTACTTGCATCCAAACAAGTCTCATTCAATTCAAAAGTCTATATTAAATTTTTTTAGTTTCGTGTTTTAGTATTTCAGAAAAGTGGATATTTTCATGTGTTATATAATGCGTATAAATCCGTTTACCGTTAGCAAAAATGCAAAATGTAGATTTTTACCTCTATTACGATTACTTGCATCAAAACAAGTCATATTCAATTAAAAAATCTATATTAAATGTTGTTACTTTCGTGGTTTAGTATTTCAGATAATGTTATACTGTCATTTGGTGTTAATTATTGTTTAAGCATATAATTTTTATATTATTAGTAAAACCAATAAACCTTAAACATTTACTTATCTTTTTTAACAAACTACATTAACAAACGTTTTTAATTCTTTCATTTGACAGCCATACAAGGTACACAGGTGCAAATTTACTTCCTTTAAAACATTTGCATGTAAATGTATAGCCTTTTTATGGTATTTTAAAATGTAGGTGTTTGACAATTCGCACCTGTGCACCGTTGGAGGGTTAAAAAGCGTGTAAACTGCGTTAAAAGTATAATATGAATTATTTAGTTAATGGTCATATACTGATCCAAAAACCTGCTAAACATCTTTTTAACAAAATTTTACTAATTCTTTTTTTAATAACAAATTTTTGGAGAATGCAATTAAATGTTTTATTTTATTATTTAATTTGTGTATAAAAATTACAAGGAACATGAATGAAACAAACAATTGTTGACAAGAATTTCTTAAGACAGGACGTGTTTGAATTGAGCTCTGAAAAATAAAGAACAATGATCAAATATGTAAGTGTTAATATATAATATAATAAAATTGCATTATTGTAAATTTTTTTAATTTTTTGTTTTAGATTTGTGTAATCCTATTCATAGCTGTTGCTCATTCGGCTCCAGTAGATGACACAATTTCTACCGAACATCATCATCATGTTACTACTGAAACTGTTGAAGAAGTAGATAATGTTGCTGAAACAACTGTTCCTACACATGTTAACTCGCAATTCAGTTCAGGATCATAACGAGGCGGTGGATAAGAAAAAAGTTCCTTCTAAACGACCCAAATTTGTGGAAATATTAGAATCGGATAATGTTCATGAAACTGATGGTTCATATAATTTTCATTATCGTGGTGAAGATGGTAGTTTCCGTGAAGAAACTGCTGTTGTAAAAAATGCTGGTGCTAAAAATCAATATCTTGAAATAACCGGAGCGTATTCATTCCTTGATGCCGATGGCAAAGAGGTGGTGGTACATTATAAAGCTGATGATCGTGGTTTTGTTCCCGTGGGCAATAATATACACGATGCTATATCAGTGGCAGCCAAAGAAAATAGTCAACTTCCTTCTATGTACGATGATTTAGATGGAGATGAAAATGAGCGAGATCTAGTTTCTTTAAAAGAGAAATCTAACTAAAAGTGTATTTAAATTATAATTTTGCTTTTAAAATTATAACATTTATTTTTTTATAATTTTTTTTTTTGCTAAAAATTAACTTCAACTTAAAACATTTAAAAAAATGTTTAGATTAAAAGGAATGCATAGATACGCTTATGAAAACTGTGCACTGCCAATATTTTTATTTTATATAAAATTATAGTATGAGTATAACAGTCCGGAATAGTGATTATTTTCTATTTTTATGTATGTATAATAAAATGTTATAATTTGATAGATAATAAATAAAATGAATTCTATTCTTGGAAGAACGAGATATATATTGTATAAAAATAATACAAAGTCTAAAGATTCTTTACAATAAGATACAATACAATTAATATACGTACATATACAGTTATAACGTCATTAAAATGACAAAAGCAGTACGAACTTTAACCCTTAAAGTGTAAATTCTGAAAATGAGTTTCTTGTTTAAAGTCAAAATCTTCTTATCGGTTATAGTTTAAATCTTCGAGCGAATCATTTTTGTAAAAATCTAATTATTTACAAAAATTAAAGATTAAAGTATATTCGCTGAACCCAAATATCCTAACCTAATGTTCAAAACTCTCTGTTCCGTAATGAAATGAAAATTGAAAATTTTCTTAAAATTGTAATGTTATCTAAAGTATTTTACAACGCTAAGTTGAAATATGACCTATCATATAAGGTTATATTTCGATTTAAGTAATTTCAACCAGAAACAGAATCTAAGCGGAACTGAAATATGTAAAGCTAAAATGTATTTTGAATGACGTTACAAATTTTAGGAACATATTTTGTTTGCCTATAAATAGAGTCCCAAATATGTATTCAATCAAGAAAAATATTTTTGTTGTTCTCACTTTCAGGTTAAGCTTCTATCCGACAAGGCGTGAGTATTGTACAATTTTATGAATTATTTTTTAATAATATTTTTATTAAGTCATCATGTTGTCTATAGATATTGTTTTTACTTCCAAATGTTCTATATTATCGAAGTGCTTAGTAATTATACGACTACATAAGTTTCAAGTTAGTTTTACGAATTTCTTGTAAAATATATGAATTTTTTTAGAAATTTTTTACTATGCTTACAAAAATTACAAAATTACAAAAATTGTAAAATATTTAACTAAAACTTTGTAAAACTAACTTGAAAATTATGTAGTTGTATAATTACTAACCACTTCGATAATATTCCCACAGATTTTTTCTGCGTGTACACACAACAAATAAACTAGTGTAAGAATATCGAAGTCAACTTTGTAATTTGTTTTTCTATAAGGTTGATAGATATTATAAAAGTCAAGTATAACTAACCGCAGACCACGAATTAACTACATATATCATTAATTTTGTAATATTACAAAGTTTCTTTTTGTTCATTATAAGTACTCTTGCATCCTAAAATAGTTCACTTTGTTCGTTGTCAACTTTTTTGTTGTAACTTTCTAAAGAAAAATATTAAAACTAACAAAGCACAAGTTAAACAAGATAACATAAGCTTGACATAATATTAATACGACAAGCACAATAGGGGTCGGTTTTTTCACATCTCATAAAAACAATATTTTTTAGAATAAAAAAAACTTCAAATTTTGAAATATGTTAATGAGATCAAGATATATTTTTATAGGTAGTCTTACTAGAACAACAACTACAACAAACAACTACAAATAATACAAAAACAACAGGGTTTTGACATTTCAAAATACTTAAGATACAGTCTTTGTACTGTCAAAACCATGTAAGAAATGTCAAAATCAGGTAAGAGGAAGATAAACAGCTGGGCTACTAAGCCTACCTTATAAATATATCTTGAATGAGATGTACAAAATGATTTTTTGTTTTATTGGATTTCTTCTTTTATCTATTTCTTGTCTGGAGCTGTGTGCCGTATAGCCACCAGTGGCATTATTACTTCTGCTACATTCCTATGGTTGGGAATTGTAAGTTAAGTAATTTATATTTATTTAATTTTTTGCATAAAAAGTGTTAATAAATTTATATTATTAAAAAAATTCGATAAAGGGAAAATTCCATGAAAAGGAAAGGGATTTAAAAATATTACATATAAAAATGGATAAAATGAATAAAATTAAACTGATTGATTTAATAAAATATAACAATTGAATTTCACATAAAAACAACATATGGAAAGTTTACAAAATTTCTAAAGTATAATTGTCAGTAGTTTTATTTCACAACTTTTTGCCGAAGCTTGTCGAAAAACTTTTCAAGTTCTATCCTATACAATTAACTTAGGTAACTTATACGCTATTTTTATATGATTTTACGCTTTTTATTTTTTGCGTGTATATTTACGTAGTAAATACAGAAGTTCCTTAACAAAGGATTGAGTTTTAGAATTCTTCAGCCAAGCACCTTAAAAATCCATGCGATTTTTAATGTTTCATACTTTGAGAAAGATATCTTTAAAAATTCAACATTAATAAGGAAGTCTTAAAATTAGATTCTGATTTTATAATAATTTTAATAATTCACAAGTATTTTTGAGAAACTCACAGTTTATATCGAGAATTTTACCTTTAGAAATCGACAATTCGATATGGGTACATTTAGAAAACCTCGGTTCTGTTACATAATTATTGAATTCAGTTACCTTTCACCGCAATTCTGTAAGAAAATTTTTGGAATATGGTTAATTTAAAATTGGATAGTTCATACATTTTTATACCCCCAGAAACTCTTGTTCGAATGGAATTTGAAAAGCCATGATTGAATTGAACACATTGGTGAATTTCTGGATTCTGGTACCTTGAAAAAATAATCCTACAAAACTGAGTAACTCTTGGATTCTGGATCTACTGAATTAATTGTGGGACCTATAGAAAGCTTATCTTGTATTAAATCATTTTTTGATTTGGAACACTTTTGGAACTCACGGCTTTAAGGGGAAATGCTTGATTTTAATACCTGATTTTAATAAATTTAGGGTTCTGATACCTTTGAAAAACTGCATCTGAATTACGAATACAAAACTGCTTCTGATCATTTAACGACGCCATAAAAAACCTAAAACTAAATAACTAAATATTTAACAGAGTCTTTTAAAAAGTTTAAACTACTTTTGAAGAGCCCCTAAACTATTGTTGTTGGTATTGTTAGATGCTGTTCCAGTTATGGAAGGAGTACTCAATTGTTGTCGAAAATTACATGCACCCAATGATTTACGTTCTTTAATGCGTTGCTGCAAGGCCTGTAACAGACCATGTTAAAACATCATGATTGGGTATCTTTTTAGCAAACAATAATCTCTTAACAGAATCATCGTAAGTTAACAAGGCCACCATATTTTGTAATAAGAAACCTTGGCAAAATTCTAATAGTTTGTTGGCATTATAAACCTAGAAAAAGTGAAATTTTAAATAAAATTAATTTATGTTAATGATTGGAAATCTGTTCATGCCACTTACCTTAGCATGTATATACATGGCCACTACATTATCAATATCTATCATATCGGAACATCTAGATTCTGTATAACGTAGGAGACACTCTAATTGAAAAAAGCTTGCTGCTGCCATTAGCTCTAAAACATCACCTTTGGAAACGTCCAAGCTACTGCAACCTCCACTGTATAAATATTGCATTACCAATTGAAATATATGATAGCGTATATCGTTGATTTGTACCGTGGGAGTGCTACCTTCACTTAATTTCGAGCTAAGCATATTTTGAAAACGCGATGAAGCGGTAACTAACACGATTTTGTGACCATAGAATATTTTCCCTTCAACCCTTTATAAGCAAAAGAAAGGTTAATTAAAATCTTGTATGTATTTCAAACTAAGAACTTCTTCGACTTCATCTTTAGCTTACCTAAATGTAACATCACTTAGCTCTGGATTATTAACAAATTTCGGATCTATACGAGAACTGTTTATTGGCTGCGAAACAGGTTCATTAATAGGTTTTATTTGTTGCCAGCCAAAACAAGTGGCAAATATATCAGCCAGCAACAGAGTTGTGCCTTCATTCTTGCTATAACGGAATATATTAAACAGCAAAGGCAAGCATTCGCTAACAAACTGAACACTATAGTCATCGGGACATACTTGTAGAAAGTCTTGCAGCAATTGATCAATAACGGCATCAAGACGTAACTCATGAGCAGCCGCCAAAGCATGCATCCAGCAGTGTAAAGTCCAAGGAACACCTAGTGTTCTAATTCAATCGTTAAGTCTAATTGAAAGGAAAAATGTTAGAAATTTTAAAGTATCATCTAGTGGAACTTAAATATTATGTTAACTCGTTTTTGGGTTTTGCTGGAATTTCGAAAAAGCAGGTTGAAATCAAATTTGGTTTAAATTTTATAAAAATTGTGTTATATTAGTCGTTCTCAATGCATTTAAATCCTTAAGCCGACCATTTTAAAAACTTACCCAAGTGATTGTTTTCAGCACTATGATACATGGCTTCTTGTAGACTTTTTATCTGTGTTTTATTTAAAGTATTCGCTATTTCACCATTTGCTAAACGATCTGCTATGGTAGTGGCCCTAGCACTCGGACAATCTCCTTCGGCCAGCATTTCTTCTAATGATAAAACATCCTTGGAACCTTGAGAAATCGGCGTTGATAAAAGTTTTCTTAGCACAGAACGTTGTCCATGTGCAGCTGCCACAGATATAGCACAATAACAACCACGCTGAGCTGAACCAGCAAAACTCATAGAGTCTTTTTGTTGTGTCGATAAAAAAGCATTGGCTCCATGCACCAGCAACAAGGAAACTACTTCAATATTACCAGAACCACAAGCTACTTGTAAAGGTGTTAGAGTATGTTTATCTTCACTTTGTCGAGCTCCTCCCTCAACTTTGCCACCACGCTCGAGAAGACATCTCAAAGCCAAATAGTTTGATCTGCTGGCTGCAAAGGTTACAGCTGTGAAATGTTGAGTATCAGGATGTATGGCAGGATAGTTGTTATTACCTATTGCTGGCACTTCTATATTTGGGTCACAACCAGCATCTAGCAAAGCTTGTATAACAACCTCATCATTTCTTATACTGGCTATCATCAAGGCCGACATACCAGCATGATTAAGAGTATCATAGCGCGTGGTGAGCGGTAATAAGTTTGACGCTTGAGCCAGTAATTCCGCTCTTCCTGTTAACATCAATTTAAAAGCTAAAGCAGTTGTCGCCCGTTTTCCCAACTCCGAGGTATCTTCACTTAAACTTATTGGTATGGGTGTAGCAGTGGCGACATGTGAAAAATGTGTCTTTTTTGCAGGAAGTTCTTCATCATGAGCTACCGCGCGCATTGGACAGTCAACACCAGGTAGTAATAATCTGGCTGCTTGCATTATATCATCTTTATCTATCATAACAGCATTACGATATTCAGCATGAGCTGAGGCTACTCTTAACCATTCCACTAAAGGCGGCAGCACAACATAAGCACGTTCATAACATAATTCTTGTACATTTTGATTACTATTAGCATTAGCGTTGTTAGCGCTACTACCGGCTCCTTGTTGTGCACCAAATTCACTATGCTCTAATTGAGAACAACGCATGAAATAGAAAAGAGCGGATAGAGCAGCATTTGATATAGCACAATGTTGAAATTTTTGTTGTGCTCTTAAAGTCAATTCCTTTAATTCACTAACACTACCCACACAGGTGGTAAGTAAACAGGGTTCTAAACTTATATTGCTGCTACCGGCTGATGAACCACTTTGATGAGTACCTGATCCCAAAGAAGATTGACTTGCCCAACGAGGCATTGTTAAAGCTCCAGAAGCTATACGTCCAGCATTCAGATGTGCAAATGGTTGTAACAAACCCCACATATCACCCGATATGGAGATGGCATGTTCCAGTGCAGCATGCAGTTAATTGTGATGTCGAGTCGGTAGGAAAACATTGTAGTAATAGTTCTTCCAGTAAATTTTCTAAGCCCGCACAAAGATATACCGCAGCATATTCATGAATAAATTTTCCTAGTCTAGAATCTGTCATCCAACGATGAAATCTTCCCACGGATAGTTGTATGCCAGCTCGAGAAGATTTACTTTGTTTTAAAGCACTATCTCCTGGTACGGCAAACATCGCTGCTGCTCTTAAACAAGCCTTGATACAAGAATCTGCCAATACCGGACATAGTACAATTTTAAATGCTCCAGCTACTTCTTGTTTGGAACATAAACCCAAATTTGATGACAAACGTTGTACTTCTCTGGATATACGTACTAAAGCTCGTTGTAATAAGTATCCCAAACGTGAGACAGCATCTGGGGAGACTCGTTCTGAATGTTCTTTACAACGACCATCACGTATAACTTTCATAATGCAGTGTTGACTCCAAGGAGGATGTTGTAGTTCTACCAAACGATTGTGAGAATCCACCCATACAAACTCATCAGCACTGGTGACATTTGTGTTGACCGTTTCCAAGGATGCATAACGTCCCAAACGTCTAGCTGGCTCTGAACTCTCAGAACCAGCACTTATACTGCTATAGGTACTTGTGCTTGTTTGGGATCTCATGGTTAGTTGTTGTATGGCCAATTTGATGTCTTCTAAACCATTACCACTCCAGGGAGCTTTAGCTGGAGTAGCACGATGTCGTGATCTCGGATGATTGGCAGTGGTGCGAGAACGTGTACTGCGATTTGTAACACCAGCAGCTAAACGATCTTCAGGTAAGGGACCCAATGCCACACCTCCTGGTGAAGAACTTCCATGACCACCAGTATCTGACATACTAGCATGTCCCGAGGATCTATTTTCATCCGAAGAACTATGACATTCTTGTACACGTTCCAAAGCCCGAAACTCATGATGATGTGTGCGTGTTGAATGATTGGGTTTGGTGGAATTAATTGGACTGTGTTGGAGTCCAGAATCAATGGGTATACCAATACTAGCTGAACTGAAATCTAGATTTGATTTATCGGAACTTTTAAGAGGCGTACTACTATGATGCTGCTGCTGGCTTAAATTACCACTTATCATGGGTGGTTGCGAACGAACAGGAGTACTTTGCACCGTTAGTCTAGCTGGTCCTGCAATTGCTCTTTGTGGTATGGGTTTTGTTATATGACCACTGTTGTTTGAAGCCACAGAAGAATTGAGTTTTGTTTGAACATTTTTAAAATATGATGAACCACCAGTGGTAATATTTATAGGAGTAGCGTTAGCAGTAGTACTTCCTCCGGAAGTTAATACAACAGGTCTTTGAGCAACTTCCTTGGGTACACGGGGAGCTGGTGTGGCAACAGCTGGATTTTGTATACGTCCTGAAGGTGTCGAAGCATTTAATGGCGATATATTGGCACTTATATGATTAGGTGTTATAGGCAGTCCAGAAGTATAGGAAAATGGAGCATTGCTTTGTTCTGGTCGTATATTACCAATTGGCCTAAAAACAAACACACAAACACACAAACAATAAAAATATTAATATCAAACAATAACCGTTAAATAATGTAAACAATAGTTTGACCCTACCTTATAACAGCTTACAGTAAAATACACGATATATTACAAATTAAGATAAATCTTCTTTTATCCAAAATATTCTTTTACTCTCTTCAATGCATTCTTATCCCAAACAAATTAAATTTAACGGTTATTCTAACACTCAATCAAAATGAAATTATGTCACTACTTTTTTTTGTTTGTGGCTTCTTTTCTGGCACGGGTAACTACTTGTGTTTAATCTAGTCTGGTATTTAAACAGACATATCTGCATTTGCATATGAATACAATACAAAAAAGAAAACAAAACTGTTAAGTTGATAACTATCTAAAAACATGCTCATTCATGAAATGGCACGATTAAATATATGCTTTGTCTATTATGTGAAAAGTATTAAAAGAAGATGCGGAGTTGTGGAAATAAATTATGCGAAAGTATGACACACTCAAAAAACTAAGTTAGTAGAAAATTAGTAAAACGTCTTGTTAATCAATTATACTATTTTTCAGCACCATTTTTGCTAAAATTATGTTTTCAGTTAAAATTTTAGTTGTACTTATTCAGCACTTAACTGTTTTGAACTAATGTTTTACTTATAGTTTACTAAAGTTTTACTAATTTATTTTGTTGAAAAAAAAACATTGTGCTGATAAGCACATCAATAATATGGACGACAACCAGATTGAAAAATATACTCGAAATAGATGTTGCGGCATATCAAGATGGAGAGGAAAATGCTACTAAAAAGTACCACTCCTGTAAGACACATAAAAAATCAACCATGGAAGATTTTTGTATCTATTTTTGTATATGTTTATCTTAAATTTTGTGTTGTCACCCACCCGCTTGTGAAAGTAATTGTCTATTAATTAAATTAAAAGACGAAATAAAGTATTAAAATTTAAAAAATATTAAAAGCGTATTTGTAAACTAAATGTTTTTCACAGGGTTGGCATTCAATAACTTTTAATAATAACGGTAGTTGGCTACCACAGTAACACTAAGACCGAAATGAAAATTTTCAAAAAGCTATTCCATAAAAGACATGTTTCTTCTTATTAAACCGGTTTTATTTTTCTATTTTACCTGTTTGATAATATAACACGATTTATATCGTTATTTTGTTGATTAAACAATCGGAATTGTAGTTTTATAACTCTCATATCGGCATTGAAGCGGGCGTGGCAGGCAACGGCCATTACAATGAAAAGGTAGTTTTTGCCAACCATGGTTTATAATGATTATTAATATATATAAATATTATTAATATAGTGGCCAAATTGACAATTTGGAATTGCAAACAAAAATACGTTCAGGTAGACATACTAAAGCAAAAGACAATTAAAGACAAAATACATCTTAGGTAATTTTTTATGTTTCCTTTTTCTTATTGTCATACAGTGGAGGTCGCATATAACGAACACCGGTTATAACGAATGATTTTTGTGGTCCCAACGCATTTACTAACACATATTATACAAAATAATACGGTTATAACAAACACCCTTTTATAGCGAAATTTTTATATAACGAACTAATTTTTTGGTCATTTTTGCGGATTTTCATACAAATGTTTACGCTTATAACTATACATTAAAAAATGGAATTTTTTTTTGAAAAATGTGCAATAAATTTTAAAAACTTCTTACTTGAAACTTCACTAACAAGAATTACAAACTGTGTGAAACGTAATTTAATTTAAGAATTGTAACAATTGGGAGAATTGGGAGAAACATTCTTGTAATTTTATTAGTTTTCTTAAAATGTTTACCACGCTTATAGCGAACTTCGCTTATAAAGAACTAAATTATGTATGTTTTTATTTTTTATTTAGTTTCTATAATTATCTAAGGCCTTTGTTTTACTTTGAAAGACAATTTTGTTTATGTTCCATATAATTATTTCTATATATTGTCAGATATTACATTAATTCATGTCGTCACTGTGGGAGTATGAACATTTTTGTATTTTGTAACTCATCGTAAATTATTTTTAAAAGAATCACAAAAAAAATGTTAAGGTTTTTCAGCATAAATTAACTAACGTATAATTTTTCTAGAAATTTTGTAAGTTTTTTCAGCAAAAAATTGTTAACTTTTAGCAAGGATTTTTTAATTTTTAATCAACTAAGTGTTAGCAGAACTTTTGCTGAATCTAAAAGATTTTGCTGACATTAGCAACTTTTTTGGCAAGCACCCTCCTGCCTAAAATTTTGCTGAGTTTACTAACTTTTTTTTTGAGTGTGCTAAAAAAATAATTATAATAAAATAAAATTTTTTGCTGAATTTACTAAATTTTTTATTTTTGGAGTGTGCAATGCTAAAAATTTTAAATAAAAGTGGAAACTGTTTTTAAAATACTTTAATTTATACTTAAATTTATAAATTTAATGTAACAATTAAAGCCAAAGATAGATTTTATATCTTAAAGTCGAATATAATTTTTGTATCATATATTAAAAATGTACCTACTCAATTGAACAATTATTCTTTGAATTTAGGAGTTTTTCAAAAAGTAATCATATTTTTGGTGTATTCATAGGAATATCTTTACGGGTTTTTAAATTTTTAGATGTCTGCTGTAACAGTACACATTTGTAATTTTTTTGCGGATTTGTGCTTATTGGCAACACATTTTTAAAAAAAAACTATTGTTAAAAATATATTTATAAAACTTTTTTGAACAAATCATGAACAAATACCATAGAAAATGTTGGAAACTAGATTAAGAATCAGGAAATAAAAATCTACAAAAATAAGTTTTTGGAAATCAGATAAAATTAAATTTCGCAACGAAATTAAAGTAACGAATGATGCGATACATATGTTCCGTAATTTATCTATGTCCTGTAGTAAATGCATAAGTTAATTCCAAATATTTTAATGTTTCTAAAAATTTAAAGGATTGTACCATGTTATATCAAACGTTTGACTTTCTGTTTCCAATACGATTCGGAAGAATTTGTACCAAAAGTTATGTATTTTTGACGTTATTGTAATTCTATTAGGCACTGATACCATATGTATCTAAGTGGTTTGTATGATCAGGTAGCTACACTATCCTCTGCTGCCAGAAAACAGGCAATCGACATTCTATTGTCGTGTCAAAATTAATGTTGTTTTAATCGAATGATTGTTATCACAACCAAAGAACTCGGTACAGCAACTCAGTCTGTTTTCTGGGTGTGTAAATGCAAATTACATTAGAAAACGTCGGTTGCTAAATATGCCTTTTATAAAAAAAAAACTTAAAATGGGACATATATCAACCATTGTTCGTCATAGGTTTAACAATAAACATTACAAAAATTCTAGCTGGATCCTATCGAAATTAGGATCAAAATTGGTTAGAATAAGTTCTTACACAGAAAAAATTAAAACTGAGTTTTAATTACAAAATTGATAATATCAATTAACAATTTTATTGATTTTGGACGTATCACGCTAATGATAGTATTAATTATTAAAAATTGTACACGAATAATTGAAACAAAATCCAATTAAAGTAATAATGATATAAATTAAAACTTTAATTGAGATTTAAAAAAAAAATTATATTGATGATATTGACGAAAAAAATATTTGAATGATAAATATTTGAATGATATTTGAATGATATCTCACACAATTTCAAAATTTTCTTAATCTTCTTTATTCTAGCGTAGTTAAAATTGCTGTGTTATGATACACAGGAAAATAATTATGCCCAAAAATTTTCAATTAAAGATTTGTTTGAAATAAAATTTGATTTCAATTAACATTTTAATTGATTCATTTAAAGAACTAAAAATTTCAATTCAATATTTAATGTTATTAAGTAAAAATTTAATTTAAAAAATAAGAACTAATTTAAAAATATTTGCATACTAGGGCGGGTCGATTTAAAAATCGCTCAACGTTCAAGGAAAATCGTATTCTAGGGATCAAAATAAGAAACTTTGCCGAAGGAACCATACCTCTAAAACGAATTCTGATGTCCCGACTTTTGACCCAAAGGGTCAAATTTTGAAAAAGCCTACTTTGATATTTCAGCAAGTAGGAGGAATCTCTCCAAGATTATTGGAGCTACTTCTTCTCCGGGAGACGCGCTAGCAGATTAATGTTGAAAGATGGCCTTTTTAGCCGTGTTTTTATATCAAAATGTACAAATCTCGGAATAGAGATATTTCAGAAAGTAGGAGGAGTCTTTCCAAGATTAGGATCTCTATTTCTTCTCCGGAAGATGCTCTAGCAGATGAATGTATAAATTATATTCGATTGCGTTGGATTCGATTGGGACACTCTAAATGGGTCAAAGTGGAATTTTTCAAAATTTGACCCTACGGGTCAAAAGTCGGGACATCAGAACTCGTTTTAGAGGTATGGTTCCTTCGGCAAAGTTTCTTATTTTGATCCCTAGAATACGATTTTCCTTGAACGTTGCGCGATTTGTTTGCCTCCATACAAATCGGCCCTGGCCTATTGCATACACTTTTAAGAAGCTTGTAATTACCATAATCTTTTTGCCTAAAGTGTACGGTAAAATAAAAAAATGGAAATTTGAGAATGTAGAATTCAGTAAAATATCTTGTAAGATATATGAAAGACTATATCAATAAAAAATTTTCTGCATTATTTTTTTTTTTGAATTTTTTTTACTTAATTTTTTAATTGATTAGATAAAAATTTTAATTGAGATTTTGAAATTTTTTTTATTGATTAATTAAAAGTTTAATTGAACCAAATAAGTTTTTAATTGTATTAGTATTAAAAATGTTTAAGTATTAAAAATGGAAGGTCAATTTTTCTACAGGTATATAATTACGCGCAAATTTTTAGAGTTGCCCTAAAGAGGTCAAATAGCGATATATTAAAAATGTTCGTATATCGGTACGGTTATCGGTAACGATGCGGAATAACTCGTTAACATATTTAAAAGCTAGCGGTATTTCATATGTCTCAAAATGATATTTTAAAAGTACATAAATCATCGATAATTCTGATTGGGGTCTCCAATAAATTATTAGGATTAACGTGGTTTTACTGTAACTGTATTTTTGTGACGGTATTTTAAGGTTAATGGAATTTAAAAGCAATTTAAAGGAAACAGATATTTAAAAAAAATTACATGCATATTGAAGGTTAACAAAATTTTAATTATTTCGATAACGGTACTTTAGGGGTAACGGTAATGGGTCAACAGGTTCAATATTAGTAACTGTATTTCAATTTAATTAAAATCCATTAATATTAAATAGAATAACTTCCCTTTTGATATGTCATTTAAAAATAATTATTTGTTACACTTGATTAAAGTTATACTTGAAACGTTATAAAATTACCGGGCTCTCCACTGTTGTACAAAACTCCAATCACAATTTTCACTATTAGCATCTCCATCAACACTGCCCTTATCATCATCATCATCATCGTAGTCATTATCACTGATATCCTTTGGTTTGCCCACCACAGCTTGGGTAGGCTTTGATACTTTATCCACTAAAGCTGTAGCGCACTGATAGTTGCCTTCAATTCTAATATTAATTACACCATTCTGTATACTTTCTATGTAAGGGGGTAATTCATCGTTCTTTGGCGCTAACATATCATTGACCTCATTTTGCAGCTGTTGGCTATTGCATTGTGGTGGTGGAGGAGTTGGTGGTTTTAATGCATTTTCCATCACCTGTTCTTCCTTCTCTTTAGTGGAATCATTTGAATATGATTTACCTCTATAAGCCAAAGAATCTCCAAAGTATATTACAACCTTGTGATTTGGCTTAGGCGGTGTTACCGGTTTATCTTTAGTTAAGATCGGTGAAGAGGGTGCTTGTGTTACCGGTGTTGGTGAGGGTGTATTTGTTTGACGTTTACAAAAATCATATATGTGGCCCAAATCGCGTTGTTGACACATTTCACTACATTTTAAAGATTGTGGTTGAAATGTTTTAAGCGAACTGGAACCACGTCTTCGTAATATAAAATTTTCATTAAGACGTCCAAATATTGAGGTCGAAGGAGGGCGAGGTGCTGGTTTTTTAGGTATTTTAATAGGTTTGAATCCTCTTAATTCTCGACATAAGCTGCAATTACAATCTTTGGTGCAATACATGGTTGAACGATTTTTTTAAAATATCCAATAGCTTTGGTTTACTTATATGGTAGACATTTTTAAATTTAGTTTAGTAATTCACATTTTTTTAATTTTTTTTTATGTTTTTTGTACTTTTAACGAATTAATTATAGCTTTTTTATAAAACATTTTTTTTGTATTTTATATATGGTGAGAAAAAAAATTTTTTTTTTTTTATTTTTCGTTTATTTGGATACACAATTTTCAAATTACGTTCCATTCATTAATTTTGATTATTACAAAATTTCCTGTAGACACACTTCACTAGTGACCAAACGTTTAATAGACTTTAAATGAGCATAATAAAAAAAACTTGAAAAAATCACAATTATTTTTTTTTTGCTTTTGGTGAAAAAGTTTAAGCACATTTTTCGTTTGAAATTTGTTTGTTTGTATTTAAATTTTTTGGTTTAATCGCAACTTTTAGAGGGGTTTGCATTTAGTTTTCCATTTTAAATTTCCCCTCATTTTCATGACAACCGTTCATGACCAGCAGCAAAATGAAACTGAAACTTGTTTAAGGTTTACAAGAGCTTGGTTTTTGATCTAGCGGTAACATAGTCTATATGCTATTAAAGCTAAGAAAACTCAGCAGCAGCTGCGCCGTATACTACTAGGCGTTTCAAATTCAATTCATCCATGAGCTTTGTATGAGTGTGTATGTGTTTGTATGTGAATGACTGTTTACCTTGTCACTATGGGTCAAAATTCCAAAATTCTTAAAATTTATAATTCAATATAATTTTACAAAAATTTTGTATATTTACAAAATTGTAACTGAAAATTGTAAATTTTAATAATCAAACTTTATTTACTTAATTTTACACTCAAAATAATAAGCCACTACCAAAATGAAAACAACAGCTGTTAATAAAAACGAACTTATTTTTTAATAAACGGCCTTGGTAGTGCATAGTTATCTTGAAAAAAAGTTTTTTTTTATATTTGCTAACTGTTTTTGCTACAATTAAAAAAAGTTGAAATGAAAAAATTAGGTGAAAGAAATTCTTAAGTGGAAAAAAGCTTTTGTGTTAATAAAAATTATTGATCTAGTTGCAATTTTTGGAGGTAAAAAAAAAGGTTTTTGGAGTAAAAAATATTCGAATTAAGGTCATTTAATAATATTAGAAACGAGTTTGTTTAAATTTTTAATATTTATTTTTTCTTTGATTCAATAGGTTTGTTTTCTTACTTCTTGGGTAAAGTTCGGTAAAATGAGAGTTAACAAAAAATATTATCACAAAAAGAAAAAACCCACAAAACTACGCGAACGATAAAACCATATTTCTAGCCCAAAAACTACATAATATCCATCTTGGTGCTTTTTCCACAAAATGTTTTCTTATTTGCGATTTTCATGACAAATTATGCGGGGTTTGGCCAAAAAAAGTTGCCAACAGTGCACCTATTTGTAAATAAACAACAGCTGGTAACACAGCTGATGCTATAACAGCTGATAAAAGCAATTTACTCAAACTTACACGAAAAAAAGTATGGGCTTCTTCGTACAAGAAGAAGAATATCACTTTCTCTTGACCGTTCTCATTTACCAAACTTTTGAGTACACGAACGTTTTTTGGTAAAATTGTGATCCCGCGGGAACATAATTGTTTTTGTTGTGTTATTTATTATTTAAAAATTTCTTAAAAATTACCTACAAGGTAAGTCGAAATATTGAACCGAAAAATAAATAATAAAAATTTAAACACTCTCCTTACAGAAAAAAAAAACTGGGGGAATATTATCGAAGTGCTTAGTTAGTATACAACTACATAAGTTTCACTAATCCGCGTGTCATTTTCAATTTTATTAAATGACCTTATGCCGAATTAATAAAAATTACTTAACAATATATTTAGTTAGAATATCAAGTAAAAAATCTAATATGATATTGTCATATTAGATTTTATTTGTTGCTTTTTAAAAATGTTGAGCATGTTCATGATAGACAATACAATTGTCTACAGCTGACAAGATTAACTTTAAGAGAATTTTTTCTGCTTTAGCCTCATTTTCACAATGTCCCGTTAGCTACTAACTGGGACTTTAACTGACAGATTTGTTGTTTTTTTGCCGTATAAATTTTGAATTTAGTTGTTTGTCTTAACTATAAAAAACGTATTATAAATTTAAACATTTTAAATATAAATTTAACAAAATTTCAAAAATAAGTTGGCTTCTCGTGACCGAGTTTTACAAATTCTTTCGTATATATATATATATATATATATATTTATTAAATCCAGAAAAGCAGCAAAATTTCGAGATTTTTTTTGTATAGTTTTACTTAAAAAATTTTTGAAAGTTCCATTAAATCCAGAATTTTTTGCTAAGAAAATGAATTTCTAGTCCATAGTACCACGTTAAGCCTTTGAATCTTAAACTAAAGTGTGAGTTTTTGTTTCGCAAATACAAAGCAGTCATCATAGTTATACACACAAAGAAAACAATGAAAAAAAAATAATGCAAAATGCAAATTTTTTTGAACAATTTCCACTTTTGCCGCAAATATCTATGAGAAGTATATTTTGAAGAAAATTTTGCAAGACAACTGTATTTTTTTGTATAAACTGAGAAAGAAAAATTATATTATAAACAAATTGCCGTTTTTTTTTATTGATTTATAAAAGAAATACGCAGCTTTATAGTTGAAATTGAAATAAAACTCGTGCATATTATTTATGCATTTTAAGCACAATTCGTATTATTTTAGAATACGAAATTTTCTCTGAACCCATATATTCTTTTTAATTATTATGAACAGTTCAAATTATTTATGTTTTTCTCTCATGTAACATGCAATTTGCAAGTAATTCTTTTTTTTTTAGAAAACAACAATAGCAAAAAAAAAATCTGAGACTTGGAAGTTGTTACTCCCCTTTTGTTAAACCTATTGTTGTTGTTTACTTCCCGGTATTAAAATCTAATCTAGACAGACATCCAGTCATTTACAGTAGTAGACACTGTGTTCTTATTTCAAGCAAAAAAGTCAATCTAATGAGTTAAAGGCACGCAGTCTAAACATCGTGTTATAGCATAAATTTAAATGTTTAACATAAATATGCTTATTAGGGTGCAACTTATTTGCAAAAACCAATTTTTTATTTGTTTTATAGATTTCGTGCACACAGCTGTTTTATCTTTGCAATATTTTTTTTTTTAACATTTTTAATATTATTTTTATTTGTTTAGTGGTTTTAATGATTTGTTTAGTTAAGCTCGTTTTTTTAATTTTGGAAACTAGTTCATTTTTTAAACTTTCTTAATTTTTTAATTCCGTTTTGAACATTTTTCAATTCTACTTATCACGTTTGTTAAATTAAATATTTGCACGTTTTGTTATTTAAATTTTTTAAATTTTGTGTTTCCGGCATTTTAAAATGATAAATTATTTTATTTTAAACAATTGATAACTAATTTTTCTTTTTATTTTAAATAAAATTTTGATAACTTAATTTATATTATATGAACTTTTATTATAACTTTCTAGATTTTATTTTATTTTTTAATTTGTTTATTGTAGCTTCTGCTTTAAATTAAAGTTTTATTATTTTAAAAACAATTTTATATTTAAATTTACTTTTAATTTCGTAATATTTGGTTAACTAATCAATTATTAAATCCATTTTGGCTATTATTTTTGTTAAAGTTTTCCTATTTAGGTAAAAATATAAAAACAACGTACAAAAGAATCAATTGACTCCAGAAGATCTATCCCGTGACCGGTTAACCGAGGGCATATCACTGCATTTCAACTTAATAGTTGTTTAGATGTTAACGTTTTTACATTTTTCATTTTTTTCTTCTTTTGATTTCTTGTTGTGTTGTGTTGGTTTAGTTTTATCTTTGTCTTTTGTATTGGCAGACACACGAAAAAATATATGTTTGCTGTTAGCCAGCCAACACGTCTCTCCTGGAGCCTGGTCCCTTTCTCTGTAGGGTTCTACTGGTTAAAATTTATAGTTGGTTTTCCAAAATTGTGGGCGTTGTGGTGTAATGGTTAGCGCGTTGGACTGTTACACAGATGGTCCCGGGTTCGATTCCCGATGACGACAACATCAATTTAGAAAAATAATATGTATGAGTTTTCTATCACTTATATGTATCGCTGCGCCCACCTTCGGTGTTCCCATAGCACTTAACCCCACCGAAGTCAAATAATGAATCAGGGATATGAAACAAAAAGTTTCAATAAATTCGCCAACTCTACATCAGGTGGCGACCAACAACTGTTCTAAGACTTATCATCTCGCGCAATTACAGTGTTGCCATGTTTGAAGGCCTTCATCTTTCACCACCTTTCATCTCTCAACTATCACCTTTCCAAAGAAAGCAACACATTAATTAATAGGAAGAATTTGCTGAGTGCTGCTTCTCTTTTAAAAAAAAAAGTATGTTATATTAAAAAAGTGTTTTTTATTAAAAAAAAAAACGTTTTTTTTTAAAAAATCACCTTTTATGAAAAAGGTACCTTTACTTATAACCAGGGCTGTGACTTTCATGCAAATGCATGTTTGTCGTCAGTAGTGGAATCAAAGAATTTGCAAAAAAAAATGGCATTGATGTGTTATTGCATATTTTGTTATAAATGCATATTTTTGCTTTTGAAATTTTTATGATTTTTACTGTTTGTTTTAGCGTATTTTGCGTTTCACTGAATATTTTCTAGAATTTGAATTAAGATTTGGAGCATATTTTTAGGTTTTTAGTGGATATTTTAAGCGCATATTTTGTATTTTTTACTGCATATTTTCGATTAATTATGGCATGAAAGTCGCTACCCTGTAAACAACGAACATTTATTAAAAATTATAACTCAAATTTTAAATATTTTATATCTCCATAAGTACCTGATAACTTAAATATTGATGGTAATAAGTTGATACCTATTAACTACCAATTTTATATTTAATATGAAGTTTAAAAAATCTGTAGCTTAAAGTTTATTTTATGACCACAAAAATAACAAAATTGGCAATTGTTTTTTTTAGTTTTCATCAACAATTTTTTTTTTTTCATGTTACTCGTAAATGCAAATTTAATTAACTTGAAACAAAGCTTTCTTTATTATAATTTTCTATTGTTTTTCTTAACAAAATTTTTCAAACAAGTGACACTTTCATTATCATTTTCGGAATTTATTTCTGACAGTAACTATTTTGAAAATGATAAAGTTAATTATAAGGTCTCTTACCAACGCCTTTTATTTCACTTACACTTTTCATTGTTGCTTGTGTTGTGCAACAATAAAATCTAAAAAAAAGAGGCGCACGTCTAGTCGGTTTATTGTTTTTGTTTTACACCAACATCATAATGTTATTGCCACCTGATATTAACTAATTTACCACAAAAATATTGTTATTATCAACCGAAAAAAGTTACTTGCTATTGTTAAAGTTTTCAAAAAAAATTTTCACGCAAAAATTACATTAAAAATTTCTAATATTAGAGTACCTTTCATGTTTTTATTATCGTTGTATGCATGGCTATAAGTATGTATAAAAGATACGTTTTTTCACATCATCAAAATAAAACAAAAAATTAAAAATATATATAATTGCATTCGCATTTGTTTTCCTGAACACAATGTTGTGTATTTTTTGACTAGTAGTCTGCTATAAATTTTTTATATATTTTGGTTGTATAATAAATTAATTATTATTTCTTTTCATAATTGCCTGAAAATGAAACACAAAACAATATATCTAAGGAAAAAAAAACAACATCCAAGAAAAGAAAGTATGCATTAAATTAAAGTTTTCCGTCTTTTAAGGTATTTTATGAAAATTGATGATGGCAAGTGAAGGTGGGTCTTTAAAGAGAATAGAAAAAAATTAAACAAATAAAAAACATATAAATTTTTTTTAGCTTGAAATGAAATTATAAATGATGATGAGCTTCATTTGTTATCTAACAAGGGAGGTAGCCCGACCCGAACTTACAGATTTTAATGATCTTTGGATATGTTGCAAAGGAGCACAAAAAAGAGATTATGTACTTTTTTTAGCTGCCCAATCTTACGTTTAAGGGATAACAATTGGGATTAAAAATTAATTTGTTTAAACTAGTCATTAATTTACAAAAACTAGATTTATTTGTACACAGGGTTAAGAAAACTAACATTGCACATATTGCTTATATAGAGGACCCAGAGTTGCCATATTTTTAAATTATTTAAAATATAATATAAAAAGGCTTTTCGGGACCGAATGGTTTCAAATATAGGAAAAAGCCCAGACACCCCCTCGTTTAAATTAAATAGGCATTACTATTCATTACTTTTTAGCTTAATACAACTGCAATTTCTTAATACAACGCCATATTTAATGTTGCTCAAAACACATTTTTTATAATAATAAAATACTTGAAAGTCTTTAGTCATCATTTTTACACCAATGAATGTGTCTTCAAAAACCTTATATTTGATACCAAATTTGTTTATTGTTACATTGAAGAGAACAAAATAAAACGAAATAAAACGAAAAAAACGTAAACGTAAACGTGGGCGTTGTGGTGTAATGGTTAGCGCGTTGGACTGTTACACAGATGGTCCCGGGTTCGATTCCCGGAGACGACAACATCAATTTATAAAAATAATATGTATGAGTTTTCTATCACTTATATGTATCGCTGCGCCCACCTTCGGTGTTCCCATAGCACTTAACCCCACCGAAGTAAAATAGTGAATCAGAGCTATGAAACAAAAAGCTTCAATAAATTCGCCAACTCTACATCAGGTGGCGAGCAACAACTGTTCTAAGACTTATCATCTTGCGCAATTACACTGTTGTCATGTTTGAAGCCCTTCATCGTTCACCACCTTTCATCTCTCCACTACCCCCTTTCCAAAGAAAGCAACACATTAATTAATAGGAAGAATTTCCTGAGTGTTGCTTCTCTTTAAAAAAAAAAAAAAAAAAAAAAAAAATGGTAATTTTTACCCCAATTAATAACGCCTAAACATGAGAATGGGCAGCTAAAAAAAACACGAGTCTTTTAAATTTGTATTTGCTACAACCTATCCGAAGTTCATTAAGATCTGCCGGTCGAGTCGGGATACCTTCCTTGTCAGACTAGACATTATGAAAGGGGAGTAGTGTTTTTTTTTTTGTTAATAATATATAACAAACAAAATTGTGTTATGTTATTGTTTTTTTCACTTCTTCTATAAAGTATATAATCAAATTGAGCGGAAAAAATAAAGATAATTTGTCATTTTTATATCTATAATATGTTTGAAGTTTGTGTCTTAAGTCTTTTGGTTTTTGAACAAATTTTCAAAGTTTGTTCTTTTGTTAGTGTTAATCAATAATTGAAGTACCTTTACAATTTCTTTGGAATTTTTTTTATTATTATTTTTCCTTCAATCACCTTTATCTTATAAAGAAACTTGTTTTAACTACATTGTTTAATAGTTTTTATGTTTATTTGAGAAAAACAAAAATTGTCGTTTGTTGTTAACCATGATTTCAACAGAAATCAAATGTCATTTGAATTGTTTGTAGTAAGGAAATACTATACACTTACATTTTTTTATGATTATTTGGCTAGAATTCTTTTCAAGTTGTAAAATATAAAAGTCATGGTATTTCTATATGTTTTGTTGTCGCTTAAAGGCACATGACACAGCATGCGTAAGATTACAAGAAAAATTCTTAAAAAAATAATAAAATTTAAATTGTTTAAATATAATAAAAATAGATAAAGAAAGAATTCAATAATCATATGTATGTGTATTGAACATAAGTATTAGCGTGTCCATACACAGAGAGTATTTTCCTGGACGAATGGAATTTTTCACTAAACTAATGAAATTTTCTTCACAAAAGGAAACTTTCTTAAACTTTATGAAAAATCTTCATAATTTGAATGAAACTATTTTCAATACAACTTTTCCATTAAGCGTGTAAATTTTTTAATAAACAAAATTAAATTGTTTATAAAATAACAAAAAGTTTCAATAGACGAATTCCATTAAGACTTCTTAGATCTAATGCCAAAATACATTGATATCATGCAGATATATCTATCAGTGTAAGTTGAATTTTATTAAAATAGGAATACTTTATTGCTAATAAAAGAAGTGGCAAAAAATTAGTAGATTCAGCAAAAGTTTTGCTAAATTTTAAAAATTATAATATCCTTGCTAAAAGTTAATAAAATATTTGGTGAATATTAGCAGACTGAAAAAAACTCAAACAATTTGTAGAAAAATTATACTTTAGTTAATTTATTTGCTGAAAATCTTGAAAATTGTTTGTGATTCTTTTAAAAGTATTACACAATACTCCTACATTGACGACATGAATTAATTTAATATTTGAAAATATACAGAAATAATATTTGAAAATATACTAACTGGTGGCATTTTTTAAAGAAGAAAAATGCAGTAGTATAGTAAATATAGAAACGAAACAAAAATTAACAAAAAACAATTGCAATTAGAAAAAGGAAACATATAGAATAACATAAGATGTAGGGGCATGTCTTTCGCTTTAGTCTGTATATCTGAACATATATTTGTTTGCAATTTGACCACACTACATTAATAAACACTATAAACATTAAGTTTACGAATACGCATTTAATCTTTATCAAATTTAATTATTTTATTTTGCCTTTAATTTAATTATTAGACAATTACTTTGACAAGCCGGGTGATAACACAAAATTGGTGGCGTCATTCCTAAATGGATGATTTTTATATGTCTTACAAGAGTTGTACTTTTTAGTATATTTTTTTCTCATATCTACTTCATCTTAACATGTCGCGACATCTACTTCATTCAGCGTATATCTTTCAGTCTGGTTGTCGTCCACACTATTAATGTACTTATCTGCACAATATTTTTAGTAAAAAAAATTAGTAAAACATTAGTAAAATATTAGTAAAACATTAGTTCAAAACAGTTAAGTGCTGAATAAATATTACTAAAATTTTAGCTAAAAACACAATTTCAGAAAAAAATTTGCTGAAAAATGGTATACTTGAATTACAAGATGTTTTACTAACTTTTCTACTAACTTATTTTTTTGAGTGTAGTAACGTCCCAATAAAACCTTATTATTATTAATTAATGGAATTTTTCATGAAGAATTATATATTCGCGCTTATTTCCCCTTCTCAACAAAAATTTTTCGCCAAAAATAAATAAAAGAAAATTATCTAGAATTTGTTTTTTTGTAATTTAAATAAAAATATCTAAAAATCGTAGGATAAAGAGTTCATAGAAATTATTCTAATTTCATGTAGAGTTTTGTGCAATTTGTGTAAAATCTTCACCCGTTCAGAAACTCCATCATGTCAAAATGTTTAAATTAAGCTCAAAATTATTCCGCTAGGGGACTCTCTGAAGTGCAAACATCAATGAAGAATTTCGTTATACACAAGAACTTCAATTAAAAATTATGAAATTTTTATTCAAAAATTTCATAATTTTATAAAAAAAATTCATCTTTTTATAAATTAAAAACATTTTCTTTAGAGCTATGAAATTGTTTAAAAAACTTAACTTTTTTATTTTTTCAAGTATTCAACATATTTTATAGTGCTTTATTAATTCATTGTGCACTGATATAATTATCTGCAAGATTTTTAATTTTGCATATAAAATCAATGAATTGCACTAGAATTGAAACTTTTCATCAGTTTTTCATAAAATTGTATGAAAAATATAATTTTCTTTGTTAAAAGTTTTATATATTCAATGAAGAAGTATCATTAAAAAACTGATTTCATGAAAAGTATGAAGTTTTATTTTATTAATTTTAAGACAATTTTCGTTTATTTTGTGAATTTCATTATTTTTTGTCCAACAAAAATCTCTATGTGTAGCCTTTTACTAATTTTGGACTTCTAAATAGTGTAGAAATTTATTAATTTTGAACTTCTATGAAATTGTTACATAAATTATATGAACAGTTTTATTGACTTGATTCCAATGCATTTTTTCAAGACTTTCATTGGGAGTTTTCTTAATTCAATGAAACTTCTTAATGTTATAGAATTATGTGAAACTGTTTTATAAATTCCCTTAACGATTCTTTGTTTAAATGATTTATTAGTTTTAGTTTTACAAAGATTTTTATTAATTCTACAAAGCATTTCATAAACATGGACTTAAATGTAACGTATTTCATATATTCTATGAAAAGTTTCTATGGACGAGTTCCAGTGACAATTTTCATTTAAATACTGAAGAAATTCGTTAGTAAAACGAAGATAATTCTCTCAGTGTATATCTATGTTTTAAAGGTTTTTCTTAAAAAATTCGCATCCACGAAAGTTCAGTCAAACATAAGAATATTGTCACAATTCGGAAAGAAATGGAATTGAACGGGAAGTAATTAGAACAAGAAGAACGAAATGAAACGGGAAACGACTGGATATAAAATGAAATGGAACGGGGAAGTAATGAAATTGAAACATGTAAAACTTTTATATAGTTAGAGGATTTGAGCAGTTACGTATTATCAGGGCTATGAAACAAAAAGCTTCAATAAATTCACCAACTCTACATCAGGTGTCGAGCAACAACTGTTCTAAGAATTATCATCGCGCGCAATTACAGTGTTGCCATGTTTGAAGCCCTTCATCTTTCACCACCTTTCATCACTCCACTATCCCCTTTCCAAAGAAAGCAACACATTAATTAATAGGAAGAATTTCCTGAGTGTTGCTTCTCTTTAAAAAAAAAAAAAAACAGTAAATGTTAACCGTTCATTTGTGATTTTCGCTCATTCTGTGCAGATTTTTTAAACAAACCATTAAAATATATACTATATAACCCAATTGAAAAAAATTGTTGAACATACATATGAACTAAACGAACGAACTAGTTCGTAGTAAGCACAGATTTAAATTTCGTGTTATTTTTTTTCTTGGTCCAAATCGATTCATTAATTTTTTTTTATAAACACTTTTAAATTTAACAAATATTTGTACAAATTTGATTCGCTGCTACTACATTAAAAAGCCCCCCTAAGGTACACAGCATAAAAATTTGACAAGCAACTAAAAAAGCGTGAAATAAGCGCATTAAATACTCTAAATCTGATAAAAAAAAATAAAACTTTTAACTCTAAACATAAAACACTAACAATAAGTAGTAAGTTATAAAGACAATGAATGCAACAGCCGTCAAAGTTCAGGTTGAAATTTTACAATACCAAATTGTGAACAACATTTAATTGAAATTTTAAGGGAATTAAATAAAACAACCTTAAAATTCAAGCACCAACTGCTTACAGAAAAAAAAAACAATGGAATAACTTTTGATATTAAAAACAAAACAACTCCCACACTTTCTCGCTTGATTAACAATAATGTAATGTAAATATTTCAAGTACATACAAGGCATACAACCAACTTTTGTAATTTATATATAAGGTAAATAGAAGATGAAACATCTGGATTGTTTGGATGTTAATCTGAATAAAACTATGGAATGGTAAGTTTGAAGCATAGATAGACCACAAGATAGTCTCGCTTTAATAACAAATTGTCCAATAAGCTTTTGTTAAATAATAACCACATTATAGTGTGGTTGATGTTTTAAGATCATTGAAAGTGTTCATGCTAATTATTTATAGTCATACATACAAAGTTCCAAGTTTTTACGTACTTATGTGCATTAGAGTTGTTCAAAACAACAACAAAAATACAAATTTTGAAATGAGCAACTCCGAAAAGTTGTACATAATCAAGAGAATTGTGGGAAACAAATTTTAATCGGTTGACGTTTCATTCATCCGCAAATCGATCAAAGTTTCGGTTTTTTTAAACACATTTAGGAATTTAAAAATGTTTTAAGTTTCTAAAAAAGTTTTTATATTATTATTTTTTTTTTTGGTCCACTCTAATAGTATATAGTATGTAGTGGATGTTTATATGTTTACCTAATATATGTTTGAGATTTCTTTAATCTTTGTTATTCATACTGTTTTATGTTATTCATTTGGCAAATGCCAAGTTGAAATTACATTCAATTCTCACACTTTGACATGAAGATGATAATAATGACTCTGAAGATAAAATTTAAATTATTCAAAAAGATTTTTATTTATTTTTTAAAAAGTTTATTGGCCTTTTCATGCAAAAATGTTATATTTAAGACGGCTGTATGACTGTTCAAGTAGAGATTTGTATAATAATTGTCAATTTAATTTATTTTGGTAATTTCCCTTTTTGATGAGAAGTAAAACCAATATTCAAAACTGGGTATTTTAAAATCAGGCTTTGAGATTCCATAAGATAATACAATAAGATAAGCGATATTATAAAAGAAAAAAATCCTTACGTGATAATTATACGAACTGTTACATATCGGTACTATTGTATATAAATTGAATTATGACTTTATTAAGGCATTATCATAAGAGCGGAATTTTTTCATCTTGAGCAATAATATTTGGGTTTTTATAATTCATTGTAAATTGCAGAAAATCAACAAAAAGGCATACAAAAAACATTAAATTCTTTGATGAAAAACTAATAAAAAATTTTGGCATTCAAGGCTAAAACATAATTGTCTTAAAAGACTTAAGTCAGGTATTGGTATGAAACGAAAATTTAATTTTCTTAGATTTAAATAATTGTATTTTCAAATTTTCGTTTCATACCAACACCAAACTTAAGCCACTTTAGCCAATTATCTTTCAGGCTTTATTCTTCAGAAAAATCTTAGGAGTCTTAGTAGTATAAGAAAAAGTGCTAGAAAATTTTAGAATTTCAGAATTTTTCTATTACAGTGATTATCATAAACCAAGGGGGGGTTTCTACAAAATACGCCTCCATAAGGAGTAGAGGACGGCTCTCATAATCTATTGAATTTTTTGTATGTATACAAAAGCAACGATATTTCTATTGAGGGAGTTAAAATGTGACTCTTTGATCAGTTATGAACAAGAAGAACGACAATGAAACGGGGAAACGACTGGATATAAAATGGAATGGAACGGGGAAGTAATGAAATTGAAACATGTAAACTTTTATATAGTTAAAGGATTTGGAGCAGTTATTTGTTAGTTATTTCTCAAATGTTTATTTTTATTGTACGAACTGAATACATCTCACAAACAACTGAGCAAACGCATAATTATTTTCTATTATAAAAAAGGTAAATTTATCTTTATAGAAAAAATAGTGGATTAAGTAGTTTTCCTATAATAAATATGTTAAAGTTTGTCATACTTATAAATAATATAGTGCTTTAAAAAAATTTTTTTTTTACTATCATTGTAATATTTTCTTCAAAGTATTTTTTTTTTTGTAAACAATTTTGACAAAAAAAAAAGTTTATAGGGGGCGGGGTAGTTTGTTATTACTCCAGCACATTTAATAACTAGTACGTATAGTCATTTAAGCCTTAAAAGTGCAGGGTGTTAGATAGATACCACAATCTAAAGTAACACAAAATAAAAATAATATTAAACAATGAACAATAAGCAAGCCTAATCAAAAAGCATAAATATATTTTTTTAAAGGCCAAATACAATTGTTATACACTGAGTAAATTTTCCTTCATAGTATTAATGAATCGATTTCATTAAAACGGATTCATTGATTTAAATGAATAATTTCATTAACTGAATGAAAATTCATTAATGTTGATAATTTCGTCAATAATTTTTTTATGGCTTTTTCATAATTTCATAAAAAAAAATCATTAATTTAATGGAAATTTGTTCGAATTTTTTCCCATAAAAATTTCATTTGCAATATGCATAAAAAATAGTTTATTGCAATTTTGTGATTTTTTTCCTTATTACTATATTTTTGATTTAAAAAATAATCACTGAAGTTAAAACGCCTCATATTACAAATGACATACATTTTTTTGTTAACCATAATTATCGAAAACTTTGAAATAAATTAATTTGAGGCGTCTCAAGCCGTTTAGTGTATAAAGTGTTAATGTAAAAAAATTCTTAAAAAAAATGTTTTTAAGTCGACATAAGTGCTTTTGTAAAAGTCTACAGTTTTTTTCATTTATTTTCTAATTTAAACATACAGCTTTTATAATGTTTATGCTAGATTTAATGAAAAATTTTCATTTGTTGATTCATTAAAATTGATTCAAAAAACATTTCTTTGGTGACTTTTTTATGAAAAAATTCATTGTATTAATGAAGGAATTCATTAATGCTACGCAGAAATTTCTATCAGTGTAGTAGTATGTTTGTATGCATACTAGTTAATATTATTGCTCTACATTGAGTTTGTTTTCTTGTTAATTTTATTGAAATTGAAATTTAAAAAACCATTAGACAACAATTGTGTGTGTTAGTTTTATGTTTGCCTTTTTTGTTGTTGTAAACCTACAATAGCCATATTACATATGTATGTATGTATACATTACAAGCAAATGTATTCATTCATATGTGCCTATTATTACATAAGCACAAGTATAGTGGCATAAATTAATAATTGTAATGTAATATAGAAAAACAAAAGACTTAAGAAACAAGCGTAAAATAAATGACCAGTTTCATTCAAGTATGCAAAGCATTCAAATATGTTGGACTTTTTTATATTTAACAATAGTTTTATTTTTAAAAATATTTTCCACCATTTAGCTTGACCTTTAGTTAATACGTTTAATTTTTTCTATTCTTAAATATTCAAAAAAAGTATATTGTCCTGTCAAACCTCTTTATAAAAAACTCATTTGTAAGTCACATCTAGGGTTGTCAAAACCGGTTTCCGAATTATTCGATAAACCGGTCTATTTTTAAAAATGGCGGTTTTCGAGTTATTTGAGAAACCAGATTTTTCATCTCAAGTAATTGGGCATTTTCGAATTTTTTAACGTGAAAATTTCAGAGAAATAAACTTTTTTTTTAATAATTCGGAAATAAAAAAAACCTAAGAAGACAAATTAGCTTTGTTCCTTTTTTGCTTTTTACCAATTTCGGGTTTTTTTACCTATTTCCGTGTTTTTTTTTTAATTTCTGATTTTAAGCTTAAAAACCTTTATCTTAAGACTTCTAAGCACTAAATTTCTTTTTAAGATCATTTTAACTTAAAACATTTGGTTACTTATAAACTATTATGTTTTCTATTAAGTTACATTTTTTTAGAAAGGTTTTGTTTTTCCAAATTTGATGAGAGCGATTGAATTTTCTTTATCTTTTTAATCACAATTTATCTTTTATTTCATATTTCGGCATTTAATCCACATCCGAGGGTGGCCCCGGTAGAAGACCCTCCATGTTGGCCAAATATCTTTTTACTACTTTAGATTTGCTCAAAATAAGTTTAGTCGAAAAATTCTAAAATTATCACTATCTTTTAAATTTAAATAAGTTCTATTTATTGCCCTTAAAACCAACTCTTGTGTGAAAAATAACTAGATTACGGAGAAAAAATTGTTAAATGCTCTAAAACCGTAAAATTATACTAAAGCATAATATTTAATTGTAAATTGTTAATAATAAAGTTTTAACACGATTTTATGATAGTACTCTGTAAATTTAAATGTTTTCTACTTTTAAAATATTTTCAATAAGTTTTACAAAGTAAAAAATACGTGTCATAAATAAAATTTTTTTACAAATTTAAAATCATAAAATATTAAAGCACAATTGTTTATGAAATTGGGGAAAAATGTAATGATTAAATCTTCCGGATATATACAATCTATAATTTTTTATGGCTAGATGAAAATAAAATGGCTAAATGATCCGCAAGGATTTGTTTTCCACGCTGTTATTGTCAATTTTTTTATATTTTATGATTATTTTCAGAAAGGATATAAAAAAAATTTACAAACCGATTTAAAAAAAAAACGGGATTTTAATTAAAAAAAAACCGAACACATTTTTAAAAACCGGTGGTTTTAGGAAATGCGTTTTTTTAAGTATTCGACAACCGGTTTTTCCAAAAACTCAAATATTGACAACTCTAGTGACATCTTAATATAAATATTTACACGCTAACAATTATGTTAATTTTTTATAATTATCATGAGTTATTGCTACTATCATAACTTTTATTTATCTGTTTTTATTTTTTATTTTTTCGTTTTTCATTTAAACAACAATGCCTTTTGCTAAATTGTTAGAAACACTTGTCTACATACCATTTATTCATATTTGACTACAGCCATAATAATTTTCACAAATTAACCTTGACCAAATTATATTTTCGTTTTTTTCATAAATTCTGTTAAGAAAATCTTACCGTAAAATGTTTTTGTTTTAACTGCGGCTATTTATCTTTTTGTGCTACTATTCTACTTTGTAATTTTTCTAACAATAAGCAACCATCTTTTTGTAGCTTAATACAAACATATGTATAAGTTGAAAATATAAGGAGGGTATAAAATCGGTTTTTTATATGCTTAGAAAATTAATTTAACAAACAAAATAAAGATTTGACTGTGTCAAAGATATAACATAAAGTAAAAATAATAATATAAAAATTTCATGTAAAAAAAAACCTCTAAAAAACTGTTTCTCTTAAAACCAGTTGCCATATAAAATTGAACAGATGCTTAGTACCTTGGTTCTTCTTTAGTCAATTGTTAGTTGGTTTAAAACCTAATACAATGGAATACGCTTATAACGAACACCGGTTACAACTAACTATTTTTATAACGAACGATTTCATATTTCATTCAAAATAATACTGTTATAACGAA
>CM037853.1:238028273-238137590 GCA_021234595.1 Delia radicum
TTTTTTTTCACTATACCAGTGTTCCAACTGTGCTGATACCTGGTGGAAACGTTCCCCATGCTCGTCTGATTCAGACGGCAACTGACGCTCGAAGTGATCCTGGTGGTGATGCATGAATGCACTTTCAACGACATTCGAACACCGATGTTTTCGAAAGATTGCAGCATATCATCAACAATGGCACGCCAATTGTCCACTCGATGAATGCCGAGAACTTTTTCGATCACTGCTTTCAGGCTATCCCAAGCGATGAGTTCCGCCTCTTGAAGGACATTGTTGAAGTCTTCATCCTTCATCAGTTTGCGAATGTCTGGGCCATTCAACACACCTGGAAGTAGATATACGATTTTATATAAAAACTTCAAGAATGCTTCATCTTTGTTTGGCGGAAAAAGAATTCCAAATATTTATTTACTTCTTTAATTTTCGGCTTCACTCAAGCGTGGAAAAATGTACTCCAATCGTCCGAATGGCCATCTATTTCCACGCACCAGTAACGCTTGATGAAATTCTTCATTAAACCCAAGTTAATGTGCAATGGCGGCACCAACTCCTCGTGGATAACGTTCTGCTGCCCGATTAGACGATTTGTTTCTCGGTAACCAATCTCGTTTTTGATACTGTGGTGTATATCGCGAATCCCCACGTACACAAGTAGCACATATTTTTAGTGGAACCAGTTTGAATGCCACATATAAGTGCAACCACTTTCAATCAGCGCATATTTTCCAACAATGTTCATGGTATTTCACAGAATCCAAGATTAGTTTCATGGAATCATACGTTTCCTTTGTTTTCACGACAAGCGCAATTGGCACAGAGTTTTTTGTATTATCGAAATACAGCAGCACAGCCTTGAGACTGCTCTTCGATCCATCGATGAACAACCGCCATTGGTCCGCTTTGTACGTGTAATTCATGGCCGACATCAAACCATTGATATCATTACAGTACGTAAATGAATTGTTTTCGTTGCTGAGTACACGAAACCGAACACTTTAACTTCTGGTGACAGGATGTTCACAGCTTTAAGATGTTGAGCAAGAATTATGGTTTTATTTTGTGACAACTTTAGTTGTCTTGACATTATGTTCAAGCGCTGTTGTGTAACTTCAATGTGTTTGCATGGTGGCGTAATATTTGAGGCTGATACAAAGAAAAATTCGATTCTGGCTCCGAAAAAAAAAGATGGTGGGATGTATTCTTCGGTTGGACTCGGTTTTCTCGGGATTGGCACTGGCGGAGAATGGGGGAAGAGTGGTTTGAGCTGACGGAACACTTTGCTAAATATATTCAATCGCCTTTTTTCTGTTCATACCCACAACATTATTTTTACATACGTAGCACATGTTTTTTTCGTGGTCGACTGGTTCTGACCAAATCATCGGTATTCCATATGGCATGCTTTCCCGTCGACCTGTTCGCCAATCATACAAACGTGCTACACACGATGAACAAGCCATTTTTAGGCACCCAGTCACATTACGAATCACTGGAATATTGAAGTACTGCTCGTACAATGTCACAATTTCATCAGTAGTTTTTTTCTTAGACGACATAATGGTCCACTTTCCGCACATATAACAAAAATGATTGATTTTTTTCAGGCATTCATCCATTTTTTACCGTAAAAATTAATCACTTCAAACTGGAAACTTTTTTTTTTTTATTAATTATCATATAATTACAAATTATATACTATTACCCTAACCGAGCACTAGCTACTATGGCCTTCGGCGCGTTGTAAACGAAGACAGACCAGTGCCTCTGGTGGGAATCGAACCCACAACCCCCGCACAGATAAGCCAGCACGCTACCAACTAGCCTACCGGGGCGCACAAACTGGAAACTTTATTTATACTTTTATTACTTTTTCGTCACTTTAAAAAATCATACTTTACGCGTCGTTCGGATGGTGGAAATCGTAATTGTGAGCCGTATAAAGATAACACAAGAAATTTTGAATACATGAAAAGCGACTTCTAACTGGGCTTAAATGGGCTTGAAAATGGTCAAAAATTGACGAATTGACCGAAATTAAAAAAAAAAACCCATAAATTTTTCCCAATAAGCCAAATTGGCACTTTCATCGGTGGAGTAGTAGTCAGGGGGGGCTCATCAAAATACAACCATATGGTTTTCACGTTAGTACCATTTTTACAACTTGAACAGTTGTAATTAATAAATAAATAAAATAAACGACAATGTTCCGTCTTTGTGCTTAAAATGCAAGTTCCGATATTTTTAACTCAACTGAAAACTTTTTTATTCAACTACATATAGTAAACTACAAAGTACTCGGAGTGTAGTATTTTTGCCAAAAAAAACACAAACATTTTTTTTAATCCCAATTATAAATATTTTGAGAATAACCCATTAATAGGGCACGGAAGTTATATGTATTTTTCATGAGAACAAAGTTATCCAAATATTTTGCGAATCACCTAATTTTCAGCAAAATTTTATTGATTTGTTAATGCATATTTCTGCATTTTTGTTTTTCTTCTATATTTTCCAAAAAAATTATAAATTTTAGTGAATAAACCTTTCGTGTTAAGTTTTTGCTTCATGTTTTTTTTAATAATTTTAAGTAAAATTTTGTTTTTATATTTATTCTAGATATTAATATTTAATAAAAAAATTTAAATTTACAATTATATAAGCATACATTTTTCTAAATTTAACGAAAATGTGCAGTTACTAACATTCTGTCGATGATTAACAACAATTAACAATTATTGAACCAATTTGTATGACAAAAATTACGGTAAATTATGGTAACAATATGGAAATCGTTGAAAAGATCAGTAGTAAATGCATATTTTTAAAATTTAAAAGCATATTTAAGCCATTTTTTTTTAACATATTTATGTACAGTAGTGGTCAAAACATTTGGAACTGAGATCGCATTTGTTGTTTTCGTTGATTTATTTTCTTCAAATCACACTTAGTTACTAAAATTTATTTTTTACATATTCTTCACACATTGTTTTATGTTAAACAAATAAAAAAACTCTGTTAATCCAAACAACAAAAAAATTAATAATAATAGATGTATTCAAAATGCAGGTGTTCAAAACATTTGCAACTCTCATTATTCTTACTCTTAACGAAACAATTTATACTAACAAATGCTAGGATATAACGGTAATCGCATTCCTTTTTATTATGAGATTCAGGCCGTTACATTTGTTTAACCAAATTTATTATAATTATTGTTCTTTAATAGTTGTAATAAGATGTTGGAAGTATAAACATCTTAAGACTAATTTTTGTAAAAAATGGCAGGAAATAAATACAATTCTGATTTTAAATCAAAAGTTTTAAATGATTTTAAAAATGGACTTTCCCAAAAAAAAATTTCTATAAAGTACTCCGTTCCAAAATCAACAATTTGCCGCATTGTTAATAGCGGTAACATCCACACAACTCATAGATGGCCACAATCTAAAGAGATCTTTTGAGTTCAGTTATGCTTCCGCATGCTGAATGGGAAATGCCACTCTCATGGACCTTCCAGCACGACAACGACCCAAAACACACGGCGAGGGTTGTAAAAGTTTGGCTGCAGGAAATTAAATTAATATCATGTCGTGGCCGACTCAATCTCCGATCTCAACCCGATTGAGAATATGTGGATGATTGTAAAACGGAATATCGGCAATAAAGTATTCCGAAATGGTGATGAACTTTTCGTCGAGTTCGAGAAGCAGAATGAAATGATTATATAAAAGCGCATTGCCTTAATGCCTAAGAGGTCCTCAGAAGTTATAAAAAAGAATGGCTACGCTACAAAATACTGAGCGTTAAAACCATTGTTTGTATTTCCTTTTAATTACTTTAAGAGTTGCAAATGTTTTGAACACTGCACTATTGACGTGTTTTGTTTTTTTATTTTTGAGAAGTTATGAATAATTTTTTTGTATTTGTAAAACAATATGCTATAACTGAATTTAATAAAAAAAAACAAAACTTTACCACAAGTCTTTTTGATCAAAAAAATCATAATTACCTAAACCATGATTTAAGTTGCAAATGTTTTTGAACACCACTGTACATAAAAACGATTATAAATACATGAACTCCCGCAACCTAGTTGTTAGTGCAAAGAAAATTTAAAAGCCTAAAGTCATAAAATACGATTTTTGCTAATTTCCTTTATTTATTTCATCGTATATTTCTTTTATACGGAAAGAAAAAGAATTTAGAGCCAACTTTTACACAAAAACCATTTTAAAAGAACTGTCCATTAAGCTTGAAACACTCCGAATGTACATATTTTACAGAAACGCGCACATAAAACTTTCTATTAATCTCCATCATTTGTTTTTTTTTTTTTTTTTGCTTCCGTTGTCAGAAGATATAAAATCAGTTTCTTGTACATTGTATTGACATTATAAATACTTCTGTATTTTAACTTTTTGACAATTGTCGGTAGCTGTCACAATTACTTTGTCATGCCACTTTACCTTGCCAATAAATGTAATAAATAAAAAGTGCGAAGACGTAAGAAACAAAGAAAAAAATTTGCAACTTTTTCATAATCAACTTCTTTCAAGGTAACAATGGTTCATTAGTGCTGGAGTTATATTCAAACAATTCTGTGGAAGGTGGTTGACACTTTGGGGGTTAATAAGTATGAACAGTGGCTTACAGTGGAAAGTATTTTGCACGAGATTAGACGTCATTACCAGAGAAGACAAATATGCTTTTTTTGGGACTCAGCTTTGTTTTGGATTTTCCAATTTTGAGCTTAAAATTTGAATTTTCGTTAGATTTTTAGCCTGATATAACTCTTTTCAGATTTTCTAACAAAAAATGCGTTTTTTATCAAAAAAAATATAATTTCTACTGATTTTGTGCTTTCTTCAACCGAAATGTTCAGACACCAAAAATATTTTTCTGCATTATGTATTTGAGTTGTCTCAGAATAATTTTGCGATAAATATAAAAATCTTCGATCGAGCACTTTTTGCAAAAATCTCTTTGAATTTGAAAAATGCAAAGTAGGCAATCTTTTCGAAAATCATAGGAGATACGAAAAAGAAAAATATTTCTGAGGAAACATGCAATTTACTTTAAAGAGGAGGAATACTTTTACAATTTACTTTAAAGAGGAATTTACTTTAAAGATGATTTTGTGCTTTCTTCAACCGAAAAGTTCAGACACCAAAAATATTTTTCTGCATTATGTATTTGAGTTGTCTCAGAATAATTTTTGAAAAATGCAAAGTAGGCAATCTTCTCGAAAATCATAGGAGATATGAAAAAGAAAAATATTTCTGAGGAAACATGCAATTTACTTTAAAGAGGAGGAATACTTTTACAATTTACTTTAAAAAGGAATTTACTTTAAAGATGATACTTTAAAAGAGGAACCGAAAAATTTATGATTTAGTGCCCCATATTGGTTCCCTAGAAATTCATACCGAGTTTGGTATCAAACGACACATTATTAAGCGACATTCATTGTGAGAAACAACTGGATTCAGCAGACTTACACTTTTTGAGTTATAGGCGCTCAAATTTTAACAATTTCGTTCAATATGATCGTTAATGGTTTATCGAAACTATCTTTGTTTTGTATTAAATTCTTTTCCGATTTTAATATAATTTGGCATGAAATTTTTGTTGCTGTTTACAAACCGATTTCAGATTTATAAAATTCAGAACCACTGATGAAATACAGCATTTTGAATACTAAAAATAACAAATTAAATGCACAATTAAATAATTTCTTTTCTTAAATATTCCTTTAAATTATTTTTGTCTAACCTTAAACTATGTTTGAAATAACAAGTTTTCGTTTTCAATGAAAATGAAAATTATTCAAGTTCGGAGCCATACTTTATATATCTTTATTAGGATATTGTCCTAACAAATATTCTATAGAGTTTTTGTTTTCAAATTTATTAATTGACCACTTTCAGAAATGTGTTGATTTTGTTTACTTTCTTCAATAACAAAAAAGTAAACAAAAATGCAATAAAAGTGTAGTCACAACCGACTATTTATAAGACACAAAGTGTTCTTTGTAAGCTATTTAGAATGCCTGGACACATTAAGATTGTATTGGTATGTTTACAAAAGTTGTTCAAATTTACAATGGCTACAATTTTGTCATATATTGTTAGTGCAAAATTATGAGTGCCTGTAAGTTATGCTGAAAAAAGCAAAAAAAAAAATAATTTTCTCCAATATTTTTTCAAAAAGTGCAGGAAAAATGATTTTGTGCATATAAAATGTTTATAAAATTTGTTCAGTAGACTCTTCACTACATTATTGCCAAATACAGCTAAGCAATATCACCAAGTCTAAATTAGCTATTGACCAAAAACTGATAACGCCTTTTTTTGAGTGGTGCACTGATTTTCAAAATCTTTTGAGGTCCACAACAAAAAATTGGTAGTCAATTTGGCCAAACCGATTACAGGGTTTTACTAACCTTTGGTAGTACAATCGAACCTATACTGTCGAGTCCGTGCATTTTTTTCACTGTTGCTCTATGTAATCTTATCAATTAATTAATTAATTAATTCAATTATAATTCAATTCAATCAATATAATTCAATTATAATTCAAATTAATTAATTCAATTTAACAAATTTATTATCGCTCGACTGAATCCTATCAAATTATATTAAATCTTATGGATATATTATATAATATATATAATATATTTATATACAATATTATATAATATATTTATATACAATATGATGCACCATTTTCGGATTAAATTGTATTTCAATTAGAGCAGCGACTAAACGTGAATTTTGGATAAACGAAATACTAGGAGAATATACCAAGTATACAAATTTTACTATAATCAGAAGAGGTCATTATTTTTAAAATGTCTCTTCTATATTATCTCTAACGTATGAGTGATATTATATTATTTCAAAAATTACTCATACGTGACGTTGTCCGAATTGCTTTTTGTACACAAAGAGAAATAAAGTGCCAACCGAATTGAAAAAGTGTATATTAATGATAACAACTTATAAATTCAGTTAGTACAACGATATTTACATTAAATTCCAGAATATTTTGGGTATTGCAGCTAAAATTCAGTTGAACTAACCGGACATTATTGTGAATACTAATGTTAAGTTGTGCCAACCGTCTGATTTTCGTAATAACCGAATTTGATTCGTTGTAATCGAATTTCAATTGGCAAATATATAAATTTTTCTCTGTGTGCAATTATTTACTATCCAATAACAAAATGATAATGTGAAAGCATCGTAGGCACATTGAAATTAAAATTTTTTACTGTAATTTTTAGTTTTAAAAACACTGTTTAGTTTTAAAAACAAAGTTGTCAATTTATTAACGTTTAGTGAATTGTTATTGTAAACTTTGCTTCATATTGAGGTTTATGGACAAGAGACGACAATACCACAATGTGATGAAAATAAGGTGAAAACTTTTGAGACAAACATGGTTGCCTAATGACTAAAGTATACTTAAGTAAATGAACAGAGACATAGAAAACAATTAAAGTTGACAAAAGAATGATATAAAAATACTAAAAATTTAATTGGTTAAAAAGTAGCAAGAAAGTACACAAAGACTTGCATTGTCATTTGTTTTTGAATGTTGATAAAATAAACCAGAAATTAGTAAAAAAAAAAATAAACTAATTGCGCTAACAAAATTATTTATATTTATTTGTTTAATTTTTTAATTTTTTTAAATAATAACAAAACGACTACATAAGATGAATGCTACAATTTTTTTGTAATTTAATGTGGTTTGTTTTTTAATGACCTAAAATTTAAATAAATAATAATTAATGTTATTTTTCACTTGAAAATACCAACCTGAAATACTACAAAAACACGTAACAAATCATGGTATCCGTATTTCTCAGACTAACCAAAACTGGTTTTCAATCGAGTCGTTGAAAAAGCAACGTTGATAGTCAGCAAATCGTCTCCTTCCGATTTGCATGAAACATGGTATAGGCATTCTTCTAATTAGTGTGACAAGGGAGTATTTTATTTTAAAGATTCGTTTTCGTTCTGATTTTATAGCTGCTTAAAGTTTTTTTTTAATTTATAAAAATACTCACTGTTCAAATGGTCGTAGTTATTGAACGCGTGACGGATAGTTACTATTAAATTGAGAATTTTTTTTCAATTTAAGTATTTCTTAGTTAATTGAGTTGGGTTTCTTTCAAAAGGTTGAGGTTCTGAAGAAGAATAAACGTTTTTCCTCTAAAAATTATAAACACTCTTAATTTTCAAATCAGACTAGACTAGTTTCTGCCTTTTTAATGGACAGGCGTGATCAGTGATTTTCCATTTTAAATTGTATAGTATTTGTTTTTTATAATTGCCAGATTGTCGTAAATTTGTTCAAAAACCTTCCGGCCGTAAAATTGATAGATGCTTGTTTTTCTTAGATTACAAACGTTACAATATTAAGTCATGATCGCTTAACGATCACACCCAGCTATGGCCTTGAATTTTTCATCTTAAAATAATATTTCGAATCTCCGCTATAAATGTTATACACTTCGTAAGATACAGAAAAGTATATTCGAAATTCTTCTTCTTAAATTTCAATATAAAAATTAAAGCACTACCAGACTAAAAACGTTCATATATAATCATATTTTGTTTATTGTAGTATTATAAAAAACATAAGGCCTTATAAAGCTTAATATGGATATGTGTTATGTCGCACAGGATCATATATTAATTTATCTTGGATTTGGTTTTTCGTAATTTTTTGAAGTGGTCTTATACATATTAATGTCTTAATACATGCCGATTGATGTAACCTTAGATGTCTCATATGTATATTACTACCATGACTTAATATATTATTTTATATGGCTTAATACAATGTTACTTATAATAGTAAATATGATTGAACATGATTGCGGACACGAAGTTATCACATTATGATCGAAATAATCATTTACATAATTCTGATCATATTATGATTACTGAGGAAGATTTTTTCGCCATTTAGAATAATAATATAATTGATGCGACCATATTTTAGTTATTACGCATTGTAATCATAACATGATGCTCTTTTTCCTGCGTGCGGTATATATTAACAGTTTTTGATCTCAATTTGAAATCGAAACTTAAATTTCGCCTTGGATATTTTAATATTACAAATTAAGTTGTGGTTTGCTATTAAAAATGTTTTTATTTGTAAGTTTTCTATTTAAAATTTCAGCTGAAAGTTTAATTTACTATAGATCTGTAAATTATAAAATTACAAACAGAATTGGAATTTTACACTAGATTATGACTAATTATTTTAAATTGAGAACATTTTAAGTAAAATGTTTAATAACGCAAATATCTCAGTTTAAATTTTAGTATTTGCGCTGCCAAAATTTAAAAGGAATATTTAATTAATTTTTTTTTTATTTTAATTAATAACAAATGAAAATATTCAATATCAATGGAAAATTTTCTGCAATTCCAATAAAACTCTTCATATTTTAGTTAGTCTCTTTTGAAAAATTTTTATTGAAAAATTTTACGGACACACGGGATACACCAGACTGCCTCACCCTCCAGGGACTCGTCAGTGGTTAATTTATGTGTCAATTGAACAAAGTATTTTATATTGTTTATTTTCTCTATATGAAAAACTTGTTTACTTTTTTGGTGTCGTACTGGGATTCAAACTCACTACCTTAGCATCAAGCTATGCATCGTAATCTCACTTGTTAACGAGTTGAGCCTAAATAAAAAATATGTCATGTTTAACAAATATGGTCTATATATTATTTTATATATAAATATCGTATGGTCACTTCCAATTTTCCAAACATTAATATGAGGTATAATCATATAACACGCATGCACCATTTTATGGTAAAATTAGTTCCAATTTTTGTATGCTAAGGCAGAACTAACAAGGGAGGTATCCCAACCCAGACCGCCAGATGTTAACGAACTTCGGATATGTTATAAGTTACAAGAAATACTAATTTAAGGCACCCGTGTTTTTTTAAGAGGTCCAATCTCATGTTTAGGCGTTATTAAGCGGCGTCAAAAATTACTCCATTTTATGAGTTTTTCGGTTTATTTCGTTCTATTAAATGAACGTATAAGCAAGTTTGGTACACTCACAATATTTTTTCCGTAAATACTACGGAATATACACATTAAATTAATTGAAAATCAGTTAAAAAATTACTAATTACTTTTCGTTAAAAACAATTGTATTTTTTAGTTTAGTTTTTTAGTTTTCAGCAGTTAAAAAATTTATTGAAAAAATCGGTAATAACAATAGATAGTTTCCATTTATTTCAAAGTTTTTGTTTAAAAAAGAAAATTTTTACTGAATATTTTAACTATTACCGAAAGTCCTTTTTTTTATTGAATAACAGACAGAAAGTTAAAAAATATATTTCTTTGGTAATTTAACTGTATATTCCATTGAAACAACTTTACCAAAAACCTTTTAAATAACCGTTGAACTTTTACGGAAAAAGTTCTTGTCAGTGTATCAAATGAAAGGTTTTTTGAAGACACGTATTTTATTATTTCAAAAAAAAAAAAATGCGTTTTAAGTAACATTACATCTCGCATTTTATTAAGCAATTATAGTTGTATTAACATAAAAATAGTTCATAGCAATGCCTATTTAATATAATTTGAGCTTTTCCGATATTCGAAACCATTCGGTTTTTTATGCGATTTTTACCGAAGATCCTTTTCCTCCTATATTTCAAATAATGGAAAAATGTGGCAACCCTGGGGTCCGTTATATAGTCATTATGGGTATCAAAATTTTTGGGCTTCTTGAGTACTTTAACCGTGCAAATAAATCTAGTTTTCGTTAATTGAAGAAAATTTTTCATACAAAAAATTTTTCATACCTTAAACTTGAGTGGGGGTAGCTTAAACAAATACGTGTCTCGTTTTTTTTTTTTTTGTGGCTCCTTTACAACATATCCAAAGTTCATTAAAATCTGCTAGTTGGGATCGGAATACGTCATTTGTAAGTCATACAAAACCTAATTATAAAAAACTATTTGCATAAATACCAGCATTATGGATACCGCTACACAATTTTTTTAGACCTAAATTTAAAGACTCAGATTATATAAGTCCACGAAATATAATTAAATCTATCCACTATTTTAAAAAGTGGCATTGCAAATCACTTAAAAAGGGTTAATTTAGAACACGAATCAAAAAAATTGTAAAACTGTTGATGGAAATTAATAAAGTACTGGTATACCTGTAGGTCGTAATTTATTAACAAAAACATTTTCAGAAAAAAGGATTGAGTTCTACTTTTATTGAAGACACTTTACATCTGCTTAAAATTAAATATTCTAGGACTTGTACTATTTCAATTCGGTACTTATTAATAGCATAATTCTAAAAAATGTCCATATATTCTTAAAAAAAAGCAAACCAAAACGAAAAAAGCGACCTTATTTTTGAGTTGTTTTTTTAGCAAAACTTCAATTTGGTATGTATAGTGTATTTTAGCCAAATTAAATATAAAAAAATTCGCGAAAATTAAATCAAAAGATTTTTTTTTTTTAATAAAAAAGTATTATTACATATTATTAAAAGAGCTCGTAACATAAGCTCCCCTTTTAAAGATTTTATTTTAAAATTTTAGTTTAAATAAACATATTGTGACTCTAATCTGAATTTTTTATATATTTTAGAGGACATATGCATATATCTGCAAACAAAAATTTAAGAAAAAAGATGTACATTTTGAGTTATTCGCAAATCAAGAAAATTTTAAGATTTGTTATTCGTTTTTCCATTGTAGCCAACAAAATTTAATCATTATTCAATAATTTTAATTGTTAGTACTTAAAATTCATCATCAGAATAATTAAAATATAGTGTAAATAGAAAATATATAACTTAACCAAAACACAGTCACATCATTCAAAATATTGCATTTCATAATCAATATTGAAAAAATATTTAATACCAACAAACAATCACTTTTCAAAAATTGTATCCCTAAAATATTTGCAGTTAAAATCGAATATTAGTTTCGCCTGTAAAAAAAAAACAATCATTCTATCTAAAATATTAGTTTTCGTTACCAATTTTAAAATAATATAAAGTTTTTTAATTGTTTTGGTAACTCGAATAAATATTCAAATTATCAACCAAATTTCTGTTGTAAAGGGTGTCCGAAGAAGAACGCAATTTTTAAATCTGGCAACATTCGAAGTGTCATTGTTTGACATTTGAACAATTGTTATTGTTTGCTAGTAGAAGGTACGAGGTTAGTAAAAATGGAGCGCTACACGAATGAACAACGCATTCTCATTGTGAAATTGTTTTACCAAAATGGTGAAAGTTTTGCGGCTACAGTTCGCAAATTGCGATCAATTTGGGGGTCACAATAATGCTCCAAAAGAGTCAACTGTAATGAGATTAATGGATAAATTTGCCGAAACTGGGTCTGTTAGTGATGTAAAGACAACAACGCGCCATCGACCAGGTCGATCGACCGAAAATGTCGCAGCTGTACGTGATGATGTCGTTTATGAAAATGAGGCAGGTCAAGCGCAAACAGTCAATGGTGTTCGGTATCGTGAAATGATAACCAGTTTTTTCTTGCCTAGAATTGAAGAAATGAATGTGGAGGGCATGCGGTTCCAACAAGACGGCGCCACATGTCATACAGCCAGAGAAACAATTCAATTGCTGCATCAGTCATTTCCCGGTCGTGTTATTTCGCGTTTTGGAGATCAGAATTGGCCGCCTAGATCGTGCGATTTAACACCATTAGATTTTTTCTTTGGGGTTTTTTGAAGTCGATGGTTTACGCGAATAAGCCAACGACGACTCAAGCCTTAAAAGAGGAAATTTGACGCTGCATTAATGAAATACCGCAGCATTCATGCAAAACGGTCATTGAAAATTTCATTAAAAGATCGCGTGCATGCCAGCAAAGCCGCGGCGGCCATCTGCACGATATATTGTTCCATACATAACCTCATTCTGTCTACTTTACGATATAATAAAGTTTAACGATTTTTTTTTAAATATCTGTGTTTTATTTAAAATTTAAAAATTGCGCTCTTCTTGGGACACCCTTTACATACAAATCTATTTTTAGAAATTCGTATTTAAACTTGAAAAAAAAATGTTCAAGGTAGAAATTTGAAAATACAAACTCAAATTGGTTTTGGGCTAAAGGTAAAGTAAAATTGCCTGACAAGCTGAAGGACACCGGTTTGACTCCAGTTCGAGGCATTAAAATGTCTTTAATAAAATAATTTTAAAGTAATATATCAATTTCATTTTTAGTTTTGGTAACTCTAATAAAATATTGAGATCAGCAACCGAATTTTTGTTATACATACAAATATATTTTTAGACATACATATCTAAATTTAAATCCAATACAAATTCAAATTGGGTTTATGCTAGAGGCAAAGTAATTACATGACAAGCAGGAAATCGCCGGTTCGAGCCCAGTTCGCTGCATATGAGTTTTTTATTAATAAAATAATTTTTAAATAATATAAATTGTTTTTCTAGTTTTTGTCACTCTAACAAAATATTGCACCCGAGTTTCTATTGTACAACAAATCTATTTTTAGACAAATATTTAAATTTGAAACTGGAAAATGTTCAAGGTTAAATTTTAAAAAAACATGTTTATATTGGCTTTAGGATGGAGGTAAAGAACTTGCCTGACAAACGGAAAATCTCCAGTTTGAGCACAGTTCGAAGCATAGCATTTGTTTTATTAATAAAAGAAATGTTGTTGAGTACATGTGAATCTAGTTTTAGAATAGTAAGTCCATAAATAAAAATATATGCAATTGTTAAAATAAAAATTCGAAATTTGTAAATAAATGTCGGTTGTTACAATAGTATTAAAATTTAATAATAGTAATTGTACGTGGAACCACAAAATTCGGTTGGTAAAAAATTCGGTTGCAACTACAAAATTGTTTTGTGTGTGTATCAAATCTTCACATATATCGGAGAATACAAAATTATTGAATGGGGGACATCGCGTACAATAATTACTTCCATTTGAAGAGTAAAATGTATTTTTAAAAATTTTAAAAAAATCACCAACAGCGATTAAAACGATAACGATAACATATTCTTCTTTAACGTCATAGTTACAAAAAAATGAAATTTTTTAAAATAATGTTTTATAGTGTTGCTCAACTTTATTATAAACGAAATAAATTAAAGTTTTTAAATAAATTTCCAAAATGTTATAATCTTGTGAATATATTTTGCAAAATTATGAATTCAAATACTTATATACACAGATAAAAATGTAGCTATTTGCCAACTGAAATTCGGTTACTACGACTCAAATTCTATTATTACGAACTTCGGACTGTTGGCACAACTTTACAATAGTTTTCATAACAAAGTTCGGTTAAATCAACTGAGTTTTACTCGCAACAGCCAAAATGTTAAGAAACCTAATGTAAATATCGTTATATTAACTGAATTTATAAGTGGTTACCATTAATATACACAATTTAATTTAGTTGGCACTTTATTTCTCTGTGTGTGTAAGCTTAAGTAAATATTTATATACAAAATGCAATATAAATTGATTAATATAAATTTCCATAAATAATCATATTCTCTTATATGTATTGTTAATTATATAAGCATTATAATTTTGTTTGCTTTTATATGAACAAATATTCATATTTAAGTACAAACTTAGCCCTGATGATGACTCAATACCACTTAATTATACTAATATTGATTATGTTATAACACTACTCAACGGCAAGAAAAACTAAACTCACTTTGATACAATAGACCACTGTACGCTGAATCCATATCTGGCAAAAACTTTTTTCTCATTTGCAGTTTTTGAAATATTCATCATATTCCTTTTAAAAATTCAACAGCAAAATCATGAATTTTTGTTATAAAGGGTCCGCCAAATAACTTCTTTTTTTTTTTTAAATGCTATAAAAAAAACTAGTGAATATTTTCTCAAATTTCTTTTTTATTTGAAAGTACAATCCTTCCGGTTAATAATGGAAAATAATTTCATTCAAATGGCTGCCTCGGCTGGCCATGCAGTAGCCTACACGATCGGTCCAATTTTTAAGCACATTATCGATTGTGTGAAGCTGTATTTCACCAATGGCTTCACGAATATTGTCCTTTAAAGCGTCAATTGTCTCTGGCTTGTTGGCGTAACACTTATCTTTAACGGCACCCTACAAATGTTAGTCCAACCGTGTCAAATCGCAGCTCCGAGGTGGCCAAACGACATCAGCTCTGCGGCTGATAATGCGATCTTCAAAAACAGGGCGCAAAAACATCGAGTGTAGCTTCGGCTGTGTGGCACGTAGCACCGTCCTGTTGAAACCAAATGTTGCCAATATCCTCCTCTTCCATTTTTGTGAACAAAAATTCGTTCAACATGGCCCGATAACGATCGCCATTGAGTGTAACAGCCACGTTCTGCAACATTACCATGATTTTCAAGCGTATACACAACCATATTCGTTCAGCGGAAGGATAAAACTAATTATCTGTCAAATCAGACATGAGCTAAGTGTTACCATTCACGAAATAAGCACTAGTTGAAAAAAAAAAACGTTAGATAGCGGACCCTTTATAAAAATATTCTTCTTTTCTAAATATGTCAGGATATTTTTTTATGGATTTTCTAAATTTCTACAGAAATGAGTTCGATGGAATGTTTGGCTTATGTGTAATAATATTCTACATTTTTTAACGAACACAGAAAAAATTGGAAATGGGTTCCAATTAAAAAATTTGTTAAATTTGCACCTATCACGGCAATGATAATATCAATTAAAACTTTTATTTAAAATTAAAAGTTATATAACTTTTAAAACGATACGTTGTATACGTGTGTTTTTGGTAATGCTACGTCTGTTTGTATGTTTGTGTGTGTGCTTTTTTTGTTTGTAAACTTCAAATTCATTTGATATTTTATACTGAAAATTTTCTATTTAAGAATACAGTGTATGAAAAATTAATTTTAGAATTACGACTAAAAAATAAAATATGAATTTATATATTTTAAAGTCAATTCAAATATTAATTGATTCAATTAAATATTTGATTAGAAACAAATTTTATTTAATTTAATTCAAATCAAATCTTTAATTAGATATTTTAGGTTTGGTAATTGTGTGTTTTTTTTTTTTTTTTTTTTTTAATTGACATAATTTATATAATTGATATAAATTATATTTACAAAAAGTGTAAAGATAACTTATTTTATATACAAAGTCCCATTTTAACGTATAGTATTTAATTAATAATAAAGTTATTTTTATATTACCAAACAGAATCCATAAATACAAGAATCAATGTTAATATAAGTTTAAGTGTAAGCAAAAAAAAAAAAAAAATAATATCAAAAAAACTTACTTTTGTATTGGCAAGGATAAAAAGTAGGGTCAAGGGTTAATATACAAGGATAATTACTGAGTGAGCCAAGGTTTATATTAGGTTTAAGGTTTATATTCAAGGTTTATATTAGGTTTAATATTTTTATCATCCGAATAAAAACTTGCGTCAAAGCGACGATTTTCTGCCGTAAGATCATTACAAATTATTGTTTTTGTATTGGCTCGTCTATAAATATGGTAAAATATAGGTATGCCTTCTTCATTTTGGATGAAACCATTTCTATCAAGGAAAGGAAAAGTCTCCGGGGGAACGTATCCATTTTGCAAAGTTTTGGAAATATACTCTTCGGAAACATAGTAGGGAGGCATGATCATGTTATTTTCAGTGGTATTCACACTGTTTAAAATGTTTGGTAATTTTTTCTGTGTACTTAAAATGTATAAAACTGAGCCTGCACCATTTTCAACTTCGTTGCAATACCTGAACACCGCACAGTGGGGTATTTGAAAAAAGGTAATAAATACAGAACTTCCAAACTGCCGATCCGATAATATTACATGTTGTAAAAGTTGACTACATCGTGTATAAAAAATCTTTTGTGACGTGTAACTTTTGTAAATTTCTAGCCTGGAGAATTGTATTTTGTAAGGTAAAGAAAAAACATGCCTTTAGTTATGGCTTATCTCATCTAATTTAAAAGTTAATTAAATTTAAAAATACAAATTTTGATCTTTTGCCATTTTAAACAATTTACAATCAAAATGATCTGCATGGTAGCAATACTTCACCAAAAAAGAAATATCAATTCAATTATTTACATTTTAGACTTGCCATCTTAATGAAAAAATACAAAAATTCTACCATATTTTTGCAGGGATTCATATAATTTAGTATTGGCAACACTTAAAGAAAGGACGACTTACATATCAGTAAATTCAACTAACATTGCCATTTGTTTTTTTATGTACCAAAAAATTAACCAGAATTGTAGTAAAAATTAAGCACATATATTAGTAAAAAATAAACTAACATTTATTTTTTTAAATGACTACTGTAAAAAATTAATGTAAAATCATAAAACAGTCATTTGATGTGGTTTGTTTTTTAAATGAACTACAATGCTGACATTTACATTAAAAATAAAAAAAAAACTGTATTACAACTCAAACGACTACACATTTTTAAAGCAGAAGTTCCCTGAGTGTGTAAACAAAAAACAAACAAAAAGAAAGCAATGTCCTAAATGGTAATCACATGCGTTCATCGCCTACAACTACACTTCACTTTAGTCACCTAACGCGGGGACTAGAAAATGACATTTTATAAATCCCTACGTTTTTGAGATTTAGTTCTACGTTATCATTATAATTACCAATTTTTTAAAATTTTGAGTTGGCATCTTTGTGAAAAAAATTAAAAATTGTGTCCCTTTTTTATAGGGATTCATATAATTTAATATTGGCAAGCCTTAAAATTATAAACGCAAATAAAATAAATTTAAATTAAATTCATGGAAAATTAAATCTATATTAATTTCAAGGAAAAAATTTCGTTGGAATTTTTAATTTTAAACAATAAATATAAAATGGTGTAAAAAAAGAAAGTAGCGTTATCAGTGTTTTTATTCTGCCGGAGATGATACTCGTGCTTATTTAGTTATAATTACCATTAAGTTATTAATTTGTAGTGTTTTTGTTAAGAGTTTTTGTGTTTAAAAGCATTTTTATTCATTTAACACCTAAAAATGCAAGTGCTAACTTTGACAGTTCCAGTGATTTAGAAAATTTCGGTTTTCATACAATTTTGTTTGCGAACTACGTAAGCCAACGCGAACAATCACCACATTCATCGCTGTGTTTTACAAAATTCAAAATTACAAAAAATTTGGTGAACTGAGACTTTGTGATTTAAAAAATTACCCTAAAAATAAATTTATTCGAAATTTTGTTTTTATGTTTTTAATTGTGAATTTATGTTATTTTTAATAATAAAAATAAAGTTAATAAAGTGTAAAACAAATAAAGTGGGGTTGTCAGTGTTTTTATTCTGTCGGAATTCGTTAAAATGCTCTTATAGTTATAATTATCGTAATGTTATTAATTTGTAGTGTTTTTATTAAAGGTTTTTGTGTTTAAATGCATTTTTGTTCTTACACCACCGAAGTGATTAAACAGACGCTCAGGTGATTTTGACAATTCCGTTTTTCTAAACTACGTAAGCCAACGCGGCTTAGTTAGTGCAGTTAGGCGTTGTGAATTTAAAAATTACCATATTAATACTTTTTTTCAAAGTCATATATTTCCAAAAATATTAAAATTTGTATTATGGTTTTCACAAAGTTAAAAGAAAATTGTAAAGAAAATTAAATACTTTTTAGGAAAACAAATAAACATTTTTAATAAAGTTTCAAATTTAAGAGCTATTAAAGCTAAATTAAAAAAGTTTGCTATTTATATTTCCGTGAAATGTTTTTTGACAGTTTTTGAGTCTATTAAAAAATATATGCTTCAACGACTGGTTATATTTTAAAGTAGAAAATTGTTGAGTAGTGTAATATGTACAAATTTACCAAAAACTAATATTAGTCCTTAAATTATACATGATTTAATATATATCTATTTAGGAGTTGTTTAGACACGAAGGCTGGCGATTTATTTTGAAATCTAACAAAGTAAAGTCATATATATTGAAAAATAAAGTGGCTGCAACCAATAAATTCGGTTAGTACAATCACAGTAAAATGTGATTTCTGAATTTTTTGGGTTATGCAACTAAATTTCAGTTGTTATTTTCAAATTATATTTAGCTTTCAACCTCCGTATTATTAACAAAAATAAAGCAACACAAACATATTAGCTAGGTTGATACTAGTATTTCGATCTGGCTAAAGATCTCATTAGAACCCGAAGTTTTAGAAAAGCTAGAGCCTTCATAATAGGTAGAGCTTTAACAAAAAAAAAAATATGAATCATCAATTTGGCTCCATTCTTGTCTTCTTATAATCAAATACGTGGTTAGGGTTATTTCCTAACATGACGTTACTAAACTTTGAAGACCAAAATTGTTTCTATTTATATAAAAAAATTTTACCTTTTACTCTGGCTCAAGTAATATTTTTTTACAGTTTTATTAGTTTTTTGTTTTTATATACATCGAGATTATTTTTATATTATTTTCAATTTATAACGAGCTTTCAAACTTCGTATATTTACCAAAATAAAGCAAATCAAATATATTAGCTAGGTTGATACTAGTATTTCGATCTGGCTAAATATCTCACCAGAACCCAAAGTTATAGAAAATGCTAGTGCCTACTGAATGAGCAGAGCTTTAACAAAAAACATATTTATCATCAAATTTGCTCCATTCTTAACATCTTGGTAAACAAACACGTGGCTAGAGTATACTCCTAACAAGCATCATGACTTTAGTAAACTTTGAAGACGAAATTTTTTCTATTTATATAAAAAAAAAATAGTTTTGACTCTGGCTCAAGTAATATTTTTTACAGTTTCCTTAGTTTTTTGTTTTTATATACATCGAGATTATTTTTATGTTATTTTTAATTTATAACGAGCAATATTAATTGAATTTTTTTATGAAAACCAATAATCAATTGTACCAATCGATTTCTCCGGGTGCATTAATTGTAAACAATAAAATGTGCTTACTTCGGTGATAAATTGCATTTTTTTTTATTTCATGATGGACATTTTAGAAAAATCAGCTTATTCTTCTTTTCTTACCTATCAACACGTGATGAGCAATATTAGTTAACAATATTAATCACTCACACGAAAAACTGTCTTGTAGTTGAACCGAACTTTTTTCTAACCTAATTTTTTTAGTTCCATGTAGTTACTCACTATCACAGTTATTAAATTTTAATGCTTTTATAACAACTGAGAGTTATTACCAAATTTGGAACTTTAGTTGTAGCAATTGTATATTTTCCATTTTTAGATTTTAATATTCTGTGAGTCTGTTTCACAAAAATTTCACAAAATTTATATTGTTAAAGAAAAAATCTTATGCCGCCTACAGTGCTCGAACCGGTGACCTCCTGTTTGTCAGGAAAATACTTAACCTCTAGCCTAAACAAAATTTGAATACGTTTTTTCATACTTCATACTTCAAGCTTCAATATTTTTTTAGTTTCAAATTTAAATATATTTGTACACCCAAAAATAATGAGTTAGTACAAAAGTTAGTAAAACGTCTTGTAAATCAGGTATACTATTTTTTAGCAAATTTTTTTGCTAAAGTCGTGTTTTCAGCTAAAATTTTTGTTTTACTTATTCAGCACTTAACTGTTTTATACTAATGCTTTACTAATATACTAAAGTTTTACTAATTAATTTTGCTAAAAAAAATTGTGCTGATAAGCACATTAATAGTGTGGAGTGTGGATAGTAGAGAAGAGGGAAATGATACTAAAACGTACAATTCTAATAAGACATATAAAAAAATCAACCATGGAAGACTTTTTTATCTGTTTTTCATACATAAAACAAAATTGAGGATTAAAACAACTTAAATTTTGCGTTGTCACCGGCTTGTGAAAATAATTGTCTATTAATAAAATAAAAGACAAAAGAAAATATTTAAATTTAAAATGTATTTCTAAACTAAATGTTAATAGATTAATAATCTAGTGTGGTCAAATTGCAAACAAACATATACAGACATGTAGACAGAGTAAAGCGAAAGACAAAGACATACATCTTAGTATGGTTCCTTTTTCTTATTGCAAAAAAAGTGTTGTTTTTTCGTTTCGTTTCGTTTCGTTTGTTTTTGTTTATTTTTCGTTTCGTTTCTATAATTATCTTCGGCAGTTGCGTTCTTTAAAAGAAAGCATCATTTAGACAACGATTGATGTAAGTAGTTGAAAGAAAATTTTTGTTATGTTATATATATTTATTTCTATATATTTTCAGATATTAAATTAATTCATGTCGTCAATGTGGGAAAATGAAAATTTTTATATATCGTTATTATAGTAAATTATTTTTAAAAGAATTACAAAAATATGTTTTATGATTTTCAGCAAAAAATTTAACTAAATTAAAATTTGTTTACAATGTTTTTGCGTTTTTTTTTTTCAGTCTATTAAAATTCAGCAAAAAACTTATTAATTTTTACCAACGCGTTTTTATTTCTAATCTACTAAGTGTTAGCAAAACTTTTGCTGAATCTACTAATTTTGTTGATAAAAATCAGCTCGCTGATTTTCAGCAAAAGATTTTGCTAACATTAGCAATTTTTTTGCTAGCACCCTCCTGACTAAAATTTTGCTGACTCAGCAAAATTTTTTGCTGACTTTACAAACATTTTTTTTTGAGTGTACAGATGAATTTTAAGTATTGTTAATTTAAATAATTCAATAAATATTAAATTGCAATGGAATTCCAACTAATTTATTTTTCGTGTGTGCTGAACAAAACAAATCTTTACATTTTATGGTTAAAAAGGTGGGCCAAACATGACCCCAAGTTTCTTTTCTTGTGTTTTGTTTTTACACAGCTGCTCCGCAAAAACTGTACCAAAAGAGATATCAAATGAAATGTATTTTAAAGACGATGTCCTTCTGACCGTTAAAATGTCGACAAGGTCAAGAAAATTTATGAATCTTCGACAGTTAATAATAAAGCGTAAAATTTTCACATTTTTAGCCATAACTTATGATCAGTTTTTCCAAGGTAGTCGAAATTTAATATGAGGTCTTCTAAAATCAGTGAAAATATAGTCCTAGCAATATTCAGTCAGTTACCGCTAGTGGTACAAAAAATCAAGCACTAGTATGCCACTGGCTAATCGAAGAATTGTAAATGAACATACTATCAAAACACTTGTTTAAGCCGCTTTATCAGCGTTTCCAAAAAACGCTTTGCCAGTATTTGTTTTACAATAATTTCAGTGGTCTACAGAAAGAATCATTGGCAAGGAATTGACTGATACCACTACTTTCGGAAAAAGTGTTTCTTAGTCAGAAATTATCATCGTCTTAGAAATCTAAGCACTGCTAAATCATTTATTTTATAAAAATTATGATGATTTGTTTAAAAAAGTTTGTAGTTGAAGGGTTCCGAGTTCGAGCCCGGTTTCAGGAAAACAATTTTTTTTTTTTGATTTTTTTATACTTTTCAATATTTTTTCTTACAAAATTATTTTTTTTTAATCTGGAAAAGCTTATTTATGTTTTTCAGTTTTCGTATTTTTTTGTTTTTATATACATTCTTTATTAATTTATAACGAGCTTTCAACGTCCGTATATACAGGAACATGAAGCAAATTAATTACTTCAGCTATATTTTCGAAAAGTACAAAACATTTGTTTGAAAACATGCTTAAAACTTTAAGAATTAAAACTATTTTCTTCAGAATAGCAAAGCACTCGAGAAAACAAAAATTTTGATACCAATATTGCCTATGTTGAGGGCCAAGGGTTGCCACTTAATTGTTAAGCCTTTGAGTACCATACATTTTCCGCTGAAGAATTTTGAAATTTTCTCGGTTTTTGTGTTCTCTAACCTAATAATAGTTATGTTAAAAAAATTGGGTCCCTAGACCCCCTCCTTGTACATCATTGGCAATGGCGAAAATTACTATCATTTGACGACCACCCAGTTTTGGCTGCAGGGACTTTTTTTTTCAATTTCGTGAACTAAAACTATATAACAGAGAAGTTACAACAAATTGGCTCCATACCCCCTTTTTACCACTCACTTTGTCAAATATTTTTAATTTTTAATTTTTGTTTTAACTTTGAGGACTTCTGACGGGTAAGTGAGACCTGATAGAGATTTACCGCCATCCACATTTTTATTGTCCCAACTCTATGTTACAAATTACCTTTGGACATATTCACTCTGTTTTTCACCTGGACAATTTTAAGTGTCAAAAAATCTTTGGGCAAGCATACTATGATCGTCGAAAGGTTAAATCCGAAGGATGACGTAAATTTAAAAAAGTAAAAACACCCCCTCGACAAAACTAAATAAGCATTATTATATGTTAATTTGTGTGTACCGGTAGGCAAGTTGGTAGCGGGTTGGATTATCGGGGCCGTGGGTTCGATTACCACCAGAGACACTGGTTTGTTTTCACTACAACGCGCCGAAAGCTATAATAGTGCTCGTTTTTTTTTTTTTTTTTTTTTTTTTTAAATGAAGCAACACTCAGGAAATTATTCCTATTAATTAATGTGTTGTTTTTTTTTTGGAAAGGGGATAGTGAAGTGATGAAGGTGATAAAATATGAAGGGCTTCAAACATGGCAACACTGTAATTGTGCGAGATGATAAGTCTTAGAATAGTTGTTGCTCGCCACCTGATGCAGAGTTGGCGAATTTATTGAAGCTTTTTGTTTCATAGCCCTGCTTCATTATTTTACTTCGGTGGGGTTAAGTGCTATGAGAACACCTTGTAAATACTTATACTCTAAAATACCTCCCTATTTTGGAGGCCATATAGTTAACATGCAATCCTCGTATAAAGAATTTATTTAATCATCTTTAAGTAGGTTATGCTCAGTTTTATCTAATAAAAAGTTTTTATATTTGTTATTTATTTCATGTTGTGATTTTCCGATAAAAATATGAAGAAAATACCAAAACTATCAATTTAAATGCAAATTTTATATCAATGGTTTCATTTGGCACGCATTATTTGGCATACATTTTGAATTTATAAACTTTATATGAATTTGTTAAAACAATACATTATTTAAATACGAGTAGGTACACTTAGAATACCATGTAGGTAAAGACCAATGCAAATGTAGTTAAAAATAAATGAAATTGCACTTAAATAACGGACGACTTGCATTTCAGTAAATTCAACTAACATTGTCCTTTGTTTTTTTTTATGTTAAAAAAATGAACCACAATTATAGTGAAAATGAACCACATATGTGAGTAAAAAATATACAAACTTTTATTTTTTTATTTAAATTTATTTTCATCGGGATAAACATTAATTGCATTTATAGTAATTAAATGTGCTAAAGTCCCAAAACTTATTTAACAAATTGTGAAAAGCAATATGATGTAGGCGTGTCCCTATCCGGATTTCATTCCTGCCCAAGGAAATCTTCAGGGGACTTTGTTATTAGAATTTCTAGAGATATTTGTTATGTTAAATCACAAACTCAATGAGAATTTCTTGTCCTCGTCTAGGAGCGAGATTCAAAATTTAAAATATCAAAGAAAAAACAAAAACAACAACAAAAAATTGTCACAATTGGCTTTGTCATCTTCCAAATACTACTCTGTTTTTTTGACAGACCTAGCAATGTACTGACGTTTATTCAAGTAAATCAACAATAGAAAATCATATGTTTTCTATTAGTGTCAGTTACATTTAAATTTTTTATTTTTTTTTAAATAACAAAAAACTGCTTTGAAAAATGAATGTAAAATCATACAATAGTCATTTGATGGCTTGTTATTTTAAATGAACTACAAGGTTAGTAAAAAATATTATTGGTTCTAAAAATATCTGACATGTACATTTAAAATAAAGAAACTATATTACAACACAAACAACCACATATTTTTAAAGCAGAAGTTCCCTGAGTGTATGTTTAATAGAGTGCCTCAAAAAAAAGTGAACGCTGTAGTTTCATATTTCGCAGATTTTGATGAATTGTTAAAACCATAAAATAAATTACTTTTTAAAAGCGGCTATGGGAAGTCGATTTAGACTTTTATCAGTTATAAAACGTCCAAAGTCACAAAAGTAGCTAATTTTCGATTTTAAATATTTTATGCCAACAAATAAGCCTTGTTATTACCAAAAAACACAATTTCCTCGAAATCCGATCAAATCAAATCATTGGGATATTTTTAAAACTTTTTATTTTCATTCTCTAAGATGTTTTAAACAAGTCCCTGGAGTGGAAATCTTAATATTTTAGATTTTGTATAAGAAATTTTTTAAAATTTTAAATTGGAGATTTGAAAAACGCCCCAATAGTTTTGGCCGTTTTTGAAATCCATAGGACTTTTGGAAAGGATAACGACATACCAAAAAAAAAAAAATTCTTCTATATCTCACAATATTGAGTCTTTTTAATACAAAAATTATATTGCAATAATCAATTTGAGAAATGTTTAAGAAGTGTGCTCGAATTTCTCGGTCAAGTAATAACTGGCACATTAGTGGTCAGGCGCAGTATTTATTACTAAGCTAGTTCTTAAGCGATTTTGAATTTTTATACCTTCTTGAATACATGATTTTATCTTTATATCAATTGATTTATCATCTACAATAAAAACTACAGCAGTATTTAAAAAAGTTGGCAAAATCTGAAAAAAATTATTTTTATCCCCCATAAATAAGCAGTTTTTCAATCGATTTTCGTCATAACTTCTCTTTATCCGATTGGCACCAAATTTCATATATACATATAGTTTTTATATAGAACTGCAACAAACCTTAACGCTGAATTAGTTTGTACGTTACGTTCCGTGACCAATCAGCTGATTTGTTTTTGATGTATGAAAATGAATGTGTATGGTTAGATTGTCTGAAATGTTACGTTGCGTGCCGGACGAACCTGTTGAAAACAGAATTTTCTCTACTATGTTAAGTGACGGCTAAAAACAGCTGAGTGCTCTCACATAAAAAAAAAACTAAACAACGAATACGAAAACATTTTTTTTAGTTGTATAAGCTAAATTGTACAAAATAACATAAAAAAATAACATAATACTATTCAAACAATTACTATAGTACTTTGTCTATAAAAATAAAACATTTAACCATATATTCGGTATGCCAATGGGCAATCCACTCTCCCCAACAATAGCTGACATAGTGCTTGACTGTTTACTTGACGAGGCAACAACGGAATTTAGGAATAGAAATATACACATTAAATACATAACAAAATATGTAGATGACATCTTAGCTGTAGTAAATATAGACGACAAAGATGTGATCCTGAAAATATTTAATAAATATCACCCAAAAATTCAATTCACGATTGAAATTGTAGAAAACATGGAAATTGCATACCTTTATACAAAATTACATAGAGAAAGATACAAAATAATATTCGATTGGTATGCAAAAGAGACATCGACGGGGAGAATAATGAATTTCTATGCCACTCAACCTAAAAACCAGATAATAAAAGCAGCTAAACACTTTATAGACAGAGTGTTGAACATCAGTGACGAACAATTTTACCACAAAAATATACCGACGATCTCCCAAATATTAACAGACAACAGTTTCCCAAAAAATCTTGCAGATTAAGAATAAAATACAACACAAACCTACCAGTAATGAGGATAAACATTTTTACAGTGTACGATACATCCCTGGTCTCACTGACAATAGAAACATTAATACTACAATACAATCTAAAAAACATATGTTTTGCTTATAAACCCAATCAGACTTTAAGTGCAATATTTACAAACGTTAAGGCGCCAACTGACAAAAAACAACAAAGCAATGTTGTCTACGAAATCCAATGCAAAGGAAAAAGTGATCAAAACTGCGAACTCATCTACATCGGCACGACAAAGAGAACACTAGAAACGAGAGTCGGAGAACACATAGTTGACATCACCAAAGGAAAAAAAAGTACAGTTCTCTTACAACACATAAACCAAACAGGACATACAGCTGATTTTGAAAATATTAGACAAAGAAAATATGGAAAGGAAAAGGTTGACAATAGAAAGCTTAAGAATACAACAACAAATAAAGAGAACGATGAATCATAAAGAAGATACCGATAATATAAACACAACTTATAAGGCTGCACTAATATAAACAGCTGTGATATTAATTTAAGTTTGTGTTTAAATTTAATTTAATCCCAGCAAAATTATTTAGAACAGATTACCTCTGAACCTGTTCTAGAACAAATTCTTTTACCACCGGTTACATGGAACCGGTTCTAGAACAAGTTCTTGAGAGTCGAAATGTAAGGTGTCACTGTCCCACAACCAGTTCTATAAGTTGTTCTAGAACCGGTTCTAAAGCAACCTGTTCTTGTTTGGCGGTAAAGAACGTATTGCAAATGGGACAAACTCCATATAAAAAGAACCAGTTGCAGAACAGAAATTAGAACCTGTTATAATGCAGTATAAGTTGTTCTGCAACCAGTTATTTGGATTTTACTGGGATGTTAAATGTTTTATGTTTTTTTGTATTGTATTAAACAAATAATAACTTTTGTGACGTAAGAAAACATAATTCTGTAAGTTTGAATTGTTTTATTGGTGATAAAAATTGTACTAATTTGAAATTTTAATTTAAATAGACGAATTCCTTGATAAAGACAGCAAAAAACTGTCGAAACGTCGGAAAAAATATGTATTAAATGGTTTTTTAATTACATTGGAAATTATAGGCCCTAATAGCTTAAAGAAAACACTGAAAAAATTACTATAGTCGTTTAACCGCAGCTGCTATGTTGTTACGGTACAGACTAACCACACAAAACATCCATCCGGAACGGCACGGCGCGGAACGGCAAACTAATGGACCCCTTACACATTCTTGCCCAAAAATCGCATTTTGGTTTTTTGCAACACCCTAGTGTTTACACTTTTTGAAAAACTGAATTTGGGGATTTGTTTAGGGCTTCATAGAGAATATATCGCTCATTTACTACAAGACTGTCATACGTCGAAAAAAGCTATTTTTGAGTTAATTATGGAGAGTTATAAGCCATATCATGCTTTATATTGTGTAAACATTTCATATTAACATCATGTATACTTTTCGAGATAGAGGATAATATATTTTATTTATTCTTTAAAGTGGGTGCACAGAGTAATACTCCATATAGAAACTGTGTTTTTCATGGGTCTCTCGATAATTAGGGAATTCGCACACCACTCTCACTAAGAGAAAAATACATTTAAACCCCATATTTATAAAAAAAACGTGGCCAAATAAATAGAGAAAGGGTCTAGCGAGGCAGAATCGTGTTTTTTGAGTTATATCAGTCTTGCAGTAAATGAGCGATATGTTTTTACTATAAATAAATAAAAATTTTCATAAATAAATTAATTTATTAAATAAAATTTTTTTGCTGTGTTCTTCGTTGGAATTCATGATATCTCCTTCTAAACAAATTTTTAAATAAAATATCAAACACATTTTAAATAATTTCGAACTTTAAAAAGTTGCATTTGTGTTTATTCATACACTTCGTATGTGTTTAAATACCTATGTGTGTATGTATATTGTTAAAATGTGTGAACAAGTATTTAAAGTGTTAAATATTTCAAATAAAATTTAACTTTTTTTTTGCATTAATATACAGAATTTGTTGAAAAGTTTTATGGAGTGTTAACATTGAATTGTTCTGTTGAAATATTAAGTTTATCTTTTTGGTCAAGTGGCTAAACTCAAGTATCTATCTATATAAGTTTATAATATAAGTCAATTAGGATGTCCTTAAAAAAACGATTTGTAATTACATCACCTCACCCAATTTGATTGCAAATAGTCCTATATGTAAGAAATAGACTTTTTTATATGGGAAAACGTTAATCCGTTCCGAATTTCGGCCTGGAATTTAAAATGACCCACTGATTTATTAAAAATGCAAAAAACATGTTTTTGAAAATAATTTAAAATATTTTTTTATTGTTTTACTTTTAAATTTTAATAAATTCAAACCAACAGTTTATTTTTCGATCTTTTATCATAAATTATTATGTGAGTAAGATTATTCAAGTTCAAGTTAATTAGTTTTTTGTTAAACAAAAAACCATGCAATGTTTATTTATTAATTAAAAAATTTTTCTTCATCAGCTAATTTTTGAGTTAGTAAATCAACATTGGACGGTTTTTTTGTTAAACAAAAAAGAAATGATCTTGAACTTGAATTGTCTTGCTCACATCATAATTTTTTTCAATTTCAAATATTTAGTTAGAATTTGCACTCAGTACCAAAAAATATTACTGGTACAACACTGTTTTTCTCAATATGCCAATACCACTTAAATGCTAAGTTTCCAGTGCAGTTTTCAGCAAATTTAAGACGCTTTAAATTTTGGTTTAATGAACTCATTTTTAACGAACACCAAATTTTGTTTACACACAGAAAAAAAAACATAATAAAATCAAGTAGAAACAACATTAAATTAAATTGAAACAGCTTTGAAATCAAACAAAGTTTGTCTTTCACTTAGTTTATATGTGTTTCTACTTATTTTTTAAAAACAGAAATGACATCCATTATGTTGAAATATTAATTTAAATACCAAAATTGTCCTTTGACTGGAATCATATTTACTTTAATAAGCTTCAAGTTATTTCCCAGCAAATTTTTTAGAACAGATTACCTCTAAACCTGTTCTAGAAAAACTTCTTTCACCACCGATGAAATCGGTTCTAGAACAAGTTCCTAGGAGTCAAAATGTAAGGTGTCACTGCCCCAGATCCAGTTCTATAACTGGTTCAAGAACCAGCTCTAAATCAACCTGTTCTTATTTGGAGGTAAAGAACCTATTGAAAATAGGACAAACCCCTTATAAAAAGAACCAGTTGCGGAACAGATATTAAAATCTGTTATATTACAGTATAAGTTGTTCTGTAACCAGTTATTAGGATTTTACTGCTTTAGTTTAAAAATGTTCGTAAACAAATTTTTGTATCCTTTGATAGAGGATACAAAAAATTCAAAATTTCCTTACTTCGCAAATATCTCAAAATGCATCTCTTTTGCCTGAATTTTTTTTTTTGCTGATTGATCAATATATAACAAAACATATAACAAATTCAGATTGGATAAACCATATGTTCTTTAGAAAAACATTTTTTTTTGTACTTGAGGTAGAACAATATTCTAATGTTGACAAAATAATAAACTTTCAATAAATGTCCTGTAAGAAAGTCACACAACAGCACATAGTAATTTTTCCCATTTATTATTTCTTTTTGACCACACCTAGGTGAAAAGTTCATATATGATCATATATTGCCATAAATGGTTTCATTCGTGAGCATATATGGCTCCATATAGGGGCATATATGAACATATATGTAATGTATGGGAGCATATATGGGTAAATACATTCAAATGAAAATTTCATATACGGATATGTATGACACCATATATGAAAATATATTGCATATATTGGTTCATATATGCCATACATGCCATATATCTCCATATATTATTCCATATATGGTTAATATGTTTTAAATTTTGATCAGATATGACCATATATAAGGATGAAATTCTTTATTTTTAACCATTGCTCTGTCGAATTCTTGAAAAAAATATATAAATTAATGTTTTATTAATTTATAAAGACGATTGCAGAGAATGAGTTTATATGGAAAACGCTTCAACTAATATTATTACGCTAAATATACCATTCGTAAAATTTGTTGGCGGAAGCACCCTCTTTCCGGGGGAGGGAGGGGTTCAAAGTTGAAATTTTATTTAGGGATTTTATCCAAAGTTGAGAAAAAACAGGACAACATTAAAAAAAATATCAAATGTTAAACTGACTCGTAATGAGTTAATAAATGGGGATATTTTACTATCTGAAAAGATATTTAAAACACCTTTCCGAAGATGCCTAAATGATGCCGATCCATTCACAACTTTTGTATAAAATCGCAAAACAAAACTTCAAATTTGAAAAATTTTAAAAATATTCCTGTAGGTAAGTTCATACCTACCAGTCACATGTTTATAGAATTATAATAGCTACATTTTTTAATAAACAGAATATTTTTGGAAAAAAAACTAAAAAAAGTTTTTTATATATAAAAACCTTACAAATTATATTCTGATATAATTTTGAAGAAAAACAAATATAAAATTATTTTTCATAAAAAACACATAATTCTTTAAATTACTATTTAGCTGAAAACTGGACTTTGCGCAACTAACATCATCGCCTATTTTTAACCAACCAGTGTTTAGTTTAAGTTCTATTTTATACATTTCTGTAAAGAAAATAAATAAAAATCCGCCTTTTTTTCTTGTAGCAACACGCTTTTCAGTCGAAGTATAAGAGAGACCCTAAATAATGAAGATCTGAGAAGACTGAAGTTCAAGATGGCAATGGATAGTGCACTTTCTTTATTGTGTTCCTTTTACAAAAAAAATAAACTTCAAATTTAATAACATAAAAAATGTATTTATATCTCTCGGGTGACAGTGGGGCGATATCTTTTTATTATCTTCCCGGTGACATTTAGGTAATATCGCCATTTTATTTTCCCGGCAATAACTTGGCGATAAATAATGTCTTAAGGTATCCACGATTGTTCTTCCAGGTGATAGTTTGGTGATAAATAATGTTAAAAAAATATCGTAAAATATCTTCTCGGCGATAGTTTGGCGATAATATATATCGCGGATTTATCTTCGAGTGGAATTGTTTTCGCATTGCCTGTATGTATCACTTTCGGTAAACAGTTTCCCGACGGAAGAAACTTCCGCAATACGATAATGATTATTGCCGGTAATAAATGATTTCTTCCAGGCGATATGATCGGCAAATCTTCTTTGTATTGCCATGTTTGTTGGGATTTGACTTACTTGTTTAACCCTTTGACTACGAAATGTCCCATTTTAAGTTTTTGTTTTATTAGCTAAAATTTTTTTTCCAAAGTGATATGCAGCGACAAAGGATAGATGTAGCTTTCAGTGTAATCCAACCACTTGGACCAATATGATGTAAGAGCCGAATAGGGTTACCACAAATTTAAAAAATATGAAATTTTTTTTTATATATTTTTATATTTTACCATGTAGTTGGTACATATTTCCTGTTGGATATATGGGATCAATATATTGGTAGCACTTGGTTCAATTCTTCATGTTTCAGAAAACATTGAGGTATTTGGAATTGATTCAATCCATCTCCTAAAGGACACTCATATAATATGGGACACATATATCATCAAAGGTAAAAACATCCCAGGTAGAAAAATACAATCTTTAAAACGTTTTAAAAGCATTTTTCATGATGGTACAAGCGTTTTCAGAACATACCAAATTACAAATTTAAAGCGTTTTGAGAATGTGCAAAATGATAACCCAAATTTACGGTCTGATTATGGTATTTTATAACGTTCTCAAAACATTGCAAAACAAAATTTTTGAAATGCTTTTTCAATCGTTAAATAAGTATTTGCAGAACATTTTGGCTTACAGTTATTAAGCGTTATGAAAACGACCCCAAATGATAACCGCTTTGAGGGTTGTAATTTTGAACATTGTCAAAACGCTCGAAAGAAAAATTTGATTGAAAATAGATTGTTTTGAGCAGTTTCTGTACTTAGCAGTCGCCAACCAGCGGCTTGTCTGTGTCAAAATTTTGGATGGTGTTTCAGTTTCAAACTGATGTAATAAAAAATCTGTAGAAAATAAATGTTGTAAAAAAATACTTTTTTTCACAAGTTATGTACTTATTACCCTTTAATTCTTCATATACTTGGGTTGAACTGAAATTTTCTTTGCCTACACCCTTATTTGGCTTTCCGCATCCACTAAACTGTTGTTGCAACTCGTTTGACATCCCAAGAAACAACTTACGGACTGTCCGTTACAAACGGATTCATGAATCCGGCATTGACGGTACGAAAACGGACCGGAATTGACGTATCCGTCGAAGCTTGTACGAAAACGGACCATTAACGTACAGTAAAATTGGATTACTCAAATTTTCGAAAATTATCCGTTTTAACTCCGTTTTGCTGTATCCGTTTCGGTGCCGTTTAACCGGACTACACCGATTTTCATCAGTTTAAAACTCCGTTACAACCGTTATCGTTTTTCTTCCGGTATTACCGGAGTGTGTTGTGTTTAAAAAAATCAAACATTTTTATTTATTAATAAAATTAAATATTAATAAAATCTATATATATAAAAAGAAGTGGACATTTTGATTGTCACTCCATAACTCGATAACGGCTGCAGAAAATAAAAAATGGCTGAATACGTTTTGTAGAACATGCAATGAGGATGGTTTTAAAAAAATTCTTTAAAAATATTTTTGTTTGGTCCAGATGTGGTGATTTTTCTGAACATTAGTCATTTTCATCTATATATATAAGAAGAAGTTTACATTTTGATTGTCACTCCATAACTCGAGAACGGCTGCATAAAATAAAAAATGACTGAATACGTATTTAAGATTTTTAGTGGTAATTTTTTTGGTTATTTTTAAATGTACCACTTTTTTAACATATACTTGTATTTCAGATGTTTTTGCAATTAAATAAAGAGACGCAGATCTCATGAAAATTTTAATGATGAAGATGTTAAACAACACCAGAGATGAAATGAAAAAAAATCAAAATGTTAAAACCACATCCTTTTATTGATTTTTATTGAATTTTTATGTGGTTTCATATTGTTTTTTAATAATGTAATTCATATCTTTATAAATGAAAAAATTTAAAAATAAAACCAAACTTTTGTTTAAAATTAAAAAAAGGAGAAACCATTTATATAAAATAAATAAAAAAAAATAAATATGGACCATTAAAAAAAAAAAAACGGTACGAATACGGACCATATTCGGACCGTATACGGTATATTAAAAACGGAGTCCACTCCGTTTTTTAAATAAATGACGGACAGTTTACGGTACGTTTTGAACGTACACTCAATGTGTACACTCCGTTTTATATACAGCATGACGGTACGAAAACGGTCCGTTTTAGCGTGCTTAATACTGATTCGAATCCGTATTCGATGTTCCTTTTATTCCGTTTTCCGGTCCGTATACTGATCCGGAAAACGGTACGGAAACGGACTTCGGATCCGTATATGCTGTACCGAAAACGGCACATAAACGGACCGGATTGTTTGCTGGGATTATAACAGAGAGAACAGCTGCAATCGCAAAAAAAAAAGTATTTCTAAAGTACTATTGGCAAATGTTAGAAAACGCTTTAACTCAATGGTTTTACATTGGTTTTATTTTATAAACCGTTGTAAATTTTGTACGATAAGAACTTCTTAAGTACTTTTTACAAACGTTGGAAAAACGCTTTGAACCAATGTTTTTACAGTGTTTTTATTTCACAAATATTTGTAAGTTTTGTATAAAAAGTATTCCTAAAATACTTTGTCCGAACGTTCGAATAGCAATCCAAAATAATGTTTTTTAAATGCTTTTTTTTTCGTATTATTTGCAATTATCGCTTTGGAAACGCTTTTATTTTAGTACCATCAAAAACAAACGTTTTGAAAACTCTTCGTTTTTTTGTACCATCCCAAATTTCTACCTGGGATATGACGTTTTTGTTCAGTTTTTGTTTTTTTTATTTTGATCGCATAGAAATTTGTGCAATTTTCGTTTGAATTTATTTGGAAAAAGGGATATTTATAGATTTGTATCTCTTGTTTTCAAATCTGGTCTAGAAAATTTATTTATCACTTCATAATTTGGAAATATCGTATAAAGATATTTTAGGACTACAGTCAAAACTCGATTTAAGACTCAAGCTATTTTACAAATGTGGACATATTCGTGGGTGTTAGTGTTATGGGAAAATGAAAGTTTGTTTCAACAATAATTCTGGGATAGAAATTTATTTTCAAAGTTTCCCAAGTTTCCAACGGTCAAAATTAGTGAACAAATACCATATCCAAATACATGTACACTTTCGTTTAGAAATGTTGGGTCGATAAATCCGAATCCGCAAAACAAATTCCAAATTTTCCGACAGTTTAAGTATTTAAGTATCTTTTGGATACTAAAGTGAGTCGAAAAATAACAATTTTTTAGTTGGCCCCTAAAAAATAAACTTTGACATTTTTTATGAGGATTTCCCAAATATTTAATTTTTTGCGCAATATATATTTTATTTTTAATTATTTTTAGATGCGTCTTCATACGATCTTTCATTTGATACCCCTATTGAATACCGATACTTGGAACGAAGAAAAATATGTTCAAAAAAGTAAAAAAGTGGAGCTTCAGCTCACCAACTTTTATCGCAAAATATGAAATAGTGGGCCACTAAAATGTTTTTTTCTGAAACGCCCGACTTTATTGTATAAAACTCGTAGTTGTATTATTTGTAGTATGATAATTATCTATAATTTGTAACTTTATTTAACTTTAATTTTAGCCAACCTCAGTAAATTTTTTGGAGATTTGAAACACTTTTATGTTGTTGGCTAATTTTTTAAAGAAATTTGTATAAACTCAGGCTCAATGGAAACATACTTTAAAAATTACACGAAGGGTACTACTATATTTTCTATATAATTTGAAAATATCAAATATAACTTAAACATTACTTGTTTTAGACCAAATTTTAAGACTAAAATTTTAGTGAAAATTAATTTAGCTAAGCTTTTATTATTTTGTGACACGCCTTAAATGCGGCGACAGTTTTTAATATTTTAGTTTAAGTGAAGAAGATCTACAAAATATCATAACTCCACTTGAATGACAATTCTGAAAACAATAAATAATGTACCTTTAAACAACATACAATACAATTTTAGTTTTATCACTTCGATTTAAAATATCTACCTATCTTTCAAACTATTTACCTGAAAAGAATTCGATTTTTGTTACAGTTACATTTATGCGACCTATCTGCTTAGCGGCACGTCTTAAAAATGTCCGATTTCGCAAACAATTTTACCATACTTTTTGTAGAAGGATACCTTAACACGTGTTAAGGATACCTTAACAAGCGTAAAATATATAATGTTTTTCAAATCTTAAGTTTTTGTATCGAATTTAAAAAATTTGTTTGACACGTCGAAAACTTATCAGGTTTGTAGATTTATTTTTTCCCACTCTGTGAATTTTATTTTTACAATTTAAGGGCGATTAACTTTTCTATAAATAACCAGAGGTTAACTTTAGCCACAGATATTTCGATATAAAATTGACGTTCATAACTATAGCTAAGCCATAATCTTTGGGTAATGTGAAATAAATTAGTAGGACTAAGGGCGAGTAACTTTTCTAAAAATAACCGCAATTTAACTTCACCAAAGATATTTCCATATAAATTTGACATTCATGACTACGGTTTAAACTTTGATTAACTTAAGTGTTAGTTTTTCAACTATTAAACATTTTAAATTTTGTCGCTTGAAATAGTTGCATTTCAATATTTCCAAGTAATATTTTTTTTACAGTTTTATTAGTTTTTTGTTTTATATACATCGACATTATAAAACATTTTAATTTCGTACATGATCTTAAAGTACTCGTCATGATATTGCACTTTGGCTTAGCTTGGTGTTAGCTTTAGTTGAAATAAATTTAAAAATGAAACTCTTCATATATATTTTTCTTTTAAGCCTCTTTAGGTGGTCTACAATTTTCTTGAAAACTTCAACACATAAATTTCCTCTTTTCTTACCAAAAAGCCACTTGACAATTTTATGAAATGTTCATAATATCTTCACTTTGACAGTGAGTGCTTCATTTTAGCTGGAAGTGTAGCATTGCTTAGGAAAACTTTAACACTTAAATAAAAAAATATAGTTGTACGTTCATAAGAAAATTATATAAGAATGTTGGACTAAAACGACTTTACAATAAAGAACAAAACTTATTGCAATAAAATTCTAAAAATGAGCTACTCGTATTTAGGTATCAGGCAGCAAATTTGTAGTATAAATTTAAATATTTATTATTTATTGTGAAATTTATTATTTTTTTTTTTTTGTTTATAACAATGAAGTTGCCTTCACATATAATTAATTTTACATTATTAATATTTTACAAATATTATTAATATTCTCTTACAAAGCTGCTTACATATGCCATGATTTTAATATGGCGAATTCCCACTTGGAAGCATTACTTTTGGGCATAATAAGCGCGGATTTCAGCTCTTTCAAAATCTGTGATTTCATGGCTTTCAGTAGACTCATATTTCATGTCTACATTATTACGATTAAAAGTAATACTATGAATATACCCAGGAAAAAATTACATATTCCAAAAACAAGGTGTTGCCCACACTTGCTTACATATCTCATTGCCAAATTTAGTAACTGCAATACCAAACTCATTCCAACGATAGAGTCAAAAAAGCAAGTAGTATTGTAATCAATTCTTTAAATTTAAACCAGAAAGCACGAACTCAATAACAAAGTAATTATTTACTTAAAAGAAAATAACAATGTTATTAACTTATATGTATAACTTTTTGTACTCAAGAAGTAATCATACACTTTTTCTTAATAAAAGGACGTTATTGGAAGTAGTTCCTAATTTTGAAAAAAGAAGTTATACAATTTTAAAGAATTTATCTCATATATTTTTTCAAACGAATTTTTATTTGCAGGAAAATAATACTAAAAACAGAAATTGCATGTTGCCTAAATTTTGTTAAACTGCGGTTAGGTATAAATTAGGGAAGCGCACGTAAGCAGAAAATTGAGAGTGGAAGTTGAAATTACTGACGTTATCGTGAGTGAGTGTAAGAAAAATTTTCGAGGGTGATTGTGCGTGAGTCATATTTTTGTTTTTCAATTTTGAATTGTTCTATTTTTTTTTGAAAAATTTATATTTTTGTGGTTTATAGCTCCAAAATTATAACAATTCGATGTTTCACTTTTTAGGATTTTATTTCCGTATGAGTTTTGATCGTTATATTTGAGTGACCTAGGAAAATCACGTGTGAGTAAAAGTTGAATTTACTTATGGAACTACTTCTTTTTTTTTAATATAAGTATTTCTTATTTTTTCTAGGGAACTATTATTTATTTTTTTGTGTAAGTACTTCGTAGTTTTACAATGGAACTATTTCTTTATTAAAAAATGTATGTAGTTCTTAAAAATATAAAGTAAATGGTTATTCGGTAAAAAAAATAATCAATAAAGAATCAATTATTAGTCTTCACGCTTGTTAAAGAATCGAGTAGGTATCTAGTAAGGAGTGCGTTCTGCCCAAAACTTGATTACAAACCCGCTTATTTTGGTTTTGCTGGGTACATACATAATTTATTTTACATAAAATTCTACAGATATTAACTTTTCCTGTTAAAAATTTTGAAATATCGCACACTAGTTCAAAAGTGACTCAACTCAAAAATTTAATTTTTCGGGTTTATTTGCCTAAACTATGCACAAGACACTTGTTTTTCTATAAAAAAATGTCAGTGTATTTTGTGTTGTTAACTGTTGCTAAAACAGTTATATCTTTCTTTATGTTTCAATTGGTATAAAGTTGCAAATATTTTATTTCGATTTCTGAAAAATGGAAAATTTTGAGTTGAGTCACTTTTGAACTTGGTATGCGATATAATATAATCATTTATTTTTTTTTACCGCTCCACAATCTAGCTCTTCAGAAACAGTTAAATGACTAATTAGTTTTTATTACATACTCGAAAATACCAAACACATTCGGAAATCACTCGGGAAAATTGGTACAGATAGTTTATAATCCACGATATGAAACTTTCTGCATTACAACCTGCATCCGTATAAGAGATTAGGGTAAGCTGCTTACAACCTGCATCCTGGTTAGGGAAAACAGCAAGCTCAAAAATTTTGTTTGCTTATTTTTATACGAAAACTATTCGGTTCTTTTGCTGCTTCTCAGTATTATGTAATAGTAAGCACTTACATCAGCGCATTGGTTATATCCTGCTCCTAAAAATACAAAAAAATTTTAATGTGAAAAATCAAATAATAATTTTTTATTTAATCGGACCTTAGACAAACAACAAAATTCAGAACCCATTTCTTCAAAACCTAGTGGCTGTTACTCCGGCATTTAGGGGATTATTTTCGTAGATTGCAACATTCCGGAACTTGGTGTTTCAGTTTAGTTTTCAAAAAATATAAAAAGAATCAATTCAATTCTTATTAAAATAGAAAAAATATGTTCTTAAAGTTTGTTAATTATGCTATAAACACATAGACCACAGCAGACTGCAGAGCTACACGACTGCAAATGCCGTTGACTGCAATCGTCGCCGTGTGGTCAGCTACTTATTATTTTGGAAACGACAGCAGCATAGTAAACAGCTGATCACGATTCAATTTAAAAATATCAATAGCTGTTTTTTATACAAATCAGGGATGTTAAAGTTGGTACAATTGTACTTTTTTTGGTACATTTTGACCTTCTAAAGTACCGTGGTACTACCCGCGACTCATTTGGTACAATTTAAAAATTTTTAATTTTTCCCCTTTTTGAATTTTTAGTATAGCAAACAAATTTTTATTGTGTCCTTTTTCATTGCATTTATTCGTTTTATGTAATGAGCTCTTAAAATATATGCGACTATATCCGCCAGATTTTACGATTTATCATCATTTTAAGGATTTTGAAGAATAAAGTTGGCAATTTTTTTTTTTTAATATCGATTAAAAATTTACGATTTTTACAAAATTTATCTGGCAGCTCTTACATATATTGACACTTCACTTTTATTTTGAATTTATTAAATTCTGAAGAAGTGAAAATTGATATATAGATATGGCATCACTTATAACATATGGGAAAACAGTGGACATTAGAGTGAGGTGAGTTTCTAAAAATAGAACTGTTGTGTTGTTGGAGTTGTACTTCTGAGATTATGTATGCAAGAACAAAAACACCGTGTATTGAATAAAACTAGTTTTAATCACAACAAAACTCGACCTAACTATAGCTCAGAGGGCTAAAGCGCTCTGTCTAACGTGTAGTGCGAGTGCATGTGGCATTAGAAATCAGTTTATCTATACCACGGTCAGTGATTGCACAGAAAAATTTCATATAGACGCAATCGAACAAATAAAAACATAACAAATATTACATTATTCAAAAATTCAAAAAAAAACAGGGTCACTGACGAACGTTCAATACCAGAAACTGCGCAGTCTGATTCAGAAAAAATTGAATATTTGCAATGTAGTTATGATTTTTAGAAAATACACTCATTTTTCTCTACCACGCCTTTCACAATTAAATTAAATAAAATTGCATATTAATTATAGTATTAACTGCAATTGTCTGAAAAAGACGTTAAAATTCAAACTCAAACGAAAATTAAATTATTGTTAAAGAAATGAAAGAAAATTCCAAACAATCTTGTATATGTTTAATTTAGAACGAGCTCTCAACCTCCGTATATTTACAAAAATAAAGCAAATCAAACATATTAGCTAGGTTAATACTAGTATTTCGATCTGGTTAAAGATCTCATCAGAACCCAATGTTTTAGAAAAGTTATAGCCTCCATAATAGGCAGAACTTTAACAAAAAACCGATTAATCATTAATTTTGCTCCATTCTTGTCTTCTTAGTAAAATATTACTTGAGCCAGAGTAAAAACTAAAATTTTTTTAACTGAAGTCGTTAAAAAATTTAAACGTTTGTAGTTTTTGGTCGGGTAGTAGCTAATTTTCAAAATGAACTGAATGTCAATATGTTTCCAGACATTTCTAGTCGTTGCTGGAATTTTATCCATTCCACACTGGTCTGCAAATGTGGAAAGAGTTTTTTTCTTTTCAAAATATAATAAAAACTAAGGAAAGAAACAGACTACATTAGCCAACATTATCAAGTCTCATACAGACTAAGGATTGGTTAAGAGCGACAAATTATGCTGCTATGATGTAGAAATTCCAAATAGTTTATTAACTAAACAAATAATTCCATGATTTGGTCTCATATATTCATAAGACTTTTATGCCTTATTTTATTCATACATATAATGTATGTTATTGGAAGGTTTTGTTTTTTTTTTCTGTACAAGAGAATTTTTATGTATTTTTTTTTTTTTTTGTTGTTTTAATAAATTTAAAAAAAATGGTACCGTCAACGTCCAAAAAGTAAAATTTTTTTTGGATGTTGGTACAAAATTGAAAACTCCATTTAACATCCCTGATACAAATGCATTTTTGTTTCAGTAGTGCCAATTACATCTTTTTTTTCTTTATTAAAATAGAACAACATGCTTGGTTGTAGACACGTATATAAAGTTCACTTAAAAATACAATTACTTATTTATAATACATTATTATAACGTGAAAATAAATTTATATAACCCCTCTTGAATATTAATGCAATTATACCATTTGATGTTGCGACGGTTTTTTTGTGTTTAACAAAATAAAATATTTTAAGCACTAATTTGTTACATATTTTGTTTTATTGTCAACACTATTTTTGTTTTGCAGCCAACAAAAATAGAAATTAACCTAAGTTGACTACAGCGGCAAAAGTAGTCGGGTAGCCGTGTAGTTGTGTTGGTGCCAAAATAATCGTTTTCATATAAACGTGTGTATTTTATTTTTGACAGGCTGTAGTCGTGTAGCTGCAGTCGTCTATGTGTTTATAGCATTATGTTTCACAGAAATTTCAAACATTTTTATTTCGTTTTGAAAAAAAAACAACAAACAAAAATATGAAAGACAATTTAAAATTTTTTTTGTTATTTTAGAAAGGTTGAGGTTAAGAGGAAGAATAAAAGTTTTTCTCTAAAAATTATAAACAATATTAATTTTTAAATCACACTAGACTAGTTTTTGCTTTTTTTATGGAAAGGTGTCATCAGTGATTTTCCATTTGCATTGAATTATTATTTGTTGTCTTATAATTGTTCAGATTGTCTCTATATGAATTATATTCAGAAGTGAAAATCACTAGCACTAGCAAATACAAATATTCTATTTTTAGATTTTTGTTTATTTTTTCTAATCTCCTCCGTCTCTATTTTTACAACGTTACCAGATTGACGTATGGCTTTTACGTTCAGTGTAGACAACTTTGCGTTTATGTTGAGACGTCGCCTCAGGAAAGGTTTTATAACGTATTTCAGTGTTATTTTAACGTCATATAGACAGTAGCAATTAATTTTAATTAATAAGCATTTGACAAATTTAATTTAGAAAGGTTGAGATTAAGGAGAAGAATAAACGTTTTTCTCAAAAAATTATAAACACTATTACTTTTTATAAACACTATACTTTTTGACTAGTGTCTGCCTTTTATTGAGATTTTGAAAATGAAACTTTTTTTTTTTTAATTGTTAATGCACCATTCCCTGTACACCATAAAAACTTAGTGGTAAAGAAAACCGCGTAACCGTGTATATCAGATGTAATCATGAAACAATTTTTGCATCAAATTTTGCAAAAAATTCCCTGAATATTTTATTATCTCTATTTTAAATATAAGTAAAATATAATTTAAAACATAACTTTAAGTCTTTATTAGCGAGTCTATTTAGAGTTGTAACTCTCATAAGACTTTTTAAAAATAAAATCAGTTTTTAGATTTATGCGACTTAAAATCTAGCTTTCAACAACTTTATGAAACAATAATTGTTTTATTTTCTAAGTCAAGGATACATAAACAATAATCACATTTTTTTTAAGTCAACGATATATAAATTAATATATAATTACATAAAAAGGCACATAATTAAATTAATATCCTGTATGGAGCAATATTTAGCATATATTTCAATACATGATATCATACATTACCATCGATGAACTTTTTGTTTGCATGTAGGAACCAAATGGGTAGGAACCCATATATGCTTCATATTTGCATACATCTGTATACATACTGATATATGAAACAATATATGCTCATACATGGAATCATACATGTTCATATATTATCATATATTATAACTTTCACCTGGGTGATTCTTCTTTTTTTGCACCAAAAAAATTTGTTTCACGTCTAAGAAAATGTAGCTTAATAATCTATTTTTTAGCTGTATATATTTTTCGTTTATTTCAATTTTTGTTTTTTAAATTTTTGCCAAATTTATTGCCTTTACTTTATAAAATTCAGATCATCATCTTTTTAAGTGCTAGTACTCACACAAAATAAAATGCTATTATAAGCCGTACCAGAAGTAAAATGTCTTGAAATTTACCAGACCATAAATTTTCAAGTTATGCATTTTTCCTTATATTTTAAGAACAAATGTTTGTGAAAAAACAATAACTAGTTGCATAAAAAATGATATATTTACAGTGGTGGTCACTAATTTAATACACCCGTTTTTGTTACAAAGAAAATAATTTTAATTCATTTGATATTGAACGAAAATTCAAATATGCTCTGTCAATATTTAATGCGGTTGATAAAGTAATTTTTATTTGGTGCAATCTGTTACCCCCACCGTTTAAAAAAAATATAAAACTAATATAGCGACCTGACCACTAATTTAACATGTTTATATTTTGACCAGAAGTTTGCAAATTTCTTGATTATATATACTCTGATGTCCGTCTGTCTGTTGAAACGGCGTGTACTACGCCAATAAAGAAGCGGGGTTTCTAGTTTTCCGTTAAATTATTTGATGGTATCATTAGCATTTTGCTATTGAAAATGGACTCAATTTACTAATGCGTTCAAAAGTTACGAATGAAAATGAAGGAAGCCTTTTAAACATTTTTAAGCAAATTCATAAATATTCTATTTTATCATACTTCTATGTAATGCTTATATCTGTATACTAAAGGGGAGCATGTTGTGCAAAATATTCCCTTGTGTGCTGTGATGCCAGCTTTTACGATTTTTACTACTTAAAATAACAAAAAACAGACTATTTATACCCTTTCGCTACAAGTTTTTACTGGGTTGCTTAAAAATCAATTTTTTGGAGTTTTTACTATTATTGGCCCTGGGAACAACAATCAATACTCAATTTTTAAAAATTTTTATCCTAAATGTGTTTTTTGGAATGTATCCATATGGATACAAATTTTGTGTATGGTAAAGAAAATGCTAGTACAATATGTTTTTTATAATTGAGATTTTATTTATTTTAGTAGTTTTAACATATAAAATTAAATTTTTTTCAATAAAAGCAAACATTGTATATACTTACTGCACAAACTAAAAATTATAAATCTAAAATTCATATAATTACAATAAATTTAGACAATATTTATATATTAATACATAAAATACATATATCTGAAAAATAAAATATCTTACCAACAATTTATTCATTTGATATATAATGGAATTCCTTGAAGCAATTTCTCGATCCATTGGGAATGCACAGGAAAACATTGCACTTTGAACACTTGTATCTAGTTTGTCCTTTACAATCCTTTGACTTTGCATCTACCTTTATCCGTCGTGTGTTCTGGCCAATGCTGATTCCGTCATATCGAACAGAAATTGAGAGTGTAGTAGATTTACGTTTCTTATCGGAGGTCGTTGGACTGATTGGAATATCCTCATTTTGCCATAATGTTGGGCGTCGCACGCTTACGAGAACATGTCTATGATTAGACCGAGCTAAAAAGACCATGCGCAAATATCGTTACGAAAGCTCAGTAAGTCCATATACTTATTTTTCAAATTATTGTTTTCATGATCCATTCTATACTCTAACCACGAGTTACATACAACTAATCGATGAATGGTCGAAAATCTTAAGAGTCCACTTTCCAGATCTAATCGAATTCTATATAAAGAAAGCAGAAAATCCATTTTGTCTACTCCTCTCATATTGATGTTGTACTCTGATACAATGCATGGTTGTGTTATTTCAAAACTTTTCTTTTTTTCAGCACAAAATCGTGACACTTCGTTGACGGGCTCATGGCCATGGATTGATGACATGAGTTGCCACAATTCCCCCATCAAGGCCATCTAGAAAAATATTGTCTGCTCTTTCTATATGGAAGTCAAAAGTTCCACGGCCTTCTTTTTTCAAATCCTTATCAGACTTAAAATCAATTATGCCGAATCTATTTCCCTCTTATAGTACCTGTAGCACAAATTCCTTTTGGCGTAAATATATACTAAATTAAGAGTTGTAAAATAATATCAAAATATATTTTATGATTTTTTTCCTCAGGAACAGTTTTTACAAGATGAATCACAATATCAGAGCAAAATCCTAGTTTTGAGCCAGTTAATATTGTTCCTTTTCCCTGATATATCTCAAAATCATAAACTATGCCTTTGGAGCTACAAAGGCAAAATATCTTCATTCCACATTTGATGGGTTTTTTAGGCATGTACTGTCTCAGAGTGGTTTCTTCCTTTAAAAGGAACCATCATCTCATCAACACAGAGATTTTCATCTTTTGGAATAGCGTACGATTTTTTTGTAAACATATTTATTATAGGGCGAATTTTATAAAGCTTATCGCATCGTGATTGGGTCTATTGTGAACTTTAAATTATTTCGCAAAGAAGTGGAATCTATTCCTGGTCATATTTTCTGGGAATGATGGTATTACGGTGCCCATTGTCCAATACATTTCCAACCGCGGGGTAGCCAATGGTACCAATCAATATTTCTAGAGCTAGAAATTTTAAAAGTTCTCTTTAGTTAAACTGAGAGATTTCCCATATTTAGTCATTGATGCCTGGTTTGTTGAAGATACAAGTTGTTGAAGAAAGTCTACTGTAAAGTACTCCAAAAAATACTCGACAGGCAATTTTATATTTTTCTTTGGGTACGTTTCAGAAAAAGAAGTCTCTGGATTAGTCCAAGAAGCTTTTTTCCAACGAAATTGGTCAGCCTTTTTAAGTGGAACTTGTGGTGATTGAAAAATTGTGGGACTCTCTTGAACGGTTCCATCAACTGCAAGACTTTCTTCGATCTCAATAACCCTATCACCTATATCATTATTATTATCAACATTAATTTCTTGAATGTGATCTCATATGGACCTTCTCTAGAAAGTTCTTCTAATAAAAAGCTGTTATTATTATCAAAAGCATCATATAAGTTGTTTATAACTTCAGATTCTTCCGACTCTTCCAAGTCAGAAATATCGGAATCAGCAAAACTGGTTAAAATTTTTCAATTTCAGAGTCCTTAATTTTCTTGCCATTTTTCTAAATGAATTTAAATGGTATCAGAGCTAAAAAAAGAACGTCTGCATCAAAGCAGCATCAAACGCAAAATGATTTTATTTGTATTGTGTGTATAATGTTTACAACCACAACTTACGTTTGTATCCATATGGATACATGCAATGTTTAAAAAATCCGCAGACCCTTTTTTTGTTATAAAACAAAAAACTTTAAATGCAAAATATTAAAATAAACATTTTCTTTATGATTGATCAGTTTTTGAAAAAAAAAAATGGTCCTATATACATGTAATATGTAAAATAAAAAAACCTTTTTTTACAAAAAAAAGAAAAAAAAAGTTTTTTTTTAAATTGCTATATTTTTCTCAGTTTTGTAAAAATTTTTTATGACAATTATTCGGAAGACCTAAAAAAACAATTATAAGTCGATATCCAAATCGATTCATTGATTTAGAGATTGCTAGATGACTCCAAAGTTGAGTATATCCATATGGATACAATGTAGCGAAAGGGTTAACTTACATTTTTTTCTATTTTTTTCATGGGCACTTTAATTTTTTCCATGTTTTATAATTTTCAGTATTTAATACTATTAGAGCAAAAAAATTTTGTATTGTATACTAATATGTCTTGCGAATGTCATGCAAGACATTTATGCGCCCTCTAGTATGTACCACAAGCGTGTGTACAATGTACACACTAATAATAATCCATGCGTTATGGATAACGAATATAATCGAATATTTGCCTTTTCAAAAGATTTCGGTTGTTTGGCATTTTTCGTATTTTAGCATGGATTATTATGAGTGTACAGGCTTGCCAGATAGTTATTATTTTCGTATCCTGAAACAAATCAAAAAAATCCCAAAAACGCACAGCAAGATAACATCAATATATTATTGCTGTTCTTTTTTTGTAATATATATGAATGTATTGGTTTTTTATAAATGTTTGTGTATTAGCAATAAATATTTTGAACTAATTTCGATATTCTTAAATAATTAAATTTCAGTGGTTTAAATTTAATGTAAATATTAATTATCTAATATTTATTTTTATTAATTATTTTAGATTATATGTATGCTGGCTTGCCACGTATTTTGTTTTTTTCGTTATCCGAAACAAATCATGAAATATCCAAAAAATCCATAATTAAATAAAGGTTGATAAAAGTAGTAGAGTTAAAATTCTGTATTTAATTTTCCTTATTTAGCAGGCTTGCTAAAACACTTTTTATATATATCACAAAAAATATGCTCAATAATCCCCAAATTCATGATGAAGAGTTTCATTATATATGTACGCCAAATGCTTCATAAATCTTCATCATTTCATAAAAAAGTTTCATAAAACTTGTGAACATATTTTTTTATTGGTTGCTCTATCGTTTGAAATTAAGAAATTCCATTTTAAAATTAGAATCATTAATAGAATTTTTCATTTGAAATCAAAGAATGTAATTTGTAGTGTTTAGATTTTGTATTTAAAATTCGAATCTATCATAATATCACTTAAAAGTCAGAAATTCTAATCCGTAATGTGTTATAAATTTCGCATTACATTTTGTGAACATAAATGTAATTTTTATAAATTTTAGTGGAAATTGTTAATACAATTAATATTTTTAAATTCAAAATGAAAATTCATAACTTTTTATTATTTTTTTTTTTCAGAACTTTAATAAAAATTAATATTTTCTAAATTTCAATTTGAAATTCTGAGTTTTAGTTTATATATTCTGAATTACAGTTGCAAGAATATGGGTATTAAAAATAAATTGCTTCCATTGACTGTATTTGTTCGCTAGCAATGAACATTTTTCATTAGATTAAAGTTAATGAATTTGCTTCAGCATATTAATAAATTGTCATATATCATTTATGAAACATGTCATGAAGAGTTATACAACTTCTTTATATTTATGAAACATTTCACAAATATGAAGATTACTGCCATCAATTCGCTCTTTAATGACACAATTTCATCATATTTATGAAGTGTACATTGGACCAATATCAATAAAGTCATATTTATGAAGTTTCTAATAAAATTTATGACCTTTTTCCCAGTGTATCTAAAAAACATCCAGATAACTTTAGCGCGTTTGAAAATCATTGATACCTCACCTGTAGTAGCTAAAATGTAAATATGGATTAAGTTCAACCGATTCCCATTCACGATATTTATTTTTACGAAACCTAATTTGAAATTTTTCGTAGTCGATTGGCATACTTATAGATATTTGACATTTTAGCAATCGAAGTAGAAAAGTTTTGGAGTAGGTAGTAGTTATATATAACTTGATACAGTTAGTGATACATTGCAAATGTATAATGATAACATTGTATGATAATAATGATACATTGCAAAATATATATTCATATAAAATGATATCTCAAAAATATAATTATATCTGACTTTATATACACTTCATATAGTGTAATATGAAAAAATATATAATTAGGTATTGATCTATACATGATTACATATGTCACATGTAATTACATATATATCTATACAATTGTATCTATTTTTTTAATTTAATTTTTAATTTAATATTTATTGAGCCTTTTTTTAACAATGAAAGAAATTGAAACAATAAAACAAGAAGATAACTTAAGACTAAAACGTATTCTCTTAATTTTCAATAATTTTAAACAGCACCAAGTTATCTCTTTAATGAGGTTAAAAAAAAAATCTAAAAGATTCCAAAAACGTTTAGTATGTCCTTGCTCCCGGGACTTACATAATTTGAGAGATAATCTCTTAAAACAAACTTAATTCTAACTTAAAACTAAAAATTACAGACTAAATTAGACTAACATAAAATAAAAACAAAACACAATATCACAAAAATAGTACTATCCTCTATGAGTACCAGGAGTGCTTTTGGTATAAAAGCTGGGACATATATTGACATTTAAAGTCGAAACGGAGGTTCTTCATTAAATACCCAATCGGTGATAGGTTTTTTTTTTTTTTTTTTTTTTTTTTTTTTTAAGTGTTTATTTAAAGAAAATTCATGTACTTAAAACTATAAATAAACAAATAGTAATTATAAATTATTGTTATACATAGTCCCATAATCGGGCTCTCAAGTATACTAATTATATAGAAAAATTTAAATATTTTTTTTAGAAATAAATATAAGATTTATTTTATATACATATAAGTATAATCAATATAATGTATGTAACAAAAAAATTCAAAAAAAAAGTTACTTCTATCTTTATACGCTAAAAAGTTCTGTCAAGGGGTAAAAGTGGAAGGAGAGATTTTAGTTAAGCCACCAAAATTTTCTTTTATTTATATTTGGAAAAATGTTTTTATCACCTGAATAAATACTTGTATCAAACCTAGTATTACCAAGTGTGATTTGATTGCAATGAATAGCTTTTTTATTGGCTCTTCTATATATATGGTAAAATACAGGTATGCCTATTTCATTTTGGATAAATCCTTTACTGTCGAGGTATACGAAAACCTCAGGTGGTACATATCCACTTTGGAGGGTTTTATAAATATATTTTTCTTCAGTGTAATATGGTGCCATAATTAAATTATTTTCAAAGCATTCACAACTTTTTGCAATATGATTTCTAATTATATGAATAATAAAATTATCTATTCTGCCTATTTTTGCAGAATTGTATAATTTTTGGTTTGATATGTATTTCACATAATCACTATTTGGAGATCTATACAGCGCTGTGCATGATCTTAGACACTTTCTTTCAAATACTCGAATTTTCTCCATATATGATGGAGAAATGTTAAACCATATTTGGCAACCGTATGTTATAATTGGTCTAATTAGTGATTGGTACAGTATGACTTTAACTCTAGGATTGATGTATTGTGAATAAAACAGTTTTTTGTACATGAAAAAAGCATTTCTTGCTTTAATTATTTGTGCATTTATATGAGAGTTGAAATATAAAAACTTATCTAGGTTAATTCCCAAGTATTTTACAACTTGTTTATTGGGAATATGTATATTGGTATTTGATATTATACCAAAATCTTTCCATTTTGTTCTTATGTTGTGATTACATTTGCCTACTGGCGGACGGAACAGAATGGTTTCACATTTGTTATAGTTGATTTTCATTTTCCAGTCTATTGCGTATTTTTCAACTATCTTAAAGTATGTTTGTAATTTATTATTAATTTTTTCTATTTTATTATCGGCGTGATATATTATAATATCATCTGCAAAAGCAATGATATTATCAATTTTCGTTAATAAATCAATATAAAAATATTAAATAGAATTGGGGAATTCACTGTTCCTTGTTGAAGACCATTTACTACAATAAAGTTTTTTGTACTTATTTGTTTTCTATTGCAGACTAGAAAAGATTTGTTGTTTAACATGTTGTGTAATAGTATAATTAAATATATAGGCATCTTATATTTCAATAATTTGTAAATTAATGCCGGTATCCATATGCTATCAAACGCCTTTTCAAAGTCTATCAAACAGGCACCTGTACACAAGGATTTGTTCAGGTTCCAATGAATATTTGAGACAAGCATATGTGTTGCGTGAATTGTTGAGTGTTTGTATTTGAAACCAAATTGTCTCTCATTATTTAATTGATTTTTTTCACAGAACTTTACCAAATTATTATTTACGCAAATTTCAAAAACTTTACTAATATTTGGTAGTAAACTAATAGCACGGAGATTTTCTAGAACACTTGTATCCTTATCCTTTTTGGGCAAAATTACAACTTTCGCTACCTTCCATGCTCTCGGAAAATAGGAATTGTTAAGCATGTTATTGAAAAGAGTGCAATATTCACGGACCATTACATCAGGAATATTTTTTAATACAATATTTGGGATATTGTCTAAACCTGAAGAAAGTTTTTTTTTTAAACTTCTGAAAATGTATAATAACGAATTATTCGTTATAAAATAATTCTCATTTATAGATTCATTTATCTCGTTAGCCTTGAAATAATCCGTAAATCTTAACAGGGATGATAGATTAGTTTCGTATTCATTTTTTGTTTCCAAAAAATTTTTGAAACAATTATCCACATCAATATGCACTCTATTTTGGGGATCGATTTCTTTAAAAGAATGAATTGACTCTAGATAAGCACCAATAATATTCAAAATTTGACTTTGATCTTTTACTAAGAATTTACTACTTTCATCATCACTTTCTAGAACGTCAGGTGATATACCCGCATTTCTAATCAAAAATTCCTCTTCTTTTGGGATTTGAAGAGTATTAATATTCACCGGTTGTATTGACCTAAATTGTTTTTTTACTTCACAAAACATATTTGAGGAATTCTTATGATCAATACTTTTAAGTTTCTCTCTCACATGTGTATTGACTGCTATAGTAAATTATCATTAATTAGCTTTTTGATTAGCTTGATTTTGCATTTTAGTAAATTAAGTTCAACTGGTAATAATAAGCTCTCTAAACGATTATGTTTTTTGATTAAGGTTAACAGTTTGCTTTTTTCTGATTGCAATTTCCTTATAGTTGAATTTGTAAATTTTTTTGTTGAATCAAGGTTTTGAAATTTAGGAACTGATTTTTCAATCGAACGAATTATCATGTCATTTAACCTAATTAGATAAAAATCAATTTCAGAATTAGTAAGATTTTTCTGATTTGGGATAGGATCATTAATGTTATAATCATTTGCAATACTATTCTTAAACTTTTTCCAGTTAGTTTGTTTGTAATTAAATTGGGAATCAGGCGTTTCTCTAAAAAAAGTGATTGGGTGATCAGTTTCCTCCTGTGAAACTAAAATTTGTATTGCATTATGATCGCTATCATAATCAAGGTTTTTAAGACAGTTTGTTGTATTATTCTCTTTGTGTATGGATAAGCGGGAGTCAGCTATACACAGATCTAGATACGAACTACATCGCGGGTACGAAGGTGCCGCTGATGCATATAAACTACACCTAAATACTATCTCATTACATGATAGCCATTCTTTTAGCATATTACCTTTTACGTTGTTTGAGTCATTACCCCAATCCATATGTTTGCAATTAAGGTCTCCGGCCAGTATATAAAAGTTATTGGCGTTTTGTAAATTTAGGGATTGAAAAAGTTGTAATAATTCGGTTTTTAAATTGTTATTATTATTACCGGAAGGGTAATAAGCCGATATTACGAACAATGTTTTATTTGCAATTAATGGTATTTTTAAAATACAAGTTTCCAATACTTTAAAAGAATTTATTGTATTGTTGGTATAGTTTTGATATTTAATATCTTGTTTTATTAAAACTCCAGTTCCACCTCCCCTAGCAGAGTTAACTCTATCCTTGCGTATAAAATGATAATCTTTAAAAGTAACTTTATGTCTGTTGTTTAGTTTTGTTTCGTTTAGTAGTACTAAGTCCGGATTATATTTATTAATAAAATTACATAAGTCGTATCTTCTACTTAATCTTATAAGAGAATTAACGTTAATTTGAATTATATTAAGATTTTTTACAATACTTTCAGCCATGGTGATAATTCAAACTTCTAACAATGAAAAGATAGAATCTATTCTAGCTGCTTGTACTTGTAGTTGTTTATGTAGATTAACTATTTGATTTGAAAGATTTTGCATTGAATTTTTAAACTCTTCTAAAGCTAGTTGTATCGGGTTTGTATTATTTTGGTAATTATTATTTTTTACAGTATCAGCAAAGCTCATATTAGGATTAGTATTATATAGTGTATTTGCAGTTCTATTTTGTTTTAAATTTGTTTTCTGGCGCGAAGCTTCTGTTGAATTTCTTTATATTTTTCGCATCCTTTATATGATGCCGGGTGGCCATGTTTACCACATAGCACACAAAACAGTTTGTCCCTTTCATTAACAGGTATGTTATTTAGGGTACATTCCCCAACTCCATGGCTTTCGTTGCATTTAACACATCTTTTAGCTAGATAACAATTAGATGCACTATGAAAGAAACTCTGGCAGTTTCTACATTGGGTAATTTCTGGTTTTCTTAAGGGTTCCCAGCGAATACAGCGATGCTGCAAACCCTTAATTGCAAGTAATTCATTGGTTTTACTATTGCTACTTATTTGAACTAAATAAATGGGTAGAGCATAGTTTTCACTTGTTGATTTTTTGGTTTTGAATTCGTTTACTTTAATAAATTTCAAGTTCTCATTTTGGAATACTCTTAGTTCTTCCAAAATTTCATTAGTATCAGTGTTGGCACTGAGGCCCTTTAGTAAGAATGTTTTTGTTTTTAAATCTTTTGGAGTAAAAGTAAAAAAGTGTGCATTTGTTTTTTGTAAATATGTTTTTACTCTGTTGTAATCATCCATTGACGACACATAAAGAGATATTTTTTTGTTATAAAATTCTCTTATTTTAAAGTCTTTTATATTTAGACCTTTTTTTATAAACTGGACAAGTTCATTGGGATCCACACCAAAAACGTTGAGAGGTGGGATTTTTTTATTTTTGTTTTGAGTATTGTTTGTTGTATTTACATTATTTAGAGTATTACTATTTAGAGTATTATTATTTAAATTATTATTTCTGGTGGAGCTATTAGATGCTGTTGCTTGTTCGTGCTCTTGTACATGTTTTTCAAATATTTTTAAATATTCTTCGTTACATTCTTTATCGTTATCAAGAATAGAATAATAATTATTTTTTAGTTGTTTTGCCATTGTTGCATTTAATGCTTCACTTTTTCTTTTTCTGTCATTTACTGATTTTACATTATTTTGTATTGTTGGATTATTTACATTGTTTTTGTCATTGTTGATTAAGCAATGTTGAGCATTAAGCTCTGACATAGTTTTTTAAAAATTGTTTGTTTTTTTTTTTAATCTGTTGTTTAAGAGTCTCTTTCTCTAGTTAAAACAACAACGCAACAAAAATATGCGTTGAAAAAATTTAAAAAAAACACATATAGCAAATGAATCTTATTATCACTTTCCGATAGACGTCCGTCTTTCATGACAGTCACGATCGAACTCGATAATTTACTCTATTTTATATTCATATAAAGTGAAAAAGAATTGAGTTGAATTAAATTAAATTTCGTTTAACTCCCTGAAAAAAGTTGCCCCTAACGTGTGGGAATTTTACTTTGGTTTCCAATCCAAAGCGAAATTCCCAATTCGGGATCATATCTTTTACTTTGGCAGCAGTTTATAGTTATAAGTTATAAAAATTGCCTCAAGGTATGCTATATTTTACAAAGATGATGTTAAAGAATTCAAATGCCCCACTACAAAAGTATTTAGTAAAAATATCAGTGATGCCACTTGCTCCATAATTTTAAAAAACGGGACATTATTAAAACATTTTGAAAAACTTGTTATTAGAGATGAACGTGAACGTGATTTTAAAATCACGTATTTAAAAAAAAATTGTGACCGGCAACGTAAACATGATAGAAATAGACATTTATATTTTGCGAGTGTGAAAACAAGTAAATTTGACCTAAAATGTTATGTATTATTATATTATATTATTATAGGAAAACTTGCTATTACCATAGAATGGGAAATGGAAGAAGAAAACAAGAATCAGAAGTACTTATAGTTGAGGCCAAGAACACCTGATTTTAACATGGGGGTGTCATAGGAGGCAAGGCCTTGCTTGTGCTTACATATAGGGACAAAAATAAGACGTTACAAAATATGTAGTGAAATCACCAGTTACACATAAGTACTTATTTCATTTCTTATTTGTAGCTTCAAAAGTAATGCTTAAAGCCATTATATGACATATTACTTGTAAGGATGTTAATAAGTAGTTATTTATAGGTGCAAAAATAAGTACGTATTAACATGTACCTAAATAAGAAGGTATTAATAGGCAATAAAATAACTAGTTATTAATAAGGACAATTATAACTAGTTATTAATAGCTTTGTTTTGTGAGAGTCGTTTATGTATAACTATATATTTGTTTGCTTAAATAAATTGCATTTAAATTATTAATTATGATATATTATGAATCTTTATAAATATACCTTACAAAAAAGTAGTTACTTATTACCTTACAAGTACCTTATTTCTTTGGCCCTTCTTAATAAGCAGGCATATAACACAATATTAGTAAGACATAATTGTTTAGCTTCCAAAATAAGTAGTGATGTATGTTCATATCAGTAAGGTATTATTTCAGACCTTCAAAATAACAACAAATGTAATGGATAGTCATTACTACGAAAGGTCTGAAATAAGTGATAATAAGTAACTTATTATTTTTGCTATTCCAAATAAGCAGATATTTAACACAATATTAGTAAGGCGTTGTTTTTTATCTTACAAATAAGCAGTTACATATATTCATATTAGTAAGGTATTATTTCGGACCTTCAAAATAACAAAAACTAGAATGGATAGTCATTACTTTGGAAGGTCTGAAATAAGTCCTACCCATTACCAAAGTTTTGCTGGGTAATTATGTTTTCCAGAACGGATGGTGCTAAAATATGAAAAAGAGTCACATTTAGAGTAACTGCTACTTGAAAAATTCGATCACTACTGTTAGTTCTATGCAATAGATATTCTTGTTCAAATTTATTTCTCAAAAGTTTTGTCATTCTGCAGATTATAACTTTATATGGTGTTGAGTGTGTCACAAATTTAAATGCCTTAAAATATACTCTTATTTATCACCAACAAGTATTATTTTGTAATTTCTAACATTTAAAAGGGCATTTGAAAACAACTTTGGTGATTTTTATATTAACAAATAGAAAAGGGTAAAAATACCTATGGACATAAAGAATAATTAAGGGCATCTGAGTTTAAAAAATTCTTAAAAAATCTTTGTTTTCTTCAATAAACTATAATATAGTTTTGATGATGACAACTATGTTTATATGTATGTTGCTTACCTTCTGGGCTTTGGCCTTACAATCTCATGATTGGCATTTGTAATACATAAAGGACTTAAGGCACCAGCTAAATGTTCCACACCAAGACCAGGATCCCAACTATGACGACCAGGCATATTCGAGTTTGATATATTATGTTGTTGATTTGAACTACTACCGGCTATTTGTAAACGTGTATTGCTTAAAGCACCACCATCCGTTGAGTTAACATTTGGTTTAATAATTGCAATACTGTTGCTACTGCAACTGCTGGCACTGTTATTATTGTTGTTGTTTGTACTTGTGGTGATTGTGCTTTTGGTAATTGTGGTTCTTGCGGCAGGTAATGGCACTTGTAGGTTTTTCGAGGGATAATTATTACTGTTATTGACCACATTTGTCGTTTGCATGGAATTTGTGATATGAACTTTGTTTGTCAAGTTATTATTGCTGCTGCTACTGCTGCTATTGTTTAATGTTGTAGAATTTGTGCTAGCTTTGGATCGTAAAAGACCCTGTTGTGTAGCAGGGGAACTTAACGATTGATAGACCACCATTTAAAAAACAACATTTATTAAAACCACTAAAATTGAAAAGAAAAAAAGAATAAATGAAAGAAAAGAATGTCTTATTTGTTTAGTTTGAGGTCAAATTTTCTATTGTAAAAAAAAATTTACATTATCTAACGGTTTTTTTATCACTATAAATATTTAGAAATTTGTGAAAAACATTTCAATTCATTTTATAATTCATTCATTTGTTTATAATATAAAACTAAGTGTCAAAGGTTTTGTTAACATGTCATTTTTAAGTTAAATTAATAACAAAATTCGCCTAATCTGGTTTTCTTAAACAATACAACTTTAATTTCCTAACCAACTTAATGAATTTCAATCTAAAAAACTAGTTTCTAAAGAATTTTAAACAAATATCCATAAATTTCAAAATTATGTAGAAATGTTTAACAAAATACTTAATACTACGTTTCCATTGAACATGTTTTGAAATAAAACATGTTTTATACATGTTTTGGAATAAATTTTTATTTTTATCAAAACAAATGTTTTCCTCAAAACACGTAAGTGGAAACATAGTATAATCAAAAAACTTGTGTAAAAATAATCATTGAAAATAAGCACGGAATCTCTTTATGTTGCCATAAACTGTTCAAATTTATAACAAACGACTATTTTTATAGTTTACTACTTCAATATGTATCTCCCTGTAATATAAAATACATACAATGTTCCATGTTCATTACACGAGAACAACAAATTAAGTGGCATTCTAGTTACAATTATAGCAACCAGTAACCAAAGTCATCCAAAAGCCATCATTGCATTGTTGGAGTGACTCAACATAATTAACGCTTTGTCAAAGCTACAATGATTTAACAAAACTGTGTGATATCAAAGACAATCAGCAGTGTGATTGCAGAAATGGACATCAATTGGCATTTAGTGTCTTAAACCTTATAAAATATGAAATAAACTTAAAGACTCGTATGTATTGGATGGACATTAGGGTTATGACTTTTTTTCGCAAAAGTTTTACCTATCACCACGTGATGGGCAATATTATATTAACTCATTAATGGCATTTCATAGATCAGCTGGACCATGCGTCAATAAGAAATGTTTGCTATTTTTGTTTGCCTGAAAGCGCCCTCTAGTGGAAATACTGGTAACAGAAGTTGAAACTTTGATAGAATATAAATTCTAGATGATTGAATATATTTTAAAAATTATTGTTTTGTATAATTTTGTGAACAAATCTTTACTCAAAAATATATGAAATTTTTTTTTTTAAGTTAGCCGATTTTTAAAATTTGTTGTAAAAAGTCGTGGTTTTTCACCATTTTTTAAAATTGCGATATGGTAACCCTGACGATATAATTTTTACAATTTTAGTAGTATTTTAATAAAAACCATGCGTTATTTATGTTTTGAGTGAAAACAGAATACATTTTGGATTTGGGCTTAGTGTATTTGAAAAGTTTATCGCTCGATCGGTCAGATTTTCAAAACGATTTTCTAGTAGAGAAAACCATTTTCATATTTTTTTTATCAACATATGTAGCAATTAAAATATAAAAGGTGCGCCCGGTAGGCTAGTTGGTAGCGTGCTGGCTTATCTGTGCGGCGGTCGTGGGTTCGATTCACACCAGAGGCACTGGTCTGTTTTCGCTACAACGCGCCGAAGGCCATAGTACCTAGTGCTCGGTTAGGGTAATAGTATATAATTTGTAATTATATGATTATTAATTAATAAAAAAATAAAATAAAAAAAAATATGAAAGATTGGAATTTTTTATATTTTTAAATAATTTTTAAAAAAGTTCTATTAAAAAAGGTCTAAAATTGATTTTTTTAAATAATTATTTGGAAACTTTCTATAACAATTTTTTACCATTTCTTAATTCGCGATTGTAGTCGAGATGTTGAATAATTTTAAGTTTTTAAATCCCTTACTTATATTTTTCCAGTAAGAAAATATAGACGTTTAAAAGTACTGGGTCGAAAAAGGAACACTGTGCCAAAAATAAGTTAATAATAAAAATTGCTTTTTTTTTGCTCATTTTAAAACAAAAACTTCACGTTTTTATCATTAGAGTTGCATTTGTGGAATAAAATTATAGCACAAAATAAAATACTGTGCACGCTGTTCTTCAAAATTTAATGCATTACCATACAATTTTCGAAAAATATTAACTTATAATAAAAATTAATCAAAAAAATGTATCCGAACTTCAAAAAGGTTTATGCGAAACTTTTATAAGAACAGCGAAAAACTAATATTATGTATCTTTAAATTTTTTTATGAACTTTACGGACAGGATAGGAAAAATTTGATATTTGCAAACAAGTCAAAAGTTATAAGCCTTTGTATTATTTAAAGAAATAAAACTTTGTAGCCGACAGAGCAACCAAGAAATACTTTAAATGTTGAACATTTTTTAAGACAACGAAACAGAAACGTGGGGAAAAATTATATGGGGCAGTAATTTAAAAACAATTACGATTTTGAGTTAGATAACAGAAAATTTTTAATTTAAAATTCTATTAGCCTCATTCAGTTCATACATGAGACTAAATAATTGAATGGACTAATTAATTGATGATTTCATTACAATTTCATTGATATCAATTGTAATGAAATTATTTCCATTATCATTTTTTAATTAATAGTAATGCTTTTCATTGATTTGATTGCATTGATTAAAGGTAATGATTTTAAATTTCATTTCCATTAGCAATGAATTAATTAAAGGAAGCAAATTGCTTTAATTAAAAACGTACGTGAAAATAAAAATTTAATTACTCCGATAATAGAATGGAACATTGGTCCAAAATGGAACAATATGGAATGAAACAGGGAACGATTGGAATCGGAACACTGTACACATTTGTGTTGTCGGAAACGACGGCTTCTGTTAAGGTTTGCAAAAATGTTGTCCGTTTTGCGATATCTTGCTTAGTTTTCGAGATACAAGCCATTTTACAAAATGGCGATATTTTAAAATGTCCAGTATCTCAAAAACTAAGCGAGATAGAGCAAAACGGACAACATTTTTGCTCCGTTGACGTAAAAAATATTTTCTTATAATATAAATAGGCTAGGTCCGAGAGAGATCCCTAGTGATCAATTTTTTTAGAAAACAGCCACAGGGTGATTTCATTAATTTACTTAATTACGTGATAATACAAACATAAACATATGTTATCGGATAGTAGAAAGTTAGTGACGCGTTCCATTTCGTTTCCCGTATTCAGTGTTACAATTTACACTCCATTTTTTTTTTGTAAACAAATGCTTTTTTTGCTCAATTGTAATTAGTTTATCAGGTATTAGTGTGATTTCATTAGCATTAGTAGAACAAATGCTAATGCCAAAAAAATTTCATTACAATTAAATGGAAATGAATTTTTTTGGCATTAGTATTAGTTAACTAATGCTAATGAAATTCCAATGCTAATGAAAAAATTACAAGTATGATTCAGTTACTAATATTCACCCTCCTCCCTAATTCTACTTGACTACGTCCTTTTAAAGAAACATCTATTGAATCTATGGAATATGTAACATTATTAAAGAAAATAGACAGTTTTTTCACATTAAAGACATGTTGTAGGCGCCTTAAATTACAACACATCATTGCAATCGTATGTTGTACAATAAAAAAGAATAGATTAAATAGCAAAGTATGTGTCTTAAGTCATTCGTTTGTTCACTTATAAATATAAGCTAGAAATGTAAGCAACTAACACAAAAACAAAAAATGCGTTTAAAAAAAATTCTCTTTTAGAATACATAAGCTAAATACTACTTTGAATTTCCTTACTACAATAGTTAAGTTAACAAGCCCCTATTTCACTTTTTTAATTTATTGATTATTTTTATTTTTTGTTAAACTGTTTTTCATGTTATAAATCTTATGACACGTAATAAATTGTATTCCAACAGCTACTAACTAACTATAATCAAAAGTAAGTAGTTAAATTTCTATTTTTCTTTCTATAACTTTGAGAAACAGGAAGTTTTGTAGGAATTCAAAGGCGTTGTTGTTAGTGTCAGTCAAAATATTAAGATCGTTACAATTGAGTCACAATAAGCGAGAAGTAAAAAAATTCAAAAATGATTTATTTAACATACCAACTATATTTTCTTTTTCTTTCTATGCCAACATTTCATTAAATTATACTGCAAGCAGTATAACACTCAGGTATACACATGAAGTTATTTTATATAGATCATAAATCATAAAGAAATGTAAAACGAGTAGCTGGCATTTATCACAACACAAGTTTATGCTTAAGGTTCGAGAGAACAAAAAATTGTTGAGTTTGCTTTCTAAACACAATTAGAAAAACAACATTTAATTCAATTACACTTTTGTATGACTATTCATGTATTAAAACCTGGCTAACAAGCAATTGGTAGCACAATTTATAAATAAATTTGATCTGTTCAAACAGCAGGAAACTATTGAATGTATTTTCTAATCTTGATTCTTATTTAATGAGAGGTATGCGTATCATTATTATAAGTATGAGATTTCAAAATGTGACTCATGCAACTAGAGGGTTATAAATGATATATCTTTCATTTTCTTAAGCAGGTAGACAAAAAGAAATATTTTGTCTGAAATATTTTGTTAATAGAGCATAAATTAACTTAAAGTTCAAAATACTACAGCTAGTATCCATACATTTTTGTAATACGTCAATTGGACTATAATCAGCATAACTTTCTTTTTATAAATTTTTTTTTTAATAAAAACCAAGGACCCTAAAGGGCTATTTCTGGGATTAAAGTAAATTTTCGATTGTAATTACGACCTAAAGTATTTCGGTTTAATTCCGGAAAATTTTAGGGCATAACTGCGAACCCTGAAATTGTTTTACATTTTTTTTTTTTGCAAATTGGCCTTCTGCAATATTAATTAAAAACTGCTACTGAATACTGCATGGAATTTTTTTTTATAATTAGTAACTATTCGCTGCGTTACAATAGATAGCTCCATGTTTTTATTTTAAATTAATCAACATGAGTAGATATATTACCTTTAAAATTACTTTTATTCAAGTAACATTAATTGTTAAAATGCCGTCAACAACGAAAATTGCTAATTCAATTAGAAAAAGATAGCTCTTTAATTGAATTTGTTTTCAATAAAATAATAACTCATTTGATTAAAAAGTAATCAATATCATATACCTTCCCAAAAAAATTGGATAAAGAGATGTTGCCTTAAAAAATGTTATTTATAACCTATGCCAATTAAGTAGTTAGACAATTTTAAAACGCTTTTGTAGTTAAAAAAAAAATATTATTTTTGAAGAAGTATTTTTTATTTATAACAATTATTAATAAAATTAAATTATTAATTCACTTTTTGTTCAGAGCCAAGTGACCGCAATCTTCTATTTGGCGTATTTTATGCTTGAATCATGCTTTGAATTCAAATTCATGTCAATTTTTTTACACTTCTATTAATTTTTTTCTTCAATTCTTCAGTGCATTTGGCTTACCAACCATTTGTATACACTTTTTGGCATAAAAGGTCCTAAAAGTCCTCAATTAGACGTGCTTTTGGGATTTTGAAGGATTTGCGTATTTCGGTACAAAAGATATGTTTTTTCTAACGTCTTTTTGGCATAATGACAGCTTGCTACATCTGGAAAACATAATATATAGTCTTTAGAATGTCTATCTCTGATAAATTTTTAAAGTTTTACTAAAACATTTATTAATGTAAACTTTCGCGTTTATATCCATAGCTTTTGAATCCTTAATGTAAAGTTGTGATATACCTTTTGCCAAAATAGCTTCCCACACTAGTACTTTTGGTTCAAACTTCGCTTTGGTCGAATACCGTACCTTGACGGGAATTTTTTTAAGTCATCAGAATAAAATCCCGAATTAATACTTCCATTGTTCCGTTGGAACATTTTTATCGCGAAATTTTTTCTCAGGTGTCTGCATTTTGTTGGAATGTTTGTCAATTGTTGTTTTGCTATATTTGCGTACTGTCTTCCTGTGGTAGTGTTTCACGTTTATTTTGGAGTAAGTGTTTGCGAATTGTTTATTTGGAGTTTTAATTATCTCAGTGTGTCTAATTTGATACAGTTTGAGGTATACCAAGATGTCTGCTGAGCAATCACGGGATACGATCATCACAGAATTATATATAAGTGACGAAAATTTTTTGAAAATGTATCATATTTGAAATTGACTAACACATTGGGTGAAGCGAGTTTCTTAGGAAACTGCACCTCCGAGTCAAAAAGCATTTAAACAATAATCCTAATAGTAATAATAATACGATACGGTGATTGACTTTTTTCTACGATCGAAAATGGTACGCATTTGAGAAGTGGAAGCTTGCTAGGCCCATAACCTATTAAAATATTACAATATTCAGAAAAATTTAGTTTTAAAAAGAAAAGCTGTTCCGTAATATTCAGAGTAATAAAATAATTGTGAAAGAAATTTAAAATTTATAAAATAAATTTTAAATAAAAAAAATAGAATTGAAATATTTTTAAACATTTTAACAATTTTAATGGTAATGCCCAAGTATGATGCAAATTTCTTTGAAGTTAAATAATAAATTTACAAATACACGTTTTAAGGGCCTAATTATCAAGGTAAAACTTGTGTATACCTATTTTTTTCTTTTCACAAAACAACTAGTCAATGAACATTTTTAAATCTTGTATATTTTGTATAAATTTGGTTAGAAAAATAATAGTATCATTAGCATGGTGTTAAACAACATCAAAAATCTATAAGCAATTAATCATCATTTAATATGATTATTAAGAAGAAAAAAACCGGCTTAACATGATGATAGAAATAAGCCTACCACATAAATAATAAATATATGGAAAATATTTACAAGTAAACAAACAATATTTGGAGACATTTTTTTATCATCAGGTTTTTGACACTAATAATAAAATATCTGTTAAATATACATTTTCAATATGGTTCTACACAGCCTTGTTGAAAATAACACATTTTAAGGCAAACATAAGTTATTTAATATAAAAATTGTTTTCCATCTTTTACCAGGGACCGAAAATAACAGTTATTTTCAAATTTTAAACAAAAAAGGAACTAGAAGTAAATGTCAAAAAACTGTTTCGAGTATACCATTTTGATCCTTATGAACTAGTCTATAATAAAATGCATTGCTTTTTAAAATTTTCATTTTTATTTTTTTTAGCAAAAATAAAAGTTATTTTTTGATTTTTATTTTTTTGAACAAAAATAATAATTATTTTTTGATTTTTGTTTTTTCGAGCAAAAATAAAAGTTATTTTTTGATTTTTATTTTTTCGAGCAAAAATAAAAGTTGTTTTTTGATTTTTATTTTTTCGAGCAAAAATAAAATTTATTTTTTGATTTTTATTTTTTCGAGCAAAAATAAAAGTTATATTTGATTTTTATTTTTTCGAGCAAAAATAAAAGTTATTTTTTGATTTTTATTTTTTTTTGTCTTGTAGTTAGATACTTAAAAAATGTATAATAATATATATTAATACAGTTATCACAAAAAATAACATTGCAAAATATTTGCTGTATATCTATCACCATAAAATAACTTTTACTTTTGCTCGAAAAAATAAAAATCAAAAAATAACTTTATTTTTGCCCGAAAAAATAAAAATCAAAAAATAACTTTTATTTTTGCCCGAAAAAATAAAAATCAAAAAATAACTTTTATTTTTGCTCGAAAAAATAAAAATCAAAAAATAACTGTTATCATCTGACTTTTATGAAAAAAGGAATAATTATTACGGTCCCTGTCTTTTACTATAGAAATTTGTGATATAATTTCAGCATCCTAACTTTAAATACAAACTACACCAGTATGGGTAGTGTATAAATGCAACCTTAAACATGGACTTAGTTTAGTTTTTTTTTTTTTAAACCAGCCTCAAGCATAAATTCTTTATGATTTGTTCCTTTAAAATAACATCACTGCTTTTTGTTCTTCACAGTATATGTTAAAAGTTCAATAACCAGTTGAATATTTTAACCTGACTCTAAAATCATCTAAAATTAAAGTCCTCCTAAAATGTTTATATATTCAATAATTCAAAATTGTGGTAGTTATGTTAATTTGCTGTTATTAAATTATAATAATAAATATATAAATATGTTTGCATGTATAAATATACGACCATTGGTTTTTTGATTAAAGAAATTTATGATTCAAAATAAAATGGGGAATATGATATTAAAAAATATTTTAAGAATTTGAGAGTTTGTTTTTTTTTACATGTAACAGTTTGAAGGCATAAACAACCGGTCATTCCTTTTTGTTGTTGTTTTTATATTCTCATTACAAACAAAACTGGAAAAAATTCTCTCCAAATAATTGTAGTTTTTTGTTTTGACTAAAGAACAGCTGCAAATAATTGTGTACGTTTCTTAAGTCTTTTGTTTTTGCAAACGTATTTTGCCACTGCTTTTAGCTTCAAAGATTGTTTAATTTTTTTTTCCTTTAAGATTGTAATTAAGAGACCCTCATTTTTTGGCAACTTTAAAAATGTTAAAGTGTAGTAACTCGCTAAGAATGGTGTTAAACAAAACAAAATTATTTTGTATGATAGAATAAAAAAAAATATATACAACAATTAGATAAACTCTGATCTCACAGTTAACACTTATGTCAAAACTTTAAAATTTATGGTTTTATAAATGTAAAAAGAATTTTGTACAGTGAAATATATATTGGATGGACAGCAAATGGTTAGAATTTTTAGAATACAATTTGTTCCTAAAGTCAAATATTAAACAAATTCAATGTTATAAATTGTACTGTTTTTATTAAAAAAACAGCAGCCAAACAAAACAGGATTATATGTATAGTAAGTGATAAACTGCCAATCAACATGAAATTATGGCCTGTTTTGTTATAATTTTGTTTTTGTTTGTGCAACGAAAATACAACAATATTTTTGCATTATCTGCAATGGTGCAAAAAGATTAATTGCATTTTAATAGTTCAACTTAACTTACATGTTGATGTCATTTGTACTTTAAATCAGCTAAGAAATTATACATGCATAAACTTGATTTTTATAATCAATTCAAACAACAGGTGGCATTATTTATGATCAAGCGTTGTAAAACACTATGCATCGAATTTAATTTTTTTCTTATACATAGATTTTGATTTGTTCGACAAACTAGAGACAATATGTAGTTAAATTGTGTTTCTAGCTGTTAAAGTTTAAAAAAAGTTATGAGTAAAAATTTGCAGGTGCCCCTAAATGTTTCATGCAAATTAGTGTATTTCATTATACAAATTTGGAGTTTGGTGAATAAAATATTTTTTTAAAAGTTCGCTACATCTATTTGAATTATTATTATATAGCTTATATAGTTATATATGGAGAAAGATTTAAAGACATCTAATAATATCAAGTACTATATAAAAAATTATCTCAATAAAAATGATCAGATGCATTTGTATATAATGATATTAGCTATAATGTGACTTCATTCAAAGTCAGATATGATTTAATCATATTATATATGACTAGATATAACTACTTTTATCCGGGGTGCTATCCAGTCAGAAATTACCAACGGCTCAAAAGTCTGACCACTGGTAAAGCATTTATTTTATAAAAATTATTTTATTAAATTATTAAAAAAAAAGTTTCCAGTCTGAAGGTTCCGAGTTCGAGTCCGGTTACAGGTAAACATTTTTTTGTGATTTTTTAGTACTTTTTAATACTTTTTTTTTCATATAAAATTGATTTTCCTGTTTCTGGAAAAGTTGGCAAGTTGTTTCCATGAAACCTTATGCCAGTGCTGACACATATGAGCTGCAAACTGCTACCCAAAAGTTAGTATTTACTTTCATTGTATGATATCAAGTATTGTATGTCTCGTTAGCTTAGTGGTTACAGATGCCGACTACCGATCTGGCGGCCAGGGTTTGAATCAAGGCGGCACCAAAAAAATTATACATGAACTTTTTTTAAGTCTATTTTGGAAAACAAATTTTTAGACCACCTTTTTAATGGCTTTAGCATAATTTGGCCAACGCTGGAAATTTTGTTTCCCCAGTGCTTGCCCGACACATTTTAAACAGACGGAACTTTGGTCTAATGATGTTATCATTTTGGGCTTGGGAAAGCACTTGTTAACAGCACTTCCACCACTTTCTAAAGTGCCTTGCTAGCATTGGTCCGTATATTTTGCGATTTAATTTAAGGATTAAAATTATTAAAGAACATTTTTGAAGTTTTTGATCCGGGAAAATATAATCAAAATTTTTTTGGAAGCACATATTCTCACCTTTCATTTGATTCCAATATTTAAGTCATATGAGTACAAGTGTATGAATACTTGTTTGAAAAATTTAAACTTTAAAGTCCTTTTAAAAGGAATTTTAAGAAATTCATGTTAAGGAAAAGTAATTTTGACGTGATGGCTAACAATTTAGAACTCTATATGGTTTCTGTTTCACTTATATATTACTTTGTCCATGTCTTAAAACTACTGTCGCACGGTGTAATTAATATGCATTTAAAAGAAACTTGTGGGATATGAAAGTGTTAGTAAATTAGGTTATAAGTTATGGTTTATCTATTTATGTAGTTCTTGTTCTAAATTAACAAATTATAAATATTCATTAATATTAACCCATTAAAATCTAAATAACATTTTAATATAATGTTTTATATGAAAATTATTTTTAAAGCTTTTTTAAATGCACTGAAAGACAGAAAAACATAAAAAAGTGAATGTCCCTAAAAGCCCTTCTATAGAAACTGCAAAGAATATTTTAAAGAAAAAATGCAACCTAATAAATGTCATGGCTGCAATTCTCTAACTTTTTAATGGCAAAATTAGGTAGTGAAACTGTCAAATTTTCAAAGTAAACTGACAACTTAACTAAAGAATGTTGCCGTTAAAAAATTAAGTAAGTATCATGAAAATGTTAAAATCAGCCATGACACATTAAAGCAAAGAAAAGTTATAGATTTTTTATCGTTATCATTAGGGCAAGGAATTTCATGCAAATGCATGCTTTAATCCAAATCTGATGTGAACCAAATATTTAACTGAATAATCAAATAAAGAACAAATTGGTTTTGTAATTGTATATTTTCAAAAATTTTTACAAAAATACATATTTTAGTATATCGCACACCCAGTTCAAAAGAGACTCAACTCAAAATTTGAATTTTTCGGATTTATATGCTTAAACTATATATATACTTGTTTATTTATAAAAAAAAATATCAGCGTATTTTGTTGTTGTTAACTGTTGCTAAAAAACAGTTATGTCTTTCTTTATGTTTCAATTGGTATGAAGTTGCAAATATTTTTTTTCGATTTCTGAAAAATTAAAAATTTTAAGTTGAGCCACTTTTTTACTAGGTGTGCGATATGTTGACTTTTAACTCATATTTTGTGCCTTTTCAATGCATATTTTGATTGTTTCTGTGCATATTTTTTTATTAATTTGTTGTATTTTTTTTTTATATTTTGATTTAAGTAAAATTATTTTAACGTATAAAAAATCTTACCGACCCGAAGAAATGCGTTAGATTCTGGTTCTATTATAATAATAATGACCTCATTCACATTCTTTTAGTTTCTATTTTATATAGTGTGTGATTTTGCAAAAAATGCTGTTGCGTTTTTAGCCGCATTTTATAAGCACATATTATTGTTTTTTAAGTACATGAAATTTCTTGCCATATTTATCATACATTTAAATTACATAAAAATAGGCTTAAAATATTCATATTTTATAAGTTATTTGTATAGAAGCGCCTTTATTTAATAAAAAAAAACATAAAACTTTTAAGAATTTGTTTCAGACATATGGATACATGAACTTAATAAATATTATTAACGTTATACTGCGTTACCACTTACGTGTTTGGGCAAAACTTATGTTTGGTGAAAAACAATTTATGGGAATACATGCACAAAACATATTTAGTTTTAAAACACGTCCAAAACACGTTCAGTGGAAACGTAGCATTATTGTTAAAATAAAGGCAATTTAAGAGTACAAACATAAAACAAATATTTTCAAAACCTATTTCTTTAAAACATTAATGCAATTATAACGGTTTTAATGGTTATACCCCGACTTACCTTACCTTATTCTTTTATGCCAATAAAATACAAATAACCAGAGCTGCGACTTTCATGCACTAAAAGATCGAAAGTATGCAGTAAAAATGTAAAATATGCACTTACAAAGAAGTATGCACTAAAAACATAAAAATATGCACTAAAAATACAAAAGTATGCACTAAAAATCAACAAAACAAAATGCACTTAAAATTTCACAATGCTTAAAAATAGTATTTAAGACTCGGGAGCGTTTGTTTTAAATTTAAATCCAATATTAATGTCTAAAAATATGACAATATGATGATTCTTTTTTTTTGTTAAGGATTTCAAATTCTTACCTTTTTTATTTTTAATTAAATCTAAATTTTATTTTTAACACAATATACAATTAAATGCAGAATATGCGATAAAAACCCTAAAAAATGCAAAAAGTATGCACTTAAAGGCAAACTGCAAAATATGTATTTTTAACAAAATATGAAAAAATATGCAACAGCAAATCGATGCCATTTTTTGCAAATTCTCTGATTGGGAAAAGTATTTGGTCAAAATAGATTTTGAGCTACTGACTGCAAATATGCCTTTGCATAAAAGTCGCTGCCCTGAAAATAACTGTTAAACATTCAGGCACGTAGATTAACAAACATACGTTTATATAACTAAAAACATACTCCTTTAGGATAACAGCTTGTTTGGTCATTTAGACCGAAAATCAACAACAAAAGCAAAATAAATATTTAGCATACCAAACATAATTTACAAGTTTTTTAAAATCTTTTTTCTTGTTCATAGTTGAGTATCACTTGTTGCCACAACCAATTCTGATATAGCTGGTGTTGGTAAGCGATATAGTTTTTGTGTAGAGAAGGAAATGTACATAAGATCATTAAGGTGGTTCATATTTTACAGTCAACTAAAATTTCTGGCTATAAAACTGGCCATACACTGATAATAATCTATGCGTAAAAGTACAAATAAATGTCAAAATAACCAAAAATTTTGTAAAATAAACGAATATTTGTTGTTTTGACATTTTTTTCGTATTTTTAGCATGGATTATGTATTGGTTCTTTTAATAGAGAAGTTTTAAATTTAATTTCAGGATTATGAAAAAAAAACAAAAATGTTTATTTTTGTTTTAACGAATGATTACATTTCAATAAAATACTAAAATAGTTTGAGAATAAAATTGCTTAATTTTTTCATACACTCATAAGCACAAATATACGAAAAATAACGAATACTTTAGTAAAAAAAAACTAAATTTCGTTTGTTTTACAAAAGTTTTTGTTATTTTGAAATTTTTTCCTTTTTTTTGCATGGATTATTATCATTGTAAGATTCGCAAATATTCCATATTCCAAAATAAAGTAGTATACAATTTCCTCCTTAAAAAATCAGGGCGAGCCTAATAAAAACATTTTTATGCTCAGCAGGAATATTAAAAAACAAAACTCAATTTTTTATGCATTAAGTGCGGTAGCATTTAATGTTTATGACTTTTCAAAACTTATACAAAGTTTTGCTAAAATTATTACAATCATATTTTAGCTGCTGAGATTTTAGTAGCACATTGCATAATTACACTCAAAATAGTCTGTTGTTTAAATTAACTGAAAATGTAATTTGCCATATGGATAAATCACTTAAAATCCGGTCTATGTACTTTTCATTTAAATCAAATGCATCTTGTAAGTTATTTTTAAATATTGTTTAAATAACAAACAAATTCATAAGAACAAAGGAATAGTAATTTAAAAATAAATGTTCAAATTTTAACTACAGATCAGTAAAAATAAAAGTTTTGTTCAGCTATTTGAAATTATTTTAGTTTTTTGTTTTTGTTTGTTTTTTTTTACAAAATGTATATGAAAAATAAATTAAAAAATACGAATTTTTTGAATATATTTTTTTTAATTTATAATAATTGTAACGGAAACAAATAAACGACAATATTCCATAAAATATTGCATGAAATATTGCATGAAACTTTAAATAAATTAAAATAATAAATGGAACTAAAAAAATCTGTAAATGGTAGTAAATTATTTTGAACAAATGTATAAAAAGTTGAAAAAAATATTTATTTGAAAAATAAAAGCATGTTCCTTCATTTTTACTCAACTGAAAACTTTTTTTTTGTTAAACTACAAACAGTAAACTACATAATATTCTGAGTGTACATGGGTTTGAAGTTATAATGGAAATTCATACATTAATGAGGACAGGAAAAAAAATATGTCTTTCAATATACATAATAAACAATAAATAATAAACATAGAGCCCGGTGTTGCTCGAACCCAAATAATACTTCCTAAACTCTATACACGAAGAGAATTTTACGGGGCGAAAAATAATGAAAATCTTGATTGGACTAATAAATGGAAAAATTATAAAATTCATTAATATCAAGCAGATAATTCTCTCAGAAAGCTGAAATTTTTAGCTTTGCATAGATTAAATTTAGTAAATACAAGTAACAACGTTGGAAATTCGCTATCATTAGTTTAAACTAATGGAAATAGAAAAAATGCCATGTAACGATACTAATATATGAAAGACTGCACAGTCAGAATAAAGACAACCAGATCACCGCTGGCAAGGCACTTTAACATTTGGTACAAGTGCTGGCAGCAAGTGCTTTCCCATTCCCAAAATTATAACATCATTGGACAAAAGGTCCGTCTGTGTCGGAAAAGCACTGGGTAAACAAAATTTTCCACTTTGTAAAAATGTTATTAAAAACATAAAGTAGATGGTTCTGAACATAGGCCAGTCAGAAAAAAACAAAGGAGTCATCGCTAGCATGAAACTTTAACAAGCGGTACAAAAAATTAGAAAAAATGGGGCATTTATCAACCATTCGTCGTCAAAATCGCTTTGAGCGGAAATTTTATGATTAAATAGGTATTGACCTACTATCATATTTTCTAGTCAAAATTTTCTTAGGACAACAATTTAAATTTTCAAGAATATAAAAAATATTGTTATGTATATGTCCGCGTCAGTTCAAATAAAGCCTGAATATGGAATAGTTTTTTTGAATTGCTCATGACGAAATTATCTGTTAAACCGAGAAGTCAAATAATGGAAGTACACTTTATTTAAAGGTTTCATAGTACATTTATGGTTTATTTATGTGTAGAAAAACTTAATTTTATTTATTTTATGTATTGAAAAAAATAAATTGTAATATGTTTACAAAGTTCATAAATCTTGCAAACTTTTTTGGTTGTAACATTGTTTTTTTTTTAATTTTTCGCATGATTAAATGTTAAGTGTGTTTATAAATGCAATATTCTCATTAAAACTGCATTTTTTATATTTAGTAAAATATTTATTCAAATATTGCTGCTGTTGTTGTCCAAGCAAGTAAATGCATGTTGACTGTGTAACGTGGGTGCCGGGAATAAACTGGTCTTAATATAGTCTAAAAAATTCTCAAATTAATGCAGTGCAACCTGTAAAATTGTAATGTATTTTTTTTTATTGGTCATGGTGTTTAATGTGCGTACATGCAATTTTTTAACATTGAGTGCAATGGCAGTATTAAATTTATCGTTCCATTTGTAGCATCTGAAAATTATACACTTATATAACTTTAATAACTGATAAAATGTTTAATATGTCAAAGGAAAGATCGACAATTAAGGTTTTAGATCTAAAAGAAATATACAATTTTTTAGAGCAATATAACAAATATACAACTTCGTTTGAAAAAGGTATTATTACAATCGTAGTTCAAACCTTCAGAAACTTGCTGTTAAAGCAAGATAGCCTTTAAACAATGAAATTTCACTTATACTTTTTAAGTTATTCTAAAACCTAAGACTTAAGACACAAACTTCATGACACATAAATGTTGATTTTTTTAAACAATAAAAAGCTGAGCTTTTCTTAAAAATTTGTTAGAAACGTTAAAGAAAACAATTTGTTATTAAAATAGCTCAAAGCGTATTTTATATTTTGTTGAAATCAAACAAAAGACTTAAGTTAATGTTAAATTTTCCATTTTTTTATTTTCAATATCATGCATGACATACAAAATTATATAAACAATATGAAATTTAATCTTTAAAATATTATGTTTATTTAAGCAGTCATTTAAGCAGCCATATTAAATTTATTATAAATTTAACAGTACCTAAATTCTACAAAATCTTAATATAACAAAAGTATGCACAAAAAAGTGAATGTTTTTTTATTTTTGTTGATCACCTACAGTATCGATTACATGTTGTGTATAATATTTGCTTGCTATTCAAAACATTGTTTTTTTTTTTGAAAATTGGTAGTCACAACTTTTTTGCTAATATATGCTAATATGTCAATTTCAATAAATACAATACTAAACATCATATAGATTCCGGATGTGTTTAACTACATTTACTATACTGTATTATCTTAAACTACCACTATTTCAGATAAATATTTAAATAATTTTCAATAAACTAATATGAAAAATACTCGTTGCTTTCCAATGAGCATACTAATAATTATATGACGCTTGGGGTGCTTAAACGTATGTCTTTCGTGTCATGATGTCTATTAATAAAACGTTCAAAATGAAGAAAACATATAATTAATCTACTATGGTTTCGGGTTTTATTGGCTTTTAAACAAATTTTTATGTAACTATTATATCTGTAAGGTAATATAAAATAATATTTATAGAGATTTATAATGAGGGACCATGTGGTGAAAATGTGCCTGAATATTATTACGATCAGTGACAGTTAATAAATATAAATTTGTATATTAATAAAGTTTTTATTTCAGTTTTTATATATAATTTATCTTCAAAAGAAATAAAATAATAAATTTAGTTTTAATTTTTTTTTTAGAGATTGATAAAAATGATGATAATAAAATTATCAAAAATATTATTAATAAAAATTATATCACAGATAATTTAACTAATAATGGTAACAAAAACCAAGTTTAAAAAGGTATGGATAGGTACAATAATATAACCAAACGGAAATCTAGTTCTAGAGATTCACGGCAAGAGCCCACATCAAAATACTATAAGACAGACTCAAGCTCCCAGCTTAAATCCATTCCAGTAAGTGAAAATAGTTTTTCAATTCTTTCCACGCCATATTATGAAAAAGAATCATCAGTTAAGGAGCACAAGCCTCCCCCAATCTTCTTGCGCGAGCAAACTTCTAAGGCACTAGTTAATATTTTATCCAAATTCGTAGGCAAAGATAATTTTCATGTCGCTTCTCTCCGGAGAGGTTTTATATAAGAAACAAACATAATAAAGAGTCTGCTCTCAAAAACTATCTTAGTAACTTAGATCCAATCCAGAAACGGATTCCAGCTTGTGGAAAGCTGGGAGGAAAATGCAATGTCCTATTGCATACGAGTCTCCAATACTACTCAAAAATATCACTGGGGCTAAAAATACAATTGAGAAAGTAAATCCCTTTACTAATCACTTGCGGACGACACAGCTATTACTGCAACTAGTTACTGTCCAAATAAGGCATTATCTTCTTGAGAACTGGTTAACCAAGTGGAATAAGAAGTAAACTCGGATAAATGCAGGCTAATAACCTTTGCATTAAGACGAGGTGAGGCTGATACCAAAAGACACTACCGTCAAATATCTAAACTGATAATAATCCATGCGTAAAATTACGAAAAAATGTCAATATAACCAAATTTGTTGTAAAATAAACGAAAATTTGTACATTTTACGAAATGTTTTGTAGTTTTGACAATAATTTCGTATTTTTATGTACACTCATAATAATCCATGCATAAAAATACGAAATTATTGTCAAAACTACAAAAAATTTCGTAAAATGTACAAATTTTCCTTTATTTTACAAAAAATTTGGTTATTTTGACATTTTTTCGTAATTTTACGCATGGATTATTATCAGTGTAGGAATGACACTAGATAGGAGACACACATGGAAACCATATATTTGGTCATACGAAATTCAACTATGGGGAACAGGAAGAAAATCCAACATCGATATCCTAGAAAGACTCATCACTAACGTTTCAAGGTTTGTAACCAACAGAGCTATACATAAGGATCTGAAAACATCTACAGTTAAACAGGAAATTCAAAGGTTCAGTGAAAACTATCTTCATAGATCAATCAACCATATAAATCCCTTAGCTATTGCTCTCTTAGATGACACTAATAAAACACGACGACTAAAACGTACACATGTATTAGATTTGAGTTTTAGAGGCTAATCTGTATATCTTGTAAATATGTAAATATTTGTTAACTATTTTTATTTGTATATAGTTAAGTTGTTCATTGGTTTGCTTATTATCTAAAAAAAATATAGATTAAAAAAATAACAAATTTTTGTTTGCAGATTCATTAATATATCCTCTAAAACATATAAAAAATTCAGAATGGACTTTTAATGTTTTTTAGAAATACGATTTTTTTCCAATATTGCTACTATTTTTTAGAACAAAATTTTGGAACCACCCAATCTCCCATTGAAAATATTTTTTTTATGCCCTAGTTTTTAATGCGATACTAAATTTTCGACATCGGTTTAAACTGACTTCAGATGACTTTCATTTTTCAAGTTTTTTGATTTGAGAGAAACGATGGACAGGGTTAGGTATACTATACTTAAAAACTAGGGTATGCAAAGCTTTAGAAGGTCATCATCAGAGACCGGAAGTTCTTGCAAATGCATGTTTTTTCCCTTAAGTCTGAGACTTAAGGGGAAAAACATGCGAATCAAAGTATTTGCTTTAAAAGGGCATCGATTTTTAGAGCATATGTTTACATATTTTGCTATACATGTATATTTTGGCATATTTTGCTTGAAATGCATATTTTTATTGCATATTTTTACTTATTTTGCATTAAATGCATATTTTTATAAAATTTTTTTAGCTTTTCGTAAATTATTACTTTTAATCGTATTTAACATTTGAGGAATTTAAATTCACATTATATTAAAATGATTCGGTTTATATTTCTTCAAATTATGCATTAACGAGTAAAAAAAATTATATATGGTCTTATGAATTTTCATCTTAAAATATCTTATTACATGTTTCTTATGTGCTAACGATATATTATTATATATTGACCTTTATAAAATTAGATATTGATAATATATGCCATACATAATAAGATATGATAGATTTATTGTCATATATAATAATATATTCTCATATATAACACAATATGTAATCATATATGGTGACAAAATATAATTTAAGATATAATAATATATAATGTCTTATAGAAAATATTTGTATGCGTGAAATAAGATATGCTTATATATGGTGACATATGAATAATGCAATTCAAGGAATAATTATGTATGACATTAAGATTAACAATTTAGTTTGAGATATGATTATATTTGGTCCAACATCATTAATATTTTCTATGCGTATAAGACATAATTATATATTGTGATATATAACCACATACATAATTATATATGCGCAAATGTCTAAACTATTTTTCTTAATTTTTTTTTATATTTTTAATAAATAAAATATACTGTTGTTTAATTATGTTTTAATGGAAAAAAAATTATAACTCACAAAATCACTACACAACAAGTGAATTAGCATCGTTTAAAAACGTACACCGATCACAACCGTCGATGTTACATGTTAAAGAACTTTTTGAGAACAAATATATTAAATTTTACGTTTCTTTTTTTTGTTTATGTAAAAATTTTAAGTGCATATTTTTTAATTTTTAGTGCATATTTTAAGATTTTTCATGAATATTATATGCGCCTAAAACACACTGTTTAGTGCATGAAGTTCCTGCACCTGGTCATTAGACTTGGGAAATATATTCTCTACATAAATAATGTTCACATCGATGATTTGTGGAAAGTTGTGTGTGTAAGTGGTACATAAGTGAAACCAAAATTTTCCGATTTTTAAATTTTCGCAGTTTTTTTCCATTGTGTTTGTGTGTCGTTTAATAGAAATGAATTTTAAGAACAGTATTTAAAAAACGGTGTAATTTTTTAGAATTTGAGGAATACCAAGCTGATGTCAGCGTACCAATAACGGAATACGATCATCAATAACTTATGCAGAATTGATGTAAATTTTTGACATTTGCAATCATATTTGAAATGGCTAACGTATTTTCTGAATTGAGTTTCTTAGTAAATTGCATCCCAGAGACAAGAAACCATTAAAAAATTTGCATTTTTGACTCTGTGTTGACTCTGTTTTGACCCAGTTTTCTTTTTTTTCACAGAAACTATACAAAAATTTGTATAAAATTAAAGATACTTTAAAGATATATCTAACGATTTACTTAATATTTTTAAAGGGGTATGTGATTTAAACTTAAACAAAATTTAAAAATGAACAGTCATGATTAGTTAAAGTACTAGAGAATTGCAGTACTCCAAGGAAGATATTTAAAATCTTTATTTAAAACGTTATTTCAATAAAAAATTGGTTACAATTGATATCAACAGTTGGGTGGCTCCTTCAAATTCGGGTGAAATTCGGATATAAGATAGATGAGACGAAAGTAATACGAAATTGGTAAGAAACATACCTGCCCAATCGTATATTTAGGAAGTTTAAATATGGTTCAAAGTTGTTCAAAACTTTTTGTTTTACAAATTTTTACTATTTTCGTACGACAATTGAAATACCTTTAATTTGATACCTATTTTGTATTCTGTTTCTTTGAAAAAAAAAGCTCAAAAAACTCAAGTAACGGAAAATTTGATTATTTTTTACCCCAAACGCTTTTGTTTACTGCTTTGAATATTAACAAGCATTTTAGAAAACTATTTACCATGCCCTCGTATATTAATTTTTCACGACAAACTTATATAATTATAAATATTAATTCCAACGTTAAATCTTATTAAAATTCAATATATTAATAGTATTTTTATGCTATGACACTTTTCCTTATAAATTATTCCCTTACAAATCAAAAGACTTAAGACACAAACTTTGTTTATAAATAATTGTAATAAACCATAAAAATATTACAATAGTCACGTTTTTAGTTTTCAATACAACAACAAACAAAACACAACAAAAAAAAAACGCTGCTTTTTTATAAAATAGTTTTTGTTGGAATTTATAGTCGGTTCATAAGCTTTCTCAAATAAAATGCAAATATCTGCAAAACACAATCACAAATATTAAATATTTGTGGTGTTAACTTTTTTTCCCCCCGCTGTTGATGTTTGGTTTTTCTTGTAATTTTTCTTCTTCTTTTACTTTTATATAAATTTTAAATGTTATTGTAAAAATATAAACAAGACGTGCCTGTATTTTTTTTTTTATTTTTTATTTTATGGTGATGATATAAACAAACATATTTTGATGCCTTGAGTCTAGCATTTGACACGTTTTAATAGAGTTTTTTGTTGTTTTTATTTTTATTTTTGTCTTGACAAACTTTGTAAAACGGGTTTGTGTTTTATCAAGTACTATTTTTTGTGGTGCTTCTTTTTTTGCATAAACTCCTTTAAAGTTGCTTGAGTGTACGTTACAATAGTTTCAATTCTAAATGTTACAAACAAACATTGAAAATCATGATAACATCATCTTAAGCATCTTACAACATATGCACATTAGGCTGCTGCTTTAAAAAACGGGACAACGTTGGGTTTGATTAAGATTAATGTAAACAAATTATTTAACGAAAGAAAAAAGTTTATATATAGTCGCATATAGTGGTATCTCATTATATATGTGGCCATATGTAACAATATATACTTACATCCCATATTTATTTTTACGAACATTTGATATTTTTTATATCATCATATACAATTGATATAGCTTATATCAAATCATATATAATTATATATAAGTACATATAAAACAGTAAAACCAAACAAATTCTATGATTTTTATCATTATTATATATTGTATCACATATAATTCTATGTCAATATATGCGTTAAAATTAAAAGAAAAATTCAATCACTTTTGTATATGGTAGAAATTCACAAAAAAAATCTATCACTTTTAAATATAATTATCAGAGAACACAAAAAACAAAATTCAATGCATTTAAGCTAAAAAAATTGTAAAAAAGCAAAAGTAAAAACTTAGAAAAGCTAAACTTTTAAAAAAAAGTTCAAAATTAGTAGAAAAAATAATATTTTATAAATAAAAAATAGTCAGAAAATCTTAAAATGAGCAATTAAAAGCCCAAATTTAAAAAGCTTTATAACAAAAATAAACCTAATCGGATTTTGCCGAAAAAAACATAGATTGCGATATTTATCTCGAAAATTTAACCTTTTTTCTATCAAAATTATTTGTCTTCAACGCACAATAACAACTTTCTATGTTGCATCCAGTGTTGCCATGTATTTTTTTCAAAAAACTGTAAGAAAAAACTGTTTTTTTAAGAAAAAACTGTTTTTTTTTTAAATAAAAAACAGTAGAAAAAACAGTTAATCGCATGGGTTCTACATTCTGAAAATGAAGTGAAAGTGAAACTTTCGCTCAATTTGTGTTCCCAATTCCACATAAGTGATTTGAAAAGAAAAATTTCATTTTCATTTTGTTTCTAGTGAAATTAAAGTGATTTGATGTGTTCTATAAAACAATTTCACTACAAAAAAAGTAATTGTAAAACGGTATTCGTTAACTGAGTGAAAAACCAAACTTTTTAGAAAATAAAATTATTTTGAATATGAAACGTAAAAAAAAATCAAACAATGTAAGTAAATGTGATATGTTGTTAATATACGTTTATTTAACTGAAAAAAACTTTCTGGCCTTTATACAGCAGTCGAAGGTTTTCCAGCTGCTAAATCATTCGGGACGACTAGCAAAGGGTAAACAACCACAAATTCATCTACTGAATTGTCAAACTTAGATGGCACCAGTTCCGACAATGTAGTAAACGTGATTTTACAAAAATTAAATAAAAATGACGATGGTACTGAAAATATAGAAAACCGATGATTTCCCTTTTTGATTTCTGAATTTCTTCGCGACTTCTTTCAAATCTAATCCATTTTGGGCATATGACAGTTTTCAAAACATTACACATATTTGTTAAAATTTTTGACGCTGTACTTCTTCCCACAGCTAGATTGAAGTCTTTTGCGATCATTTGTTGGTAGCTTCCTTGTCCGAAATAGCGTAGTGATGTGGCCAATTGCAAAATAATTGGAATGCTTGTCTTTTTAGCAATTGGTGATATTTCTTCTAAAACCATTATACTTATTTAATCTAAAATATGCAATAAAACTATTTTTGTTTATTAATTTTAAACATTTGCGACTCAGTTTTAATTATTTTGAACAGTAACGAAATCTTTTTCTATTTAGATTTTCCGTTCCTTGTTTTTCGTTTTTAATTAAATACCAGGAAATCACACTTGCGCCACTCATTTTATATTATTTTAAAAATATGTATTTTTTTGTTTAATATTTATTTTTGTTAAAAAATGCACTCTTCTTTATTGCAATTTCATTCACTTTAAAGTGATTATTTGTTTTTTCCCCGCATTTTTTTATGTTGTTGTTAAGAACAGAATGAAAATGAAATCGTCGTGAAAAAAACGATTCACTCGTTTTTCAGAACACAGCGAAATTGAAAATGTGGAATATAGAACCCAGGCCAATATGTGCATTTTGAATTCAATTGCATTTTATTTAAACATAAAACAACATAAAAAACATTAAACACATAACATATTTATATACACAGAAAAAAAATATTTTTTTTTGTAGACTAACTTTTAATTATACTAACAAAAAAAAAATATTTTCAAATTTATGTTATTACAGATCACAAGTTGTGCTCTGTTATAAAACTATATTTTAATTAACAATAGGAATAATATGTTTTTTTTTCTGTGTACTTGTTTAAAGTAAAAAAAAAATATAATATAAAAAAACATATTTATATTAATTATTTAACATATAGCAAAAAATAGCTACAAAACCATAAAAAAAAACAAAATAATTCATCACATTTTAAGATCTTACTTAATTACATAAAAATATCAGTTATACATTTTTTGATTAAATTTGATTTTCATTTCGTTTGATTCCACAAAATTTTAACACAAACAAATGCTAAAAAGGGAATTAAAACTTACTACACAGTTGCATTCAATGCGTAGTATTATTTTTTATTGAAACATTTTGTGCAACTTTTGTATTAAATTTATATATTCAAGTAAAAGAAAGTAAATCGAGCAGGTAAACTGTTAAAAACTGGAAAAACTGGAAAAGAAGGCTGAAATTAAACAAAAACTGGCTTTTTTCATGAAAAACTGAAAAACTGTTACGCATCCTAAAAAACTGGAAAAAACAGTTAAAACTGGCAATATGGTAACACTGGTTGCATCAATCAAATTCAAATCAATCGTCAATCTGAAGATCTAATTTTTCAATTTATTGAATTTATATTTAATTTGTTTTATTATTTAGAATGTGAAACAAAATTTTAATTAAAGCTGTATTAAATTATATATAACTTGACCAAATTAGATAGACCCATTTTCCGGATCAAATTACATCAAATTTGTTCCCATGGGATCTCATGAGATAAGGTTATGTATGATATTTTTGGGATCACCTGATATATGATGTGATAAGGAATTATATATATGACTATATATACCTATATCGGAACTTTTTTCATCGGGTATATTCATAAAAATAGTTTATTTTAAAAACAATTACACCGTGCAACAGTAGTTTTCACACATGGACAAATCATTATATACATAAAAATTGAGACCATATATAGGTAAACTGAATCTATCATATAAAGTTTTACAAAAAATTTTAAGTTTTCTTATAGAAACAAAAATCGAATATTTTCCATAGGGAGATACAAAAAGATTAAAAGATAAATTTTTTATGTAATTAGAAGGCAATAAATTATTGACCACTAACAATTCTAAATTTAGACAAAAGTGTAAAAATCAATAGATGTGCAATCAATTTTTATGTTGAAAAAGCATTTTTGAGGTGAAAAACAATTTCTGTGGTGAATAAAATTTCTGTAGTGAAAAACTATTTCTGTGGTGAACAAAACTTAGGTGGTGAAAATAAAATATTATTCACCTCTAGCGTCAGTTAAAAAATATTTTGCATTGATATGCACCAATTTGCAAGCAACATTTAGAGGCACTTTCGCATTTTTACTCATAACTTTTTAACCGCTAAACCGATTTTGAGAATTTTCAGAACCAAAATGCTCGGAAAAAATTACGAGTTTAGAATCATCAATGTTATTGAAGGATTAAATTCTTAAATAAGACATTTTTGAAATTTTAGTCGTGAAAACTTATAATCAATAAAAACAGCAAAGGTTTTCACCTTTCATTTGATGTCTATATTTTCATCCTAAAACGAGTGCAAGTATTTTATCTCAGTATAGAAAATTTAATATGAAAAATAAGAACGGAAGATGCTGTGTAGTGCTTGTTCTTTCATTGAACATATAGAAATCGTAAACACACAAAGAAAATCTGATCAAAACAGATTTTTGTTGTCTGTTTACGTTTTCTGTATGTTTAATGCATATGAATGAAACAACAAGCACTACACAACACTGTCTATTCTTATTTATCTTATTAAATTTTCAATACCGAGATACGTTTATGTTTACGTCTGCACACAGAGAAATAAAGTGCTTTAAAATTATGTAGTTTTTTGGATTGTAATACAGTTTCTTTATTTTTAATGTAAATGTCAGTCATTTGTGGAACAACTTTAATTTGTTACTAAAATTGTAGTTCATTTAAAAAAACAAACCATATAAAATGACTGTTTTATGATTTTACATTTATTTTTTATATTTATTTTTTGGTATTTAAAAAAGTAAATGTTTGTTTATTTTTTACTAACATATGTTATTCATTTTTACTACAATTGTTAGAATTTTTTTTTACAGTAAAACCAAATGACAAATGTTTGTTGAATTTAATGAAATGTTAGTCGTCCTTTCTTCAAGTGAAATTTCATTTGTTTTTCACTACAATTGCTGTCGTCTTTACCTACATAATATCCTTAGTGTGGTAACAACTTATAAATTCAGTTAGTACAACGAGATTTACAATAGATTTCTGAATATTTTGGGTGTTGCAACATAAATTCAGTTGAATTAACCGAACTTTGTTGTGAAAACTAATGTTCAATTTTACAAACCGACTGAAATGCGTAATAACCGAATTTGAGTAGTAGTTACCAAATTTCAGTTGGCAGAATTTTTCTCTGTGTGTGGGTGATGTAGTCTTAACCCACGGTTGCTACGTTTAAAATTCGGTAATTTGTTTTTTTTTTAAGAAGCAGCCTAATGTACATATACCAGATTTTTCCATATACTTTACGAGTGTATAGGTTAGAATGTATGTGTGTATAGCTGGAGGAATTTAAGTTGTTACTTTTTTGCTGCTTTTTTTTGTAAACAATGTTACAATGTCTGCAATCTTCAATCAAAGATTTTTTTGGCTGTCATTTTTTATTTCTCTGTTTATCTTTATCGAACATAACCATATGTACGCATGTGTGCATATTATATGCTACATGGCTGTCACTTTTGTATAAAATAATTTGCTAGGGGTTTTACAAGAAACTCCAAAACAAAAACTACAACTCCAAAAAATTCAACCAGTATAATTTTATATCTCCGTGTTTGCGTGAATTTTTTGGTTTTTTCTCTTCTCTCTTTGTTACTGAACTTTTTGTTGCTTTATTGACCAATTAATGGTTTAGCTCTTTTTTGTTGTATGTTTTTGTAATTCTTATCATTTGGAAATTTAATTTCTTTTAATTGCTTTACACATATGACCAAAACTGAGCAGAGAAAGTGTTTAGGTTCCCCTGTTATATGCTCGTGTATGGTTTTGTAGCTGTTCGACCGTCCGTCCGTCTGTCCGCATGCCTGGTTGCCTGTCCATTTGACTGCTTTGTGCCACAAAAATTGGGTCAGTGTTGTCATGAAATATGTGCAGGCCTTATTGTTTATGTTTTGATTGTTAGCAGACGCCCATTGACATTTAAATCATTATTCATATAATAGCAATAACCAGTCAACAACAACAGCAACAATGACAACAAAAGCAACAATTGGTTTCTGGTGAATGTTTTTCATATGAAGGACTTCTATACAATGTATATGGAATGTTTGTAGTGATTTTTTTAATAATCATTTGCACGATTTAAATCTGATAAGTTTTATTTATTAATTTTTAGCTTTTGTGTGGGTGTGAATTAATATTTATGAAGTTAAATCCTTTTTATTGTATATAAACACAATTTATTTTGTCTGTTAAACAAAATGTCATTTGGCATAATTTTTTTTTATCCTAATTCGAAATAAATTAATAATCTTTCTTTTTATTTTTTTATGTTGTATTGTTCAATAATCCCTTAATCTTTCTTTTGTTGTAATCTATCAACAATAATCACATTTGCATCAATCCTTGTTGTAACATAAAACCTTTGGTTATAAAATTTATTAAAAACTAACTAATCTCTCTTAAAAGAGAAATTTAATTATTTGTTTAATTAAATCTTAAATAAATTTAACAGAATACAATTTTCTAAGCATTTACTAAAGTATTTGTCTTAAGTCTTTTGTTAAGTAAAAGTAAGAGTAAATGTGTCTTAAGTCTTTTGTTTTAAAATAAATTTTAATAATTATGTATCACAATCGATATTTTATTCAACTGTACTACTTAAACTCCAATCTCTTCTTTTATTTGACACAATTATATTATATTAATTTCGAAACGTTATAGAATAAATGCTCACGTCTTAAGTCTTTTGTTTGAAGAATTTACGTACACTTTTACAAAATGCTATGCTTGGGTTAATTAGTAACTTATTTGTTTTAATTTATAGCTCCTAAAAACCATATATTTTTATATATCATTCTATTTTATTTATGGAATTAACCATTTTTTTGTGAAAATTCACAAAACCACAATGTGATTATGTTTGTGAACATTTTTTAAAGATGAATATTCATTTAAGCTTTTTTTTATTTCCAGAAAAATTTGAAAGTTAAATTTTTTTATATGATTAGTAAGCTTGATAAAAGAGCATAACAAAATAGTTCTTCTATACATATAATTAGTTGAGTTTATAACTTAAGTGTAGGGTTTCATTTAAACGAAAGATAATTGCCCTGTCAGAAACTAACCGAGGAAAAGAAAACAAATTACTGGCAGAATACTCGTTTGAGACACATTACAAATGTTTAGAAAAAAAGTTTTGGCAGTATTTGTTTTACAATAAATTCAGTGGCCAGTGCTATCCAGTCAGAAATTGCTTTGTTAAAAAATGTTTATAATCCGAAGATTTCGAGTTCAATCCCTGTAAGCTTTACATTTTTGTAAGCTTTAAATTTTTTAATTTTGTTTTTTAAACAAAAATGATGTTTTTTGTTTCTGGAAAAGCTCTTTTAATATCAACTTTTTTGTTTGTTTTCCCAGCATTGGCAAGTTGTTTCCAACAAACCAGTTTCGGTAGTAGTAACCGAAACATTAGATTGACAACAAGTACGTTAGCCCCTAACGAGTATGTTTTCTGGGTATACGAATTTACTTAACCTATTAACGTCCAAATCAAACCCAATGATTTAAAGCCTAGATCTTTTCTGCTCAGATTTTCTTTGATAGAAAACAAACATTCAAATTTATTTGATTTTGGTAAATACAAAACCACTTTATCTAACAGTTTGTTTATGGAAAACATCTAAAACTAAAATTCTATTAGAAAAAGTCCTAAAAAATTAAAGGGTTTTTTACTTAAAAAATCTCTCAGAATCTGACAAGGAACATACTCCAAGCTAATCACGCCGATTTTAATAAAACTTAGATACATTGTAGAAATAAAAATTTTAATGAAAATGAAAATTATTCAAGTTCGAGGCCATACTCTATATTTCTTCATTAGGATATTGTCCTAACAAATAATCTATAGAGTTTTTTTTGATCAGCCTGTCTTACCTTTTAAGTCACCTCAGGAACTTAAATGTTCAAAATCAGGTTAAAAATCTTACCCTTTCTACAAATTTTTACATTTTATGACATTTAATCCAAAGAAGCTTTTTAAGCGTTGTTGTCAAACATTTAAGACACGGCAACAATTACTGTAGCCACGACCAAGTGTGTTTCCTGTGTGTTGTTTTATATCCTGGTTATTCTTTTTTTCTTTTTAAATATTTGTGCTATTCGGATTTTACGAAATTTATTTCGAATCCATTTTTTTAATAATTTTGGAACAACTTGACAATCCTGTGAAAAGCATAGGCATTATTTTATTACCATAGGCACTATTTTATTACCAAATTCGTTAGTTCTTCGCATGCTCCTGAACAAAGTAAGTGTCAAAAATGTCAAATTTTCTTCATCTCCTTAATTCCCGAAATGGTCTTAAAAGCGACACAACGCGATCCGGCTAGCAATTCTTAATGAACTTCGGATATGTTGTCGAGAATACAAATTTAAGTAGAGCCAAAAATATTAAATTTTTAATGCTACTTTCTCCGAAGAGCTTTTTCCCCTATATTTTATATAATTAAAAAATGTTTCCACTCTGGGTCCACGATATGAGCAAAATGGGAATCAAATAGGTCTTGAACTTCTGAAGGCCATATTGAGAAGATTTTTCTTTTAGCAAAACTCATAATCGCATTTTAAAAGTACAAAAATAGGGCGAAAGGTTAAATAATATTCTGCTAACCCTATTTAAAATTGATATTTATGGTGTCATAGACAATAGTTATAGTGTTAACACGATTTCATGCTTTAATTTTGAACAGGTTCTGAATAGAAAAGAATTTTGGAAATCTTATTGATTACATACAACACACACACCCAGGTAGAAATTGCCAACCGTACCAAAAAAAAAAATAGTATTGGCAAACCATAAATATTTTAGTAAAACCCACAGTGTTGAAGATTACCAAAGGTACCACTAATCTTATACAGCACTATTTTGTTTGCAAAGCCCGTCTTTTGCCATTAGCACCAGCAAAATGATTTGCCAATATTGTTTTTACCAATATTACAACCAATTAGAAGCATTATTTTTTTAATATTTTATTATATTTCACACATATAAATATGATGCAAAAGACTAAGAACGAACTGTATTGCTGCTTTATAAATGTGTTTTATTAAACAAATTTCTCAAAATTAATTAAACTTAAGGTATTTTGGAAGAACCAACTTTTTATAATTACCAGCGTTATGCCAACGGTGGAAAGTTCGTCAAACCAACCGTTATCCAACTGTTATCAATCGGCTGAAGGGAAAATACTCACTAGATTGTTAATCCAACGTTCTGCCAACGCATAACCGACCGTCGCCGACGCTTTGCCAACACTGTGCCGATTGAATTTTTCTGTCTGGGCACTCATAGCTACGAACATTTATATAGTTTGGAAGCATATAAATATTGATAAAACCGAAATTAAGGTCAATAAATTAATAAAACAATATCTAACAGAATTTAACAATTAAAACGAAAATATGAATATAGGAGTGTTTTTTCCGTAATATTTAAATTAATATGTATATGTATATCAGCATAATAGTTAAATATAGAATTGATATAATACTTAAGTGGACAATTGTTATGATATATTGATTTTTTTTTGTCTATGCTGTCCCAGATATGGGAGAGGCAATGATTCATTAGATTTTTTCAATCAAAATTATAACAATTATGATTATTAGCTTACCTTATTAAGATTCAATTTTAGTAATAATCATAATCCACAGTTATTGAATAAGTTTTACTAGTTAAGAAAAACCTCTTTGTAGTATGATAAATTTACCATATTATTTCCCAACAAAAGTTGTACAACATGTAGTTATTTTTATGCTTTAAATACTAAACTATATTACTTTTTAAGTATTAAAATTATTTATTTTACTATTGTACTAGTTATTTAAAAATAGTATTGCACTTTAAAATATATTAGAATTTTTTTTTTTTTGTAAAACCAATTAAATTTGAAAATTGTATTATACAAAAAAAAAATAAATTACTGGTTTTGGCCAACAAAAAAACAAGATTTCACTATTTGCACTATAGTTAAGGCATAAGCTTTAACTCAATTTAAAATGAAAAATATAATTGTATATTTTCATATAAGTATTGAAGGTTTTTGAAATTTTTCTTGAAACCTAAACTTTCGCTTTATTAAAGAATTAATTTTGTAGATTTTTAAATATTTTTGTTAAATATTTTAATTTGATTTTTTTAATTTTGTCAAAGATTTTTTTATCATTTATTTTTGTTTTGCTTTATCAATTTTGTTTTTTTTTTTTTTTGTTATTTTTCTTTTCACTTAATCTTATACAAAATACATACTCGCGCGCATATTTCACTTTAACAGAATGGTTCTGCTCTTCGAGAGTTCAAATCGTAACTGTGGTTGCGACTGGTTGTCCAACAGCTTCAACAGCAGCAAGAGCAGCCTTAATCGTAAATTTCATACAACAAGTATTAGTGCTTGTTTTATAGTATGTATGGTTTGGTCTGTTGTTGTTGATTTTTTTCTTTTCTTCATTTTTTGGCATTTAGTTATTCGATAGTGGCAATAAAGTCTGAGTTGTTTGGTTATTAAAATTGAGTGGAATTATGTGTGAGTTACTTTTTTGTTCGTTTGTTTGTGCTGTAAAGCAAACCAGTTACACAAGCTATTAGAAGCGCTCATTACAAGTTTGTAAGAGAAGAGCTTTAAAACAATAAAATTTTAAAAAAAAAAAGTATTTAATTTTTAATAAATGAATTTAAGATTCTTAAGTTGGTTTTTTCATATCTAATAAAATTTTTACAAAATTTTACTTTATTCAGATTATGATTATTATTATTTTTTTTTTACCGCATAACACTGAAATTCGGGTTTGTTCCGTGTTTGTAAATCACGGAAAGAAAAAAAGTTTGTTTCTTAAGTCTTTTGTATTTAATAATCAGAGAAAACAAAAAATGGCTAAATCCGTGGATTTTACGACAAAAAAATATTGGAAAAAGGCAAAAATAGCAAAACTACAAAAAAAGGTAAACAAAATTACACTTAAAAAAAGCAATTTTAAGTCTTACGAAAAAACTATTTTTAAGTCCAAAAATTAAAAATCAAAAAAATGGGAAAATGGGAAAATAAACAAATATGATATGTTGATAAACAGATCAAGGTTAAAAGTGACACAAAAAAAAGTTATAAATAGTATACATAATAGCACGAAAAGCAGCAAAAATTGCACGAAAAATTACATGCCAATTAAAAGTAATTCAAAAAATACCAATTGATTTAAGTTTTTTTTTGTATTTTTAATAAAAAACTTGCTTTGTAGCCTTCATCAATAATTTAAGAATTGATGAAGGCATATTTTTATTGTGAGAAATTGAAGAATCTTTTGTAAAAATTTTTCTTTTTTTTTTGTTCAACACCATTTGTAAACACACTAATAATGCAATTACTCTAATATTTTGTACACATAGTCTGATGACTTTTTAAAACATAACTTGACAAAAAAAGTTCACTTTCAAACTTAAAAAAAGTTATAAGTAATAATGTGTATCGGAAATTTTTCGATCTCCTTAAATGTAGTTAAAAAGGGTATAAATGTAATTACTGTTAAAATAACTACAAATTTTGTTACTTTTAACTGTTGAAAATTAGGTAATGAATGCAATAAAAATAACTAATAATTTCGTAAAAATAACTGACAAATTTTTAATACAAACATGTTGAAACGACTGACAAAATTGGTAAAACTACGGCTTTTTAGCAGTTATTTTTTAAATAACAAATAAAAATTAGCTGTTTACCGCAAAAATATTGTACTGTTCTGGTTTTTTTAACTCTCATAATAGCTGTTTTGTATTATTTCATAGAAAAAAACAAACAATAATGTGTCATGTAGTCACTGTCAATCTTTTTTAAGTATATAAACAAAAAGTAACCCATCTTAAGATGGGTTCTCTCTGATCTTTATGAAATTCAGATATGTGATAAAGGGGAAAAATTAGCGAAACATATTATTTTAACGTCAAAATCTCAAGTTTAGGGTTTAATCTCAAGTTTAGGGTCAAAATTACCCCATTTTTCGTTTTTTCGGATTATTTACTGTTATTTTACAGATATTGTAGGCAAAAGGTTTACCAAATGAAAGACTTTTTAGAGCCGCAATAACTGGTGTATGAAACATGACCAATAACTTTCAAGTTGTTTTTTTTTTTTAATGTGTTGTAAGTGAAAATAAAACTGGCGTTTTTTTAAATAATTATCGTTGGTTTAAGCCAAAAATTATGTGTATTAAAGCCTTGTTAGTTGAATCGAGAGAGTGTCTTTTTCCGACATTCGTAACAATTCAGCTTTTATGCAACTTTTCAAATAAATGGCAACCCTAAAATACTATATAGACCATAAGGGCATCAACATTTTTATTTTCACGAGTACTTCAAAAATAAATCTGAATTGCGTTAAGTTGAGTCATGTTTCCATGCAAAATTGTAACAGTTTTCAATCTCTACTCTTGAAATCTTAAACGAGAGATTGTGCCGCTAAAAATACGTGTTTCCTATTTTTTTTTCCTCTATCACATATTCGAATTTCATTAAGATTGGAGAGATCCCATCAAGCGACTCTACTTATGAGATAAAGTAGTTTTTTCTCCTATTTTACATATGAATTTATATTAAATTTCAGCGATAGTCCTTTCAAATTAGCCAGAAAAATAGTGTTCAAATAACAAAAATTGCGACAAAGCTGAATTTTGGTACATACCTTATCTACAAAAATTGTCCTTATACTTTTTTTTAGCAGTTACTATTTCTGAGTTATCGCGATTCTACAAGTTGAAGGAGTTGTATTCTATATAATATGCACAACTTTCCACACCACCTTTGAGGTGTGGCGCATTTTATTTTTTTTGCGTGGTTTCCCCGGTATTCCAGGCATTTGTCTGAATTTTTGTTATTTGAAATGTTTATTTTGACCGGACTACGAATTGTATGTACACACACAGAAAAATTAAGCTGTTTGCCAACTGAAATTCGGTTACTACAACTCAAATTCGGTTATTACGAATTTCTGGATGTTGGCACAACTTTACATTAGTTTTCATAACAAAAATCGGTTAATTCAACTGAATTTTAGTCGCTAAACCCAAAATATTCAGAAATCTAATGTAAATATTGTCGTACTAACGGAATTTATAAGTTGTTACCATTAATATACACTTTTCAATTCAGTTAGCACTTTATTTCTTTGTGTGTAAATTTCTTAAAAATTTAAGGTATTTTTTCAAAAAGTTATTTTATGCATACATATTTTGCTTATGTCTAAATTTATTAAGGTTTGAATTTGGAAAATTCTGAAAAAAAAAAATAAACTACGAAATGCGCTAATGTACAATCACACAGTGGGGCTTAATTATATGTTGCAAAAATATTCAAATTTGGTTAAAAATGTTTAATTATTTATCATATATTTTCGCATCTAGTCAATAAATTTGTACAAATTTGTTATCTATGACAATTTTTCTAGAATACCTATTCCATATTAGAATTGTATCAGACATACAAAGTTTGTTTCTTAAGTTTTTTGTTTTATATCAGGCAGTATGTAAAGTTACGAGCTTCGTGTGGCCCAATTACGCACATTTCTTAAGAAACCTTTTTTTTAATAAAAATCCATTAAAGCCCATTAATTTTGTTTAAAAAAAGATAAGATGTTAGAACTTAGCTACAGTTATGAAAATAAATTATAATTTTTTCTAAAAGTTAATTCATTCTTTTAATCAAACAATGAGAGTCTCATCTAAGTACAATTCAATGAATTTATATAGATTCTAAAAAATAATTACAAAAATTAACATACCAACTAAACATAAAAGCATAAAAGCTTTTAGGAAGTTTAGAATAAATTTTTATTACAAAATGTTTTTTTTTTTCTTTCCCAAGTAGAGTTTGAAGTTATAATTTAGTACTGAAACACATTCCTTAAAGACTTTGCTTTATGTAAAATCTAGTTTGAAAAAATCACTCAATTTTAGTTGTGGTAACAACTCAAATTTCAAGAAATTCCCTTTTTTATGAATTTGTTTGTGTTTTTCGTTTTGAATTGATTGTGTGTAGATGGAAGAAAGAAAAAAATACTAAAAATAATAAATCTTGTTATGAGGAGAGGGGTTTCAAGTTTGGCACACGCGACATGTCACTAAAATATGCCCATTTGTGTTTATTGTTTGTTGGTATATATATGTATATTTTTTTTTCTTTTTTAAATATAGAAAAAATGCGATTTAAAGCTTCTGTTTTTTTATGCTTTGTTTTTTTTTTTTACTGGTTGGCATTATGTTCGGACTAAAGAAAAAGTTTCTTCAATATGTATATTGGCAATAGGCCGGCAAGTATTACTTGTGCAATATTAAATCTAAAGCAAAAATATCAATAAGAAATGTTTATGTTGCTTTTGGTATAGTGGTTTGGTATGCAAGTTTGTGAGCTACCGAATTTCTGTATTATACTACAGGAATTTTTATTGTTTTTGTAAATCTTATAGTTAGAAAACTAGTCAAGTACATGTACATAATAGTAGGTATGTATGTGGTATTTCTTGTATGATCATGTATATTACACATACATTCACGTATACTGTTAAGTGTATGTACCTTTAAAAAACTAAAAGGTAAACATTTAGTAAATGTATGGTGTTAAAAGCTGTTTAAACGACTACTTTTTTCGATAAATAAAAAAAAAATCTGCCCACTTTGCTCCATTGAAAGGAACCCACTCCATGTGTTTCTTTTTATTATTTTTCCTTTAGTTCAATGGCCTTTACAATAAAATTATGGTAACACAAGTATAAAAGGAAAAGCTTTTTAGTGTCCATAGTTGAATAATGTTATTAACAAAATATGTTTATATGTATAAAAATATATGTGTGTATGTAACAATGTATGTATATAAATTTGTCTACACAAAAATAGCAATGCCTATTTATTTATTTATATAGTTTTTTTATTGAAATCATATTTTGTTTTATTAAAAGATTATAATATAACGATTATTTTTTGTTATATTTCTTTTTGATTGAAGCTTGTTTAATGGATTAGTTACAGTCGCTCTTTTCATGTTTTCTTTAGTAAAAAGTGACCTTCCCTAAGGTCTTATGTTAAGTATAAGTTTAATATTGTGTAGCTTGTAGGTTTATTTTATTGCCATTGGTTGTTGTACTAATTTATGGATAAACCAATTGTATTGAGTATTAACAAAATACTAGAATATATACAATTTAACCCTTTACTGCATAGTGTTACATATATGTCACAAATAATTTGAGCTTATGTGTCACCTTGTGTATGAATCAAACTCAACATATTTTTTTTTTTAATTATTATTAAACAATTAAATTTTAATATTTCATAGCAAGCATTTGGAAATTCATTCGTCCATAAACTCGAAAAGTTGAACTATTTATTTTTTTGTGTTTTTAAGAGTAATAAAAGTGCAAAAAAAGCTGAATAATCACAAAGATTAGAATGTATTCTTAATTTTAAAAATGTATACTCTTGTTTTAAAATTCGCGAAATATTTTTTTTTTTTTTTTTGAATTTTGATTCGAAACAAAGTAATAAAACAAAGTAATAAAACGGAACAAATTGATTAAAAATGTCATATATAGGGTTTTCCAATAGGTACTTGACAACTTTGAATTTAATTTGTGAACGCACTATTTCACTGATCATCTAACTGTTACTTTCCTTTTTTTCAGTAAACTCAACATTTTCATCATGGTAAAGTACACGAACGAACAACGTATGCAAATTATAAAAATGTATTCGGAGTCGGTAACCGCAACTTTAAGAGCGTAAACTCCAATTTCCGGTCATTATTCTCGCACTAGTAGACAACCAATAACAAGTTTAGTGCAAAAATTTGAGTCTACATATTCATTGTGTGATGCTGCCGTGCCAGCGAGACAACGGGTTGGTCGAAGTGCTGAAAACATCGGTGCCGTTCAGGCGTCCGTAACAAACGATCCAAATCAGTCGATTCCGCGGAGATCACTTTGCTAATGGGAAATAATAACACAGGCCAAATAGTTTTAAAATAGTGAGACGAGAATATACTTTTCGAAAGGATTGATGAGCGGTGTATCCCAATCTGACTTTAGAATTTCTTTGTCCCGGTTTACACACTGCAATTTTATTGCGCAAGTCTTGAGTTTATAGAAGAGGGAGGAAACGAGAATGGAAGGGGGTACAGACTTTGCCCGTACTCCAATTCCGTTTTGTTTTGTCATCCGCAATTTTCAACACTAAGTTGGCTGTAGGTTGATATACGAAAATTGCTGAAACAAACTTTTCCTGTGTGAAAGCACAAAAGCAAGTTCAAAGGAGAATTGAAGAAAACTTGCGCAAGTAAAATTGCCGTGTGTGAACCGGGACTTTATCGTATCATGTTTTTAATCTCAAGATAAAGTTTTAATAAACCCTGTTTTTCACTATATTCGGGACGTTATAACATCGCTAATTAAGATTTATTCACAAAACTTTTTTGTGTCATCTGAAAGACCTATCTGTTGTCATCAGTATTTAATGTGTTATATGAATAATTTAAAAAGCTTTTTGATGGAAAAAATCGCTAACAAATTTTGCGATGTTACATGCTTTCAAAGTTTCAAAAATCACGTTTTTTTCATATATAGCGTAAAAACCCATTTTATTCATTTAGACAAGTTTGTTAAATATATGTAACGAATCGTTATCCTTCAATAAAATCTTTAAAAATCGCGAGAGCAGTTTAGTGCAGAGAGTTGTAACTTTGGTACTAAAAAAAGTATCATCCGCGGTTTATAATTATTTCCATCGAACGCCTAAAAGTATGCTTTAAAGTTGTATTTAAATTATTCACAAACAACTCTGCTTTTAATGCACAACTCATTTGCATTTTCTTTACTTTATCATTCGTAAAAAAACAAAAAAAAAATAATCAAAACAAACGAAAGTTTAATTACTATGACGTCAGTATGCCGTAAGACTCCGATTAAGAAAATTATATCCTGACTCATATTAAGTTTTAATAGGGAATAACGGTTAATTGTTTTTGTTTTGTGTGTTTTTGTAAATCGTGTCTCAGCATACTGTTAGACTGTGCAGCCTAACCACATGCTATTTCGATCGGATGCCCTTGGAAAGTCATTTTGAAGGCAATGGTTGTGTATGTGTTGCTGTTGTTTCTTACATCAGTGATTTGTAAATCACGTGTTTGGATCTTTTTGAAAAGTCCAACACATTGTTTTTATATCGCGTATTAAAACTTTTAATAAATAAAGAAATGGAAAATCTGTTACCTTGAAAATATATCCCCACATCAGCTTCCGTTAACGTGATATTACACTTTATCTTTAAGCAAACATGCATCACCACACTTTTTTATGTGTATTGAAAAAGAGGCCATTGGTGTAATATATTTATATTACTCATATATGTATCTAAAAATATAGAATACATCCATCAAAATGGAAAATTTTTTATTTTATAAAAAAACTAGGTGAAAATTGGAACGTATTACCAGAACAACATTATTTGGAAAAGTAACAAGGGCATCAAAGACATTTTTTTTTTAAGAAATGGAAGGATAAAATATAAATGCACCAGTATTTAGTAGATTTTATTAGTCAGCCATGTAATTTTAACAACTAAACTGAATGCGATGAAATAAAACTTTACTTTAAATACGAATATCATAATATATCAAATATCGCTTACAATAACGGAATTTTCGCAAATTTGAAATGTTAAAATACAACCTTAGGATGTTATCTTTGAACTTTGTCAATAAAATCTTTGTTTTAGAAAAAGTTGAAAAAAATAAAAACAAAAAAAAATTAACTTTTAAAGTCATTTCTTTAGATGAAAACAGAAATTAACTAAAAGTATACCAATACCAATATGAAATCATTACCGGTAAACACTTTTTTAATAATTTATCTTTAATTCCTTCACTAATTTTATTAATTTTTATAAAATTTAAACCCGGCACACAAAAACAATCTATAATCACCGGAAAAGAAAACTCTTTACACTGTTGTATTTTTGGGTACTGTAAAAAATTCCACCAATGCACAGTGTTGCCAGGTCATTTTTGGGAATAAATAGTAATTTTGAGAATTAAATATCGTCAGAGAATTGTCAATGGGAATATGTTTCAATAAAAGGGAGGAAGTTTACTCAAAACTTCGTTTAAATCACATTATTTGTAATAGTTTTACCACATTAACATATTAAGGGCCATTATTACAACTTGCCAATAGGATGTTCGGATGTTATCTGACAGATTATTAGTTTTTCGTTATTATAAGTATACTTTAAGCTAAAAGTGACCGATAAGCTAAAGGGAAGATATTGTTGCCTTTAACTTTAAAAGTAAGGTTTATGTGTTTAAAGGTACCACATTTTCTGCTCCATAAGGAAGAAGAAGAAAATACCGAATTTCACAACCGAATTTCACAAATTATTGTTTGTTTGTAAACAAATAAATAAAAGTACGTTGCCACTACGTATTTTTATAAACCAATTCATAAACCAATAATCGGTTTTTATTTATGGTGCTGCCACATTATCAAAAATATTAATTTAATTTTATTGGGAAGTTGTAATAACGAACAACATTATAGCTCACTTTATTCCTCATTTTAGCTAAAGTTACTTTTTACTAACATTTACTTTAAAGGCAAGTTGTAATAACGGCCCTAAGGTTAATAAAAATAGTAATATCGTTGACCTGTTTAAATTCTGTGAAATTTCGTGAAGAAATATGGCACCACATTTTAAATTTTATTAAGTCCTAAAAGTATGCTTTAAAAAGTAATTCCACAAACTGTGGATTATTGCTATACAACTCTGTTTTTGCGTGTTCTTGCCCATAACATTCGTTAAAAAACAAAGCAAAATGAATTACCAAAACAACAAACGAAAGTTTAATTACTTTGACGTTTAATATGATTTAGAATCCTGTAATTTTAATAAATAAATAAAAAATGTGTTACCTTTAAAATATATCCCTACATCGTCTTCCGTTATGGTGATGTTTCTTTTTATACAATATGTATTACACTTATCTATAGCGAACACACAACACTTTTTTTATATTGAAAAAGAGGCCATTTTTGTAATATATTTATATTACTTTCTTTATATATTTTAATTTTTTTTTTTTAATTTTAATTTTTTTTTATTTTTTATATATACATATTTTCTAAACTTTATTTTTAAATTTTTCATTTTTCTTTTTATTTTTTACATTTTTCTTTTACTTAATTTTTTTTTTTTTTGTAATTTACTTATTATGCTTCATTTAATAAATTCGCAAAACTACATTAGCGACCTTCTCGAAAGCACTAACAACAATAAAAAAGCGGTAAAATTGACAAACAAAAACAACAACAATGGGTGCTCCAATAACTAAAGTTGAGCCTCCACAAACTTTACAATTTGTATACTCTTTTTTAAGGCTTTTATTGGTGATATTTGATTTAACTAAAAGCATACCCGTATGAAACGATTACCGGTAAACACTTTTTTAATAATTTATCTTTAATTCATTCACTAATTTTATTAATTTTTATAAAATTAAAACACGACACACAAAAACAATGTATAATCACCGGACAAGAAAACTCTTTTCTTTACACATACTTGTATTTTTAGGTGCTGTAAAAAAAATTACACCAACGGACAGTGCTGCCAGATGATTTTGGAAAAAAATAGTTATTTTGAGAATAAAATATCCTCAGAGAATTGTCAATGGGCAATGGGAATATGTTTCAGTAAAAGGGAGGAAGTCTACTCAAAACTTCGTTTAAATCACATTATTTGTAATAGTTTCACCATATTAACATATTAAGCTGAATAAAAATAGTAATATCGTTGACCTTTTTAAATTCTGTGAAATTTCGTGAAGAAATATGGCACCACATTTAAAATTTTATTAAATCCTAAAAGTATGCTTTAAAAAGTAATTCCACAAACTGTGTATATTACTATACAACTCTGTTTTTGCGTGTTCTTGCACATAACATTCGTTAAAAAACAAAGCAAAATAAATTACCAAAACAACAAACGAAAGTTTAATTACTTTGACGTTTAATATGATTTAGAATCCTGTAATTTTAATAAATAAATGAAAAATGTGTTACCTTTAAAATATATCCCTACATCATCTTCCGTTATGGTGATATTTCTTTATATACAATATGTATATGTACACTTATCTTATAGCGAACACACAACACAACACTTTTTTATATTGAAAAAGAGGCCATTTTTGTAATATATTTATATTACTTTCTTTATATATTTAATTTTTTTTTTTTAATTTTAATTTTTTTTTTATTTTTTATATATACATATTTTCTAAACTTTATTTTTAAATTTTTCATTTTTCTTTTTATATTTTACATTTTTCTTTTACTTAATTTTTTTTTTTGTAATTTACTTATTATGCTTCATTTAATAAATTCGCAAAACTACATTAGCGACCTTCTCAAAAGCACTAACAACAATAAAAAAAAGCGGTAAAATTGACAAACAAAAACAACAACAATGGGTGCTCCAATAACTAAAGTTGAGCCTCCACAAACTTTACAATTTGTATACTCTTTTTTAAGGCTTTTATTGGTGATATTTGATTTAACTAAAAGCATACCCGTATGAAATGATTACCGGTAAACACTTTTTTAATAATTTATCTTAAATTCATTCACTAATTTTATTAATTTTTATAAAATTAAAACACGACACACAAAAACAATGTATAATCACCGGACAAGAAAACTCTTTTCTTTACACATACTTGTATTTTTAGGTGCTGTAAAAAAAATTACACCAACGGACAGTGCTGCCAGATGATTTTGGGAAAAAATAGTTATTTTGAGAATAAAATATCCTCAGAGAATTGTCAATGGGCAATGGGAATATGTTTCAATAAAAGGGAGGAAGTTTACTCAAAACTTCGTTTTAATCACATTATTTGTAATAGTTTCACCATATTAACATAAAAAGCTGAATAAAAATAGTAATATCCTAGACCTTTTTAAATTCTGTGAAATTTCGTGAAGAAATATGGCACCACATTTTAAATTTTATTAAGTCCTAAAAGTATGCTTTAAAGTGTAATTCCACAAACTGTGGATTATTACTATACAACTCTGTTTTTGCGTGTTCTTGCACATAACATTCGTTACAAAACATAGCAAAATAAATTACCAAAACAACAAACGAAAGTTTAATTACTTTGACGTTTAATGTGATTTAGAATCCTGTAATTTTAATAAATAAATAAAAAATGTGTTACCTTTAAAATATATTCCTACATCGTCTTCCGTTATGGTGATGTTTCTTTTTATACAATATGTATTACACTTATCTTATAGCGAACACACAACACAACACTTTTTTTATATTGAAAAAGAGGCCATTTTTGTAATATATTTATATTACTTTCTTTATATATTTTAATTTTAATTTTTTTTTTTTTTTTTAATTTAATAATTTTTTTCATTTTAATTTTTTTTATTTTTTATATATACATACATATCTTCTAAACTTTATTTTTAAATTTTTTTTTTCTTTTTATTTTTTACATTTTTCTTTTACTTAATTTTTTTTTTTTGTAATTTACTTATTATGCTTCATTTAATAAATTCGCAAAACTACATTAGCGACCTTCTCAACAGCACTAACAACAATAAAAAAAAGCGGTAAAATTGACAAACAAAAACAACAACAATGGGTGCTCCAATAACTAAAGTTGAGCCTCCACAAACTTTACAATTTGTATATTCTTTTTTAAGGCTTTTATATGTGATATTTGATTTAACTAAAAGCATACCCGTATGAAATGATTACCGGTAAACACTTTTTTAATAATTTATCTTTAATTCATTCACTAATTTTATTAATTTTTATAAAATTAACACACGACACACAAAAACAATGTATAATCACCGGACAAGAAAACTCTTTACACATACTTGTATTTTTGGGTGCTGTAAAAAACTCCACCAATGGACAGTGCTGCCAGATGATTTTGGGAAAAAATAGCTATTTTGAGAATAAAATATCTTCAGAGAATTGTCAATGGGAAACACCTTATAGTTCAATAAAAGGGAAAAGTTTACTCAAAACTTCGTTTTAATCACATTATTTGTAATAGTTTCACCATATTAACATAATAAGGGGAATAAAAATAGTTATATCGTTGACCTTTTTAAATTCTATGAAATTCCGTCAAAAAATATGGCACCACATTTTAATTTTTTAAGGCCTAAAAGTATGCTTTAAAGTTTACTTCCACAAACTGTGGAATATTACTATACAACTCTGCTTTTTTAAACAACTCTGTTTTTGTGTGTTCTTGCCTATAACATTCGTAGAAAAACAAAGAAAAAATAAATTACCAAAACAACAAACGAAAGTTTAATTACTACGACGTTTTTCTTCATTATTTTCATCGCTTTTATCACGCATTCAACGTAAAAATTAAACGGAAGTGTTTAAATTAGTAAAAAAAAAATTGCCAATAAAGTTTAAATCAGCATTTTGAGGTATTGAATCATACATAGACAATAAATTTGTGGAAACTTTCTTTTGCTGTACAAGTAAGGATCAAGGTGCAATCACAACATCTAATCCGAACAGCAAATTAAATTTTCCACTTTCCCAAACTATCAAGGCTAAGTGCAGTCAATTGAATTAATAAATTACGGCTGTGGAGCTTATAAAATGTCTAGCAATAATAATGCTTCCACTTCTGAAGGCCGTACATCCACCCCCAACACAAATGTAAGAACCGATGGCGTAAATCGCAGACAACCCAGCAGTGGAGAAAATTCACGCTGTGAAAGTGATGAAGAATATGCCAGTCCTCATAGTAATACGGCTGGTTCTAGACAATCGTATAAAGAAGCCATGAATACACCACTAACAGAGGGGACAAATGGTAGTGGCTTCGTAGAAATGCCCGCATCTTCAACCTGCATAGAAGGTGTCTCACCTATGGCCATGTACAATGAAGAACGTATGAGACGAAAATTACAATTTTTCTTTATGAATCCCATAGAAAAATGGCAAGCCCGAAGAAAATTTCCTTACAAATTTGTTGTACAGGTAAGTTGAATTAAGATTTTTTGTTAATACATACTGAATGTGTATTATAGGGGCTTATATTATAAGTCAATATTATGATGTCAATATTTGTATAATAATCATCAGTATCATAATGAGGTCTTATTTTTGCATTTTAATACAAATAATGTTTAACAATCTCTATAGTAGATGTTATTGTAGCTGCTGGTTTTGATAACATTTATTGTATATATACAAATATTGTTATTGTTCATCTTAAATTCGATAGAAGATGCTATTTCTCTATTAAATGACATGTTGTCAACCCACTTTGTATTAACATATTTGTATTTTAACTACAACGATATGTACAGTAGAGCGGCATTTTTTTCAATTGAAGAGGTGACGCTAATATCGAAAATTAGCAAAATTATGGAAAAAAGGGCATAAAGACCAATTGATTTTTGAAAGCATGTTGGAAAAATTATGATTTTTACGATATTTATTATACGATTTTGACGAAAATTTGACCATATTACCATAACAACATTATTTTTAAGTTAGAAAAGTTTCAAGGACATCAAGGACATTTCTTTTTTAAGAAATTTAAGGATAAAATATAAATGTGTCAAAATTTAGTCGATTTTTTTAGTCTGTAATGTAATATTAACAAATAAATTGAATGCGATGAAATAACGCATTACACATATTTCTATTTTATAAATTTGATCACAGTCATACATAGAGATCAAAATCTTCTTTTAACAACAAACACATTTTTCATACACATTCATATATTTTACTTGTATAGGTTCTCATGAGATACGTGCACTGACAGCTAATGTCAAAGAGTTTGAGATCTATGTAATCTATGATTTGGGCTTCCGCAGGTTCCCATAATTGCGACATGGACCAGTTAATTTTTAAAAAAATATTAAGGCTTTATTACTCGAGCGGAAACGCTTCGTAAACAGACTGTTACTACATATAATGTGTAAAAATATTACCTATATCAAATAAGTTGTCTCTTTTTTTTACAAACTATACAAATGGTGACGGTTTTGCGGAGAGTAAATTCTGTTGAAATAGATTTTTTCTTCGGGGTTCAGTGAAATGCAATAGCATTTTCAAATGGTGTTCAGAAGTTCCTTATTGTATTTTAGATTTAACAATTGTATTTCAGAAATTATCAATTGTATTTCAGAAATACTGATGAAAAACTTTTTATAATTTCTGAAATACAATTGTTATATTTTCGGTCTTGTCAGTGTAATGCAATAGCATTTTCAATTGTATTTAGAAGTTATTAATTGTATTTTAGATTTAACAATAGTATTTCAGAAATTATCAATTGTATTTCAGAAATACTGATGAAATACAATTGGTAAATCTGAAATACAATTGAAAATGTCTGAAATACAATGGATAATTTATTAAATACACTTGACAACTACCGAAAAACAATTAATAATTTCTTAAATACACTCGATAATTTCTGAAACACACTTAATAACACTGAAATACAGTTGATATTTTCTGAAATTGTTAAATCTGAAATACAATTTATAAATTTATTTTTTTAGCCGTTTTTGATAACAAACTGAATTTTTAATTTTTACAATTAAATCTACGAAATCGAAATGCAAATTTATCATCTTGATGAAAATGTTCCATATATGGTAAATAACTGTGCCAAAACTTTTGTCGGGCACTGTATGTATACAGTGTAGAATAATATTTCAACGCAAATATGTATTTTTTACCTAACTACGTAATATGCGTTGAAATTCCCTTTTGTTTGTTAAATAATTTATCATTAATACATGTTCTTAAAAAAAGACTGACAGTATAAAACCACCCAACCTCATTCATAAAAGAGGGTTAAAACTATTTATTTTTGATTTTAATTGGCCTGATTGAAAATCTTAATGAAAACAATTTTGCAATCAAGTAAATCCACAAACAAAAATAATATTTTCCGAAAGCAAAATGTAATTATTGGAATTTCAAAAAGCGATATTTCTAACTTTGAACGCAACCATCTATGTTCGTACAGAAAGTTTGCATATGCAATACGAACTGAATTTGCTGAAGAGCACGAAAATCTATAATTTTCTCTACAATTTTCTTTAAATTACAAAAAGGATATAGAAATTAAAAAATGTTCAGAGTTTTAACTACTTGAGGAACAGCGTGTACTGTGTTACAAATTATATTAAAATCGAGTGTCTTCATTTATTGCTTTTAAAGATATGGGCTAAGAAGTATTTAAACCTATAAGCTTTTAATAACTCAAAAAATTACAAATGTCTTACCTTGAAAATATATGCCTACATTATCTACCTTTATCTTGATATTTTTTGTTTAAACAATATCACACTTTACCTTATTTATGGCAAACACACTACACAACACTTTTTTATATTGAAAAAGAGGACATTGCTTATATTAATTCTACAAAATATATTTTTTTTTTTTTGTTCGCTACACCAATTTATTTTTTTCAATGTATTTTTATGAAATTTGCTACAACCGATCCTATTACTACAGGGAAGGTAGCCATATACTTTTTTACTGACCACGCCCCCCCTTTTACGCCTACTTTTTTGAAAAAAATATGAATTTGTTATTTATACTTTTCATTGTCCACGCCTACTTTTATATATTTTGGATGCATTATTTCACTTTAGACAAAACATTTTTTTCTTTCTCACTGAAACTTGCTCAAAACTGTTCCTCATACCTCAGCCAAGATTGCCACATGCTTTACATTGACCACGCCTATTTTTAAGACCATTTGTTTAAGTATTTTAATGCATTATTTCACTTTATATAACACATTTTGTTCTCACAGGAACTAGTTAAAAACTGGCAAGATCGCCACATACTTTTCATCGACCACGCCTACTTTTACGTAGGGAATATTTGTTGATAGATTTTGTGTAACCATTAGGGTAATTATGGACTTATTCAAATTTATTTCTTAAAATTTAAAGATGAACATTTTAAACAGAATTGATTCTTTTATACATACGAAAGTGATGTTACATTTATAACAATTTTTGTGTCTTCAAAAACTTTTCTTAATTTAAAACAATACCTTAATTGTGTTAAATTTATTAGTCATTGTTTAAGTAGTTTCCATAATATTTAGCTTTGTAAATATTACCTGTTGTTATCTTAGTACAAGTTGTTTTTTTTTTTAATTTTATAAAAATAAATCAAGTCAAATTCACGTCAGCAAAAAATAAACGCTTATTGCGAATTATCTTTACACCACCCCATACAATACGACATGTTATGGGCGTGTTTTTTAAAATTTGTGCGGTGTTTTTGATTTTGTTTGTTTAGGTTCTTTTTTTTAATCTGCATATTTTAAAATAAATAAATATTACAAATTCATAAAAAAAAATAAAATTGATATTATTTCTAATATAAATTTTTCTCTAACAGGAGGGAGTTTAACCTCTATTGAATATTTTTCATGTCATCTGGCGTCGTTTGTATAGATTTCATAGTTATCAGTTTTAACATTGATTAAATTAAAAATTTACACTTTAAATAACACAAGTGTTTTTCTTTAGTAGTATATTTATTTAATTTGCAATTGTATAGAGAGAAAAAAACGTACAGTCAAAGCCCGGTATATCGAATACTCGATACACCGAAAACGCGATATAACGAACGAGCGAATTTTTTGCATTGCCTGCCTTATATAACGAATTTTTCTAAAGACTTATACTGGATATAACGAACAGTTGGTAAAAAAAATATGTAAAAATTATAAGAAATAGAAAAATGGCAATAAGAATTTGTTGCGATATAAAGAACTTATACTGGATACAACGAACGATATGTAGACATTGAAAGAAATTGAAAAAATCGTAATAAGAAAAGAATTTTTCGTAGTGTACCCACAATTGCTGTTTTATTTTTCATTTTGAGAAATATTAAATTGTGCAGTCGATTTAGTACAAAAATATGTTGCGATATAAAGAGCTTATACTGGATATAACGAACGATTTGTAGAAGTTGAAAGAAATACACCCCTGTTACGGCTTTTAAATCAGAGTGAAAGTGAAAATTTTAGAATTTTTCGGTGTTCTTGCGATTAAATCAGAATTTCCCTATTTTTTATTCGTTTTAATTCGTGTAAAAAAGCCTGGTCGAAAGTAAAACGCATGCCCTTTTTTCTAATAAATTACAATTTAGGGTCAAAAATGGTGCTTAATATTAAAAATTTAGAACTTTTTTTTTATTTATTTCTGATTTTATTGTATTTTTGGCTGTATTGTATGTCATACAGTTTGTATTCTAAAAAACTGTTTTAAAAAAAAAAATTTTTTGTTTTGATATTCTAGAAAACACTCAAACAAATTGACAACAATGTTAGAAGCATTTCTGAAAATCATTTTACTTTCTATATGATTTTTATTTTCCATAAAACCATATGTTTTTGGCACTTCGATAATAATTTCGAAAAAAAATTCGAGTTTTCGAAAGCTTTTAGGATTTGAGAACAATAAATTTCAATTTCGTGTGATTTCACAAATTCGTTCTAATTGCAAAACGTTCTAAAGTAGGGACATAGGCGATAGAACAAATCGTTATAAGAAAAGAATTTTTCGTAGTGTACCCACAATTTCTGTTTTATTTTTCATTTTGAGAAATATTAAAACGTGCAGTCGATTTAGTACAAAAAGATGTTGCGATATAGAGACAAGGAATGACAATAAATCATTTTTTATACCAGGCATTGACTGACTGTATTTATATATTTATTGTTCACTGTACAATAAGAAAATATAACTCTACGAAAAGTCTAAGAATTTGTAATATATTTCATTTCGCATTTAAAGGTTTAGCGATTAAATGACTTATATTCTGGAGATATAATAATTTAAAATAATTTTCTAACTTCAACTGTGATACTAGTTTTTACAGGATTTTACTGTGATATTTACTTTTATTTATTTTTTACATTTGTTTTAAATTAATTTTATGTTTTATGTTGTGTATACATATGTAAAATATATTGTGAATTAAATGTTTAAAATTTGACAAAAAGACTATATATTAATAAAATTATACCTGAGGATGTTGGGAATATCCAACGAAACGTCGGATGAAAAATGAATAAATAGTCTTTTATTTATTTTGAAAACAAATGACCTTAGAAGCCCACTTTAGATATTTCTAAAAATCTTAACATATAATTACTAAAAAGGTCGATAATACTAATAACACAGGCCTACAATGATTTTGGTGCCGCTAAAAATAAAACTGATTTCAAGTACGTTCGGTACCCTGATAAAAAATTGATACTTACTTTTTTAATGCTACGTGTAGTTTTCGAGATTTCGCAAGGATCAACGTATGTCTTCTTCACTGCATCTGTTATAGGTTTTCTAAACTTTTTTACTACATATTCACCACAAATATAACAAAATGTATTTTGATTATTACACAACACCTTCTCGACGACGGCATATCGATATTATCATTTAATCAAAGAAATTAATTGACTATAATGACATTAAGTATAATAAAATACATTTTTTAGGTTATGACCGATCGATGCAAACCTGAACGTAGCTTCGCGATTTTGACAGCTAACCATGACGTCTTGCGGACTAATTAACCAAATTATAACATAGAATTAGCGGCACCAAACAAAAAAATTTTTTTTGTAATCAAACGATATAGTTTTTGTAAAAAAAAATTCAGATTTTTCTAATACCTCATTATACAAAGAAGTTTTTAAACAGTCAAATGAGTTTTACAAAAAATCGAAATATTTAATTTATAGTAGGCCAATAGTTTAGGGCTATTATCTAAAAATTAACATTTTCCATTATACTACATTTGTGCTATAACCAAAAATGATGGGTTTTTGAAAACTACAACCAAAAACTAGTAGTTTTTGAAAACTTCAACCAAAAAGTAGTAGTTTTTAAAAACTACATATATTTACTTATCAAATTTTTGGCCAAAAACTAGAAGCTTTTAAAAACTACTAGTTTTGATATTATACTTAGGGAATGCAAAATCTCGCACTTTTTCAATTCCCGGGAGAGCGGAAATGTTTTCGAATTTTCCGGGATCCCGCTCGAAAAATATATTTATAAAACTATTTATATTAATACATATTTTTGTATGCGAAATGTTTTAAACGATGTGAGATTTTTTTGTGAAAATAAGTCTCCATTATAAATTTGTGGTTTTTCTTAAAATTTTCAGTTTTTCTTAAGTCTGAGAGAAATTAATATTATTTATTTATTTATTTATTTATTTATTTATTTATTTATTTATTTATTTATTTATTTATTTATTTATTTATTTATTTATTTATTTATTAATCCATATTGTAATACAAAGCCATTAAAGCCAAAAAACGTATTACATAGCAAAACAATCCTGAGTATAATACTTAATCTAATCTATACAAATAACTTATGTAAATATAAATCATGCATAAATAACTGCACCCATCAATTTAACTTATTGGCTCCCCAGCCGTAACAAATTATAAAAAGTACTATTAAAAAAAGATTCAGTTAAGTATTATAATCCGGTAATTTTCACAACTCATATCAAGCAATAAGAATCATAGAAGCAAGTCCCAAGATAATTTAACAGCTACTGTACAGAAAACATAAAAATCTATCGCAATAAACTTGAGAAGTGCTTCATAAGCTTAAGGCGAAAAACATTATTGGATTGCGAAAAGATACGCAATTCATGCGGTAAACGATTCCAGCAGCGAGCCACCCTTACAATAAAAGACCTCTCAAACACAGAACACCTGATTCTAGGTATTATAATTTGCTTATTCCTAGTAGACCGCGAAAAAGTAAATTCTTTACATAACAGGACAGGTATGCCACTTTTAATAATGCGATGAAATAGGAGAATATTACGGTACTTAACGAATTTATCAAAGTGGCATCCTAAGAATTTCTTCACAAATTCAGAAATATGTTCACGTCTACGGATATTAAACACATACCGAACCACAGCATTAACAACTCGCTCCAATATCTTTAAGTTCGAGGCAATGGTCCCTGATACCAGCTCAAGTCCATATAAGATCTGCGGCATAAGAAGTGCATGAGCTAGTCTACATTTAACCTGAAATGGCAGAAAAATATTCGTGGAATATATTCTACGTAAAGTACAAGAAACCCTACGATGTACAGATTCAAAATGAGACTCATAACTAAGCCTGTTATCAATGATAATACCCAAACATCTATGTTGGCTTACAAAATCGATCTTAGAGTTCCGAATAAAAATCTCAAAACCATTCACAAAGTTCTCTGACGATCCAAACAATATAGCCTTAGATTTAGAAGGGTTAACAACCAGCGAATTACTAGAAGACCACAGGTAGATCCCATTAAGGCAGTAGTTAATATTAGCCTCTAATACATCGGCAAAATCTCGACCAGTACTAAACAACAGCAATTCCTTTAAATCTTAGAGTTTAATTAAAAAAAAAATCAGTATAAAAAATGTAAAGTTGAAGAAAAAAAAAATATATATAAAAGAAACTGAGCCTGACCGAAGAGTTCGCCCCAAAAACGGTATTTGGACAATATTTGATGATTAAAAGTGTTTTAGACAAATGGCAAAATTATTTAGGAGCGATTTAAAGCACTTAAATTGTCTAAATTAATGTCGAAGTCTAGGATAAACGGTGATGTTAACTGTTGCGGTGTAGTTATTATAATTTTTTTTAATTAGTTTATTTAAACTTAAATTAAAACGTAAAATATTTAACTTTTTTGTTTGAAAATATAATATTAAAATCCCGGGATTACCGAACTGAATTCCCGTTATTTCGAGAGCAGAATATGCTTAGTTACCCGGGATGTATTCCCTAATTATACTACATTTGTGCTACAAAAAAAAAAACTATTAGTTTTTGAAATCTAAAACCAAACTCCTAGTTCCTGATTGCAGCACAAATGTAGTATAATCGAAAATATTAATTTTTTATTCCCTTAACTATTGGCATTCTATAAATTAAAACTTCAGATTTTTTTAAAAACTAATTTGACTTTTTCACAACATTTGTAGACTTTTGACAAAACAACTTAAGTCTACTTAAGAAAATTTTCCTAAATTATTGTGTTGTTATAAATTAAACTCAGGTAATGTTCTAGAAAAAAATTTTGAAATATATATTTTTGATTTTTCATATTAGTTGATCTATATATTGTTAAAAGAATTTTAATTTTGTTCGGTTTAAGATCATATTATCGAATCCCAAATAGAAATTGATAATTACTTTTTTACAACTTAGAGGAAAAACTATTTTTTTTATGGAAATTTAATTTCGGTTTATTTTGTTTTAAAGCAATTAAACTTTTAATTTTAAAAAATCATACTAATTTAATACGATAACACTTCAGCAGTTTAATTTATATTCCTTTTTTATTGTTTTTTTACAAGAAATATTCAAAAAATAAAACAATTTTGCTATTTTTTCGTGCTATTTGCTTGCAATTTTTATCTTTTTTGTGTCATTTTAAATTTGCCCTGCTAATAAAGAGTACATACTATTAAAATTTTTAATATACACATTCATTGTTTCAAGGGATTTCCCCCCAATATCATTAGCTCATAGTTTATACAATAGCATATTTTGCATCCAACAAAAATTATTATTAATGACT